>CM021104.1:330765460-330796902 GCA_007115665.2 Sequoiadendron giganteum | reverse complement strand
AAAACTACAAAAGTTGCATGACAACATTTGCAACTTTTTGCAAGATTTACAAATTTCACCAAATTGACTCTAAAATGACACAATACACCATAAAACATGAAAAATGGTCTAAATAGACCTTATTAAAAACAAAAAAAATGACTCAACCATAAAAACCTAACTTTTAACCTTCTTTTGCATCATGAAGACTAGGTGCCCCCGGCATTCATACCCTTGGGAAAAATTGAACCAAGCCCTTGAGGAAAGTAAGCTGTATAATAGATTTTAGGGGTTTTGAATCTCAAGTTATTTTATGACCTCCAAGTGACATTATCATATGGAAACCCCTTTCGATGAACCAATTACTAGAAATTGGCATTATTCTTTGTGTTCTTAAACTCTTTGTCACCTAAGATATGCTCAAACTACATAGGGATACTTGATGGATGATCCTTGATCTGTTCTTCACTTGAAAATTTTGTTGAACCTACCTCTTTACCTATTACCAAACCTCCTCCCTTCTTGTAATTAAATCCCTTGTTATTCACTTAGGTGTGTGCTTAGAGTTTTCCACCTTCCTTTGCAATTCATCCTTGACCTTCTCACCGTCACACCCTATCACCTCCATTTGTTGTGGTATCCCCATAATTGTTGCTTCATTAGGTGTACTAACCTCTAGCATGAAAAGAATTTAATGACCAATATCCCATTTTGTAAGCAATGTGTGAAAAATTCTCCAACCATCATGGAAACATACTTCTTACACAAATCTTGGATCTCCACAAGCAAGTCATTCTTTATTTCTTCTTTCATAATGTTTTCAGATTTAGGAGTGGCTGCAAACTCCTTGTCCTTCTCTTCTTCTACCTTTATGAACTCCTTTCTCCCTATCATCATCACATTAGCTCCCTTATTTTTTCCTTTTTCCTTGTCCTTCAATGGTGTCAAAGTATAGGTGATCCCATCCTTTTCTATCTCATAGGTATTCCTCCTTCCATCATACATAACATGCCTATCAAATTTCCAGGGCCTCCCTAGGAACAAATGGCATACATCCATAGGTAATATGTCACATAGAATTATATCCTTATACCCTCCTATATTTAACTCCACTAAAATTGTTCATTTACCAAAAAATATTGACCCTCATTCAACCAAGAGACTTTGTAAGGAGTATCATGTGGTATTCTAGGTAACTTAAGTTTATCAAGCATCTCAATTGAAACCATGTTATCTGTGCTACCCAAATTAGTTAAAACTTTGTGTACCTTACCAAAAAACTTACAAGTTGTCTTGAAAATAGTTCTCCTTTGTGGTGGTTCCTTCTCTACTGATGATTTGATGAGAGTCCTTCTTACCTTTAGAGATTCACCAACCTCTGGAGCAACATGTTGTGATGGAGAGTTTACACTCTCATTATCATCTTCTTGCACCAATTGAGCTCTTCTTTCTCATCCATGTGAAGTAGAGGCTTGAAATTAATTTCACTACCATTCTATATGTCCAAATTTTTTGCATTAATAGAACCTCCCTATGAATCCACTAGTGCCTCTTCCTTGACCTCCAAATCTGCCTCTAAAACCTAATCTTCCTCCTCTAAATCCACCTCTTTGATCTGCAATTTGGTCTTTGAATTTTCTTGCATCTTCTTGGCTCTCATATGACTACCTTGGGTTAGAAAATTAACCCCTTCCTCTAGAATTGCTACCTCTGCCCCTATTTGACTGATCTTTCCTTCTCTTTAGTTTTTATTCAGCCCTAATTGTCATTTGATAGCATTCCTCAATCATTCTTGGATTATGCAAGCTCAATTCATCTTGAAGGTTAAATATTAACCCACTAAGATAGCTAGCCGCATTCTCTACACCATCCTCCATGTGACCTACTCTTATACTCAACTTATAAAACCAATCAGTGTATGCTTTGACATCCATCTCTCTTTGTTTCAAACCTTGAAGTTTCTTGTACATTTGAATTGCATAATCAACTAGTAAGAACTTACCCTTAAAATTTTCCACCATTCTATCCCAAAAGATAATATTTGACTTACCTTTCTTCCTCCTTTCATTCTACTCATAATCCCACCATAATAGGGCATGAACCTTCAACTTTTTTTTTGCAATATTTACCTTTTGTTCCTCAAGTACATATTCATATTCAAAATAATTTTCAAGTGTTGCAATCCAATCCAAAAGCTCTTCCTCATTCAAATTACCTCCATACATAGGTAAATCAATATTTACCTTATGTTTATCTCCCTTGACTTCTCTCAGTAGCTTAGCCATCCTCTTCTCATTAGGATCCAATTCCTCTTCTTCTCGAGTCTCTTCTTGAGGGGTTTCATTTCCCCCTTCCTCTTCACTATCACTCTCTTCACCAATGATTATACCTCTCATTTTATATTTTTCAATATCGTCAAACCTTTCTACCATCCTATCTTTGAGTTCCTTCAATCTCCTAATCTCTCTTGCAGTCCTCTCTTCCATTTCATTCATTTTCCTAGCCATAGTGTTACTTTTTGGAGGAATCTTGTCCTTCTTTCAACACAACTTCTCTTCTTCAGATCAAACCTATGCTCTAATACCAATTTTATGTAGAGTAGGGTGGATGAACAAAAATTAACTCAACAACTCAAACTCTTCAACCTTAGAAACCTATCTTGATGGGTTTCCTTCACAAACCCTCCTATTTCCCTAGTAGGACAACAAATGGGGTATTTTTGACATTATTTCCACACCAGACCTCATACCTATATTATTAGAATATATTTGAGTACCCTTTTTGACACTTCAAAACATCAAAATTTTAGATAGGGTTGTTTTGTAACAACACCCTCTAATTTGGACTGCTACGCTGAAAATAGACCTAATTAGGCTAGTTTGGATGGGCCAAAACATGGTTTCAAATATCAGACCCAAAACCTTCATACCAAGACTCCAAACATGTCAAAAATAGTTTTCCTTAACAAACTCTAACTCCTATGCAACTTTTATATCAAAAACATGTAAGTAAATGAACTAAGGCATCACCCAACTTGAACTTATCACCATAAATTTATCCTAAAATAATTATGGACATGAAACTAAACCTACCTACATCCATTCCACTAAGTTTGATGCCAATTAATTAGTGGAATGGAGAGAAATTCATTTTTCTTTCCTAAAACCAACCCTAACTAGGTTTTTAGACTGTTTTTAGGAAAATCACTCTTACTCAGTTTTTGATGAAATTAGATGAAACGAGATGAAAAATATAGAATATTCAATTTTTCATCAACCCCAATGCAAAAATGATCACTCCCAGGCTGTACCAAGCCGTACTACCTCTTGTATCAGCAAAATTCCATGAAGAAACGTAGAAAAAAAAGTTTTATTTATTGTTTAATCACCAAACTTCACTCCAAAATATTGCCTCGAACATCACAAGGAATATTTAACCATTAAAAATCATAACCAACCATTACCAAATAAATTTTTAAATCCTAACTATTTGACTTCCCTAAAACGCCAAAAATGCAAAAGTTGCTTATCTAACTTTGCAACTTTTTGCAATATTTACAAATTTCACCAACTTGACTCCAAAATGACTCAAGACACCCTAAAACATGAAACATGATCTAAATGGACTTTACTACAAACAAAAACATGACTCAACCAAAATACCCTAACATTTAACCTCCTTTTAGATCATGAAGACTAGGTGCCCTTGCATCATCTTGGGCCATGGCCATGACATCAAGAGAATTATGAGGAGGATGAGGATGACAATAAAGATGCAAGTGGATATGATGAGTACTAGGATGAGAACCCAACCATAGTTGTAGGATGAAGTCTAGAGGAGTAGGAAGAGGATGATGATGCCCCCAAGGAGAGACCTAGGTCTCACCCTCATGTATCATGAGCACATCCTACTACACCTAAGAGATCAAGTTTCCACAAGCATGGGGAGATGAGCAGAGTGACAGATACATGGCCCCTTAACCTCACAAGGGGTCATGGAGATATTCATAGTCACATGCATGGATCTTCACTAGTAGGTCAACAATCCAGGTGATATGGAATGTTATTTTATTTTTTTACTTTATAGTATACTAGATGCTACATTTAGATTTGGTTTATGCTTTAAGTGATTTTGTAATCTGATGTTATCTTATGGTATTATCTCTTCTTTCTAGTTTACACCTTATATTGGCTCGACTTTATGGGTCAAGTGACAACAAATATGATTCCTAACATGTATTTATATTAGCTAGTGTGGGATGAGCATAGGTCATTGTGCACCATGCAAAGGTTTTTGAGCCTATAGAATGACTAAGAGTTGCACACAAGGAGCTAAGAGATGAATACAAGGATTTAAGATTAGAGAGAGCTTGAGCTCTGTCCAATGATCATATGCATACATACCTTCAGGCAGAGCTTGATAGGGTATGAGTTGAGAGAGATTGGTTCCAACAGTAGCATACAACAATTGAGGCTAATGCAAAGATTAGAGGTGATCTCATGGTTTTATTTGTGTGGAGTAGCTTTAGGAGCAACTCACAATCTACAATCTTATGTCGACCAGCACCACCAAGCCCCAAGGATTTTGGTAGCCATGGGCCTACAACCTAATGCTATGATTTTTGTATGATTAGTGTGGTGATATGATGATGTCTATGATTACCATGATATATATGAGCATTTTTATTTGTTACACATTTTTTCCTTAAATTCTCTTAGTACTACATGTAATCTCATTTAATTAACAAGCATTATATTTCTTTATAATTTACCACATATACAAAATTGAATACACTTGTGATCTAATTAAATAATCCCATAAGAATTATTTAATAAATACAACAATGATCTAATTGATATATGTAAATGGATGATGTGATCTAACTAAACTATTTAATTGGATGCTACATATTTTTGACTAAGTGCCCAAATGCTAAACTAGATGCAACTATGATCTAATTTAAAAAATTAAATGCTATAATGATCTAATTAATGTCACACAAATTATTGAATAGTATGTCAATAATTAGTAATCAAATTTGAGAAAATTAATCTAAAATACAAGACACACTAATGTTTTTCATGAATAAAGAAATACAAAATTAAATAGAAAATAAATCTATCTAATCTAATATACATTCTTTAAATAGAAACATACTATTCAAATATTGAAACAAATTTATGCATAGAATCTATAAAAATGTATAACATTAATAGGTTTCTTGAGAGGTGTACCATCCACCATAGAAATCTCATATGCACCTCAGCCATAGTCTTCAATGATGATGTAGGGTCCTAGCCAATTTGGGAATTTTTTAGCCTTTTCTATTGGTGCAACATTTATATTGTTTTAATTTTCATATAGCACAAAGTCACTAATCTTGAATGAACGGTGTATAACACCTTCATTTTATTTGAATTGAATTCCTTTATAATAAGATTGCATATGTTCAAGAGTGTGTATACATTGTTCATTGAGCATCTCAAGTTGTTGAAGTTATTGTTCTTTGTAAGTATCATCTAGAATGCCATTGAAATAAACTCATAGTGAACGAATTTCTAACTACAAAGACATAATAGCATCAACACCATATATGAGGTTCTACAGAGTAGTACCCGTAGTCGTACACACTATTAGGATAGGTGACATTATAATTTCTATCCTAAGTTGATGATTGTGTGTCTCCACATTCTTTGGAAAGTGTGCTAGAGGAAATTAGGGACAACATATTTATTATTTATTTTCCTATGAATTTTTTTAATTACATTCAAAGAGGTGGACCCTCTATGGTGATGGTTACATGACACCCTGAAAGAATATTCCTCCTAGGCATTGAGCTTTGTAAGTGGGGACCACTTTGGTGTGGATGTCCTTGAATGCTATTTGTATATTTTGCATGCTCTTGCATAGTTGGGTGCTTAGGTTTTCATTTTGGTGCATGCTCTTGCATGAAGCTATCAAAGCCATTAGAGAGATATGCAGCACTCGAGATTGATCAATTCTAATTGGTTGTGGGTTATATGTCCATGTGAAGGCCATGTGATTATTCAATATTTATTCCATGTTTGTGGGCTCTCCCCTAAGGGGGCATGGGTTTTTCTAGGTGGATTTTATTGTTGTTTTGGGATACCATTTGAGGTATTCTATCCCATAAACTTCTATATATTAGAGCCTTGAGATGATGGTTTGTAAGAGTTTTTTTGCAGGTTGTTAGAGCAACAAAGTGCTACCGAAATTCAGAGAGGAGTGTTGTATGGTTGCATCTCATTTGAATATTAATATAAACATTGGATCTCTTTGGGTGTGGAGTTTTTTCTTGCAAATGATTCTTCATGTATATATTGTGTCACTTGTGTTTGATGACTGTTGGTATTGTTGATTTTATTTTCATTGTTGAATTGTTTATCACTTAATCTCTTTATGGTAATCTTGGATACATATTTTTAAATTTGAAACCATAGTTTAAGTTCATATTGCTGCAAGTTTTTCCCTTGAATATTATCTAGAAAATTTTTTATCAGAGCTAATAGTTTTGTTAAGAGAGGGATGCCTTTATTTATGTGTTCAAGGTTTTTGGTTGTAGTGGGAGCTTGTGCATTGTGGGTTTTGTAGATTTTTGAAGAAGATTGAAAACCATGGCTTCTACCTCCCATATAGATATTAATAAATTCAATGGAAATGGTTATGAGACATGGAATTTGAAGATGGAGGATCTCCTTGAAGATAGAGATTAGTGGTTGGTAGTTTCAAATGAAAAGAAGCCAGATTTAATGTTTGATGAAGATTGGAAGAAAATGGACAAGAAAGCATGAGGAATCATTTGATTGTGTCTTGAAAAAAAATTATCCTACTTTTTTGGAAGAATCTACTACATACAAGTTATGGAGGAGGGTAGGCGACATTTACCAAACTAAAATTTTAACATATAAATTATATCTCAAAAGAAATTTGTATTCTTTGAAAATGAAGGATGGCGATTCTATTGCACAACATTAAATTATTATAATATGATTAAAATTTATCTTTCATTTGTAGATGTTAATATAGAAGATGAAGATAAATGTATTATGTTTCTTTGTTCTTTACTCGAATCTTGGGAAAATTTAATTGTTACCATAAGTGGCAGCGGTACAAAATTGAAGATGGATAGTCTCATTTCTATGATTCTTTTAGAAGGGATGAGGATAAATTCCATGAATGTGGTCTCCCAAGATTCCTTTCATGCGTAAGGAGGGTCCAAAGAAAAAGGAGGGCCTAAAGGGGACAAAAAGAGAGACAAGTCAAAAGGACATTCTAAAACCCCCAGTAAAAGTAGAGTAAAGTGTTGGAATTTTGGTAAGAGAGGGCATGTGAAGGAGTGTAGAAACAAGAAAAAGAGTTTGGATACTTCTAGAGAAAAGTCCTTAGAAGATGGTGATTTTGATGCTTTATTTATTTCTGTTAACACTATTAGTGATGATGCTTGGATGCTTGGATTATTGATTCATGTTTCTCTTGCCATATGACTCCTCACAAGGAGTGGTTTACTTCATAGTTAGCTTATGATGGGGGAGAATTTTTCCTTGGTGATAACAAAATAAAGGATATTGTTGGTAAGGGAAATATAAAGTTGTGTTTCAATGATGGAAGGGTTAAAAACCTTATCATTTTTTACATATTCTAGGACCTGCGAGAAATTTACTTTCCATATCCAAGTTGAATGATTCTAGAATGCATGTGACATTTGACAAGTCTAGTTGTAGGTTGGTAAGAGGGAGTTTGGTAGTTGCTAAAGGATCTTGGATAGGGACTTTGTTTAGGCTTAATGCTTCCACTTTTTGTGACTCTACTAATGTAACTAGCATTGAAAATGCATGTATGTTATGGCACCATAGATTGGGTCACATAAGTGAAAACAGTCTTAAGACCATTTTGAATAAAAAGTTGGTTGACGATATTTTTGATTATTTGTTTGGAAAAAATATTTTTTGTAAGCATTGTGTGTTTGGTAAACAGAATAGATCATCATTTCCCAATGGTAATAATAATCTAAGATGTTATTAGAGATCATTCATTTAGATGTGTTTGGAGGTTAGTGGATGTTGAATCTTTAAAAAAATATTGTTATTATGTTACTTTCATTAATGACATGTCAATATACACTTGTATTTATTTTATGCATGTAAAATATGAGGTTTTCACTAAGTTTAAAGAATTTAAAGCCTTAGTTGAGAAGAAAATTGATTATAAGCTAAGGGTGTTGAGATCTAACAATGGGGGTGAATATTTTTCTAGGGAATTTGATGAGTTATGTAAGCATGAAGGTATTTATTTGAAAAACACTACACCATATACACCCCAACAAAATGGGGTAGAAAAAAGAATAAATCAAACCTTGATGGAAAGAGCTAGGAGCATTTTCAGTGGTGCTAAGCTTGATAGATTCTCTTGGGTAGAAGTTGTAAGTATTGCATGTTATTTGGTTAATAGATCTCCTTGTTTAGATCTTGTTGATAAAAATATTTATGAAGTGTGGATAGGTAGAAATACTTCCATTTCAAATTTAAGGGTCTTTGGTTGTGAGTATTTTGTTCATGTTCCTCAAGAGAAGTGTTCTAAGTTGGATCAAAAATAATAAAAAATGCATCTTTGTTGGTTATGGTGAGAATGTAAAAGGTTATAATCTTTGTAATACACTAACATGTTAAATGGTTTTCTCTAGAGATGTAATTTTTCAAGGATTTTAGAGCTTACTCAAGTGAAGAACAACCAAAGGATAAAGATAAGACAAAAATAGTGTACTTTGAGACAAAGATATAAAAGTAGAAATATGCACATGTGGAAGAACTAGATGGATTTTAAGATGGAGAAGAAGAAGAGGGCTCAAAGAGTTTAGATGATGTGAAGTAAAATCATGTAGAAGAAGAAGAGCAGCAAGAAACCCTTACTCCTACCTTGAGAAGATCCACAAGACAATGAAATTAAATTGATAGGTATAGCCCATCCAATTTTTATTATGTATTTGCTTTGTTGAGTACTAAAGATGAACCTATAACCTATAGGGATGCTCTTTCTTTACAAGAAAGTGAGTCTTGGATGTAGGCCATGCAGGAGGAGATGATGACTTTGGATAGTTGTGATACCTAGGATCTTATGAGTTTTCCCAAAGGAAGGAAGCCCATTGGTTGTAAGTGGGTATTTAAAAATAAATTTAGAGTAGATGATCTGCTAGAGTGGTACACAACTAGATTGGTGGTGAAGGGCTACTCCCAAAGAGAGGGATTTGATTTCGATGAAATTTTCTCTCCTATTGCTAATTTAACTTCTATTAGATTCCTATTATATATTGATTCTTCTTATTATTTTGAAATAGATAAAATGGATGTTAAAAATCCTTTCTTGCATGGGGATCTTGAGGAAGGGATTTACATGCAACAATCTAATAGTTCTGTTGTGAAATGAAATAACACCTAGTTTGTAGGTTAAAGAGATATTTATATGGTTTGAAATAGACACCTAGGATGTGGTATTAGAAGTTTGATTCCTTTGCATTGAAGTTGTGTTTTGTTAGAAGTGAAGAGGATCATTGTGTTTATATTAAGGTTATTGATGATTAGATTATAATCATTATCTTGTATGTTGATGACATGTTTATGGGTAACAACAAGGTGATGATTAGGGAGCTTAAGACTCAACTTTTTGGAATAATTGGTATGAAGGATTTGGGGGTTGCAAAATATATCCTTGGGATGGAGATCAATAGGGATCGGGTTTATAGAAATCTTTGGTTGAGTTAGAGTAAGTATCTTGATACCATTTTACAGAAGTTTACTATGCATGACTGTAAACCAATAAATATTCTATTTCAAATTGATACCAAGTTGATTTTAGACACGTGTCCTAATTTGGATAATGAATTTGAAGAGATGTATAATATTCATTATGCTAGTGTCATTGGTAGTTTTATGTATGCAATGATTTGCACTAGGCTAGATAAAGCCCAAGCAGTGTAATTTTTGAGTAGGTTTATGTCTAACCTTGTTAGAGAGCATTGGAATTTTTTAAAGAGGATTTTTATATATTTGTCTCGTACTTCATATTAATTCTTGTTTTATCATGGTATTGATGATGTGTTTAATTCACTAGACATACAAGGTTTCATTGATGCAAATTGGGTAGGTGAATTGGACAATCGAAGGTCCACTAGTGGCTATGTTTTTACTTTATTTGGAGGTACATTGAGTTGGATGAGTAAAAGGAAGCCTATAATTGTATTGTCCACCATTGAAGTAGATTATATGGCTATTACGCATGCCTCTAAGGAGATATTTTTTTTATAGATACTTGGAAATGGTATTGGTTTTGATTGCAGGTTACTGAGGATTGGATGTGGCAGCCAGAGTGCCCTATTGATGTTCAACATCACTTTCTATCATAAATGGTTGAGAATGGTAAAGTCTTGATTGAGAAGGTTGACACTTTGAATAATGTTGCAAATTCTCTCATGAAGATAGTGACCTCAAATAATTTATCTTGGTGCAGGAAGGCCATGGGCCTTCATCACTATACTTTATTATAATGTTTTATGTATCTCATGGATGTAATCATAATTTATAATGTCAAGTGAGAGAATGTTAGGATAGGTGACATTATAATTGATATCCTAAGTTGATAATTGTGTGTCTCCACATTCTTTGGAAAATTTTCTAGAGGACATGATGGACAAAATATTTATTATTTATTTTTTCCTATGACAAATAATAATTGCATTCAAAGAGGTGGACCCTCTACGGTGACAGTTATAGGGAATCCTAGAAGAATATTCCTCTTGGGAATCCAAATTTTTGAGTGGCAACCAATTTGGTGTGGATTTCCTTGCATGTTATTTACATTTTTTGCATGCTCTTACATAGGTGGGGCCCCAGGTTTTCATTTTGGTGCATTCTCTTGCATGAATCTATTAGAGTCGTAGGAGAGTTGTAATGATGCATCTCATTTGAAGATTAATACAAACATTGGATCTCTTTGGGTATGGAATTTTTCCCTCAAGGGTTTCTCCATGTATATCTTGTGGAAATTGTGTTTGATGACTTGTGGCATTGTTGATTTTATTTTCATTTTTGAATTGCTAATGACTTAATCTCTTTATGGTAATCTTAGAAACATATTTTAGAATTTCAACCACATTTTAAGTTCATATTGTTGTAATTTTTACCTTGAATATTATCCAAAACACACACACTTGTGCAATAATATCACAATACATAAGAGAGTTGAGTGTGCCAATCTTTACCATGTTTTTTAATAGGCTTCATAAGACTCTCAATTATTTTATTAGATGCTTTTCCTTGCTTGTTTAATTGTGGATGATATGGTGTAGAAAAATGATGTATACAAAATTTTCAAGGAAAATTTTTGCTTTTTTTTTCTTAAACTATGTAACATTATCTAACATCAAAGTAGAAGGACGACCAAATTATGATATAATTTTATACAATATAAAGTGAAAAATAAATTCAACCATCATGGTGAAAAGTGGAACCACTTCTACCCACTTTGTGAAATAATTTGTAGCGATGATGATAAAATTGTACCCTTGAGACAAGGGAGAAGAAATTTTACCAATAAGATCTAGGACCCACATAGAAAATGGCCAAATAGAAACTTGGGCATGAATTTTGTGATCAAGAGCATGAATCAAATTGTTTTTTATTAGGAAAAGTAGGTTTTGAAGGGGCCTCAAAACCCTTTATATCAAAGGAAAGCTACTGAAAAGAGACAAACAAGAACACCAACAGCCCAAAAAAGTCAAAAATGTTGACAAAAGATAAATCTAGACAACCCATCAACAACCCAATAGCAAAACATCAGCACAAAAGACAGAACTAACCAAAAACAACAACTAAAAACTACAATATATTATCAAACACCTTGGTAGAATCCATATTACTAGAGATGACCCTTTCATGCATTGCAACCACATCCTAAAGTTCCTAGAACAAAATTGCTGCCCTTTTCTTAGTCTTGCTCCTCATACAAAGGTAGGGTCCAAGATCTACATTATTCTCCATGCACTGGCCAACATCCACATTTTTCTCCTCTAGGCTCATATAGTTTATCTCGTCAATGTCCTCCTCATGTTCACCCAAATCTAAGGGCTTACCCATCCAATTGATGGCTTTATCATTCAAAAATGGCAGGTTATGTGCACTAGTCTTCAGGGATTGATTACTAATACTAACCACGATATGTAGGTCACTATTGATCTTGTTAATTCTTTCCTCCATATCCACTAACCACTCCTCATCAATCCTATGAACAACATTTTCTAGAGAGGTCAACCTTTCCTCATGAGTTTTACCAAGTCTGTGATGCAAGACAAAGGAAGAAAACTCTCAATCTTGATCTCTTTAGGCAAAATCCTAAATCATTATTTGTTTGATATTCTCACCACTAATTCACCTTTCATTAATATCAATCACTCAAGCTCACAATCAGAATTTCAAAATTCTTTTAATACCTTCAAGTCAATTTGACAAAGATTTCAACTCATCTCAATTTGGACTTATTTCACAACAATGGGTTTCAATTAACCCAATTTACAAGGCTATCACATTTCAAGGCAACTATTCCTTCACAAGCACTTAACCCAATCACTCAAAAATGCAAATCTGAGTACAAAACCCTCAAGATACATTTAAACAGTATGCCAATGATTGATTATTATCAACTAATTTCCTTAAACATCAGTTTATGACCATTCCTTTCCAAATTTCCCTCACCTAGTCACCATGGCAACTAATGACCACACACACACACTTTAGCTTTTCAAGCACAACCAATCAAATCAATGATGAAGACAACTTTATTTGAGTTAGAATAGAAATTCCAACCCTTTTCCAACCCCAGCAATGCAAACCATTGATATTTCCACCACTTCATTATAGACTGTCCTAATTCCTTGGAGCATACCTAATACATACTATTAGAATTATCTTGCAATGTAAACCATATCACAAGACTATGTTTATCTTCTTAGATAACCTTTAAGGGTTTACAAAACATAGCCAAAAATCACCATAGGTTGTTGTGAAAAGATAGACTCAAATATTGACTATCCACGTTGTAAATTAGACCAAATTAGGCCAGTGACACACAAGGCTTATTGATTCTCCATGTCTTGGGTTCAAATACTCTCAACTAGTCCTTCAAACATCTTGTTTTGGACCTGTACAAGATTATTATACATTCAAAAGTTCATTTCCTCAATTGTTTTTGCAAACCCCAAATGGTGACCTCTTAAAACTCTATATTTTTAGACTGAGACAATTTTATAATCTAAACTTCAATCCTTTATACATTTTCCTTAACCTTGTAGTCTGAGACTTTCAAAATATGAAGATATATGAAATATGAAGATATATGAAATATGAAATATGAAATACAAAATATAGAGGATTCTTCAACCTCAATAACCTCCACTTTCACTTGATGTTTTTTAGGGATATCAACCAAATCAACCAAAATATCAAGCTTCCTATCCTTATCTTCAGTCTCCTTTACCTGCTCATCATTATTACCAATAGGTGACTCGAAAACATCATGGCTAGGAACAACACCTTAGAATTCACAAAACCCTCACCATCCTGCACATTATCAACCATTTCCTTCTCATTGCCATCTTGTACATCCCCCTGAAACCATTTAGCAAATGGAACAGGGGTCTCCTCCAAACCTTTCAACTCATCAACCCCCTGATTAAGAGGGAACTTCTCTTTCTAAGGCCCCCCTTTTTTCCCCTTCGAATTATTTTTCATAGAATGAGCAACAACCTCCTTCATTTCAACATCCATCTCGTAACCCTTAGACCAAGACTTAGAATCTTTAGAATCATCCTCAAACTTCCCCTCATCCTATGATAACTCATCATCTTCAGAATCTTCTTCCTCATAGTCACCATCCCACTCTTCCACCGACTCACCAATTTCATAACCGTAATTACTATCATCCTTCTTTTGAGCAGAAGAGAGATTAGGAATTATAGGTAACATCTTCATTTTGATGTGGTCAATTAGAATTTTCTTAAGGCCTTCATAAAGAATGGACTTCATGGGGTTCTTTCTGTGATCATCAATACTGGTTTCCATAGAAATAAGAAAATAATAGGGGAACAAAACTAGATTGTTGTAATGGAAATGATTTAGCAAAATGAAGTGATATCCATAAATAACATATTACCTTTCCTCCAATGTGAATAATTACATAATTGCAAGGGAAATTTCTTGCCAGAGTGGTTTGGTAGATTTTTGAGCATACCCTCCACTTCCGATGCACCTAAGCTTCTGCTTCTCTATGCCTTTGAATATTTTTGCTAAGGCAGTCTTAGATGAAACCCGATCCCTATAAAACTTCCTAACCTTAGTTGGAAGATCGGTAATCTAAGCAATGAATTCCTCAATGATTTTGAACTCAACACCTTGAAAATCTAGAACTCTATTATTCTAGCTATTCACAAAAGCCTCTATCACCTCCAAATCAAAACCATAAATCCTCTGTAAATAGGGGAAAAAACCACCCTTCTCCAAGTGCTCCCAAATGGACTCATTCCCATGGAATTCATCGTAATAAAGTTCCTCCACTCTATACCAAGCCCTTCCCATGGCAGACAAAAATAACCTACTCACAACCTACACTTTGTTCTTTTAAACATAAAGGGTTAGATGAAAAATCCAAAAGAAAATGTAAATAAAACCCACAATCCATGTGAGCCAGAAAATCCAAGTACCTCCAGTCCTTAACTCCCAAACCATGATCTCATAATCAGCAGAAAAACAATTATTAAATGAGCAAGCACTAAAATCAAAGTTCAAAAACCAACCAAGGAGGAAATACAATAACTTATCTCGCCATATATCTGCTACCATCACATGAAATTTGGTCATTATTAGAGATACACTAAAGTTTAAATGGTATGGAATCATAAGTGTGACAATAATTATGAGCCATCACTCCCAAGTTGGCAAATTCATGAGCAGGGGAGTTAGCCTCCCAAAAAATGTGAGTAATTTTCAACCCAACAAAAGAATCAATGATGGAAAGAGAATCATTAATCAAATGAGCAGTGGAACATGACAATAGAATTAGCTTAAGGAGATAATTTATGATATTGAGGGAGTCCCCTTCTAACGAGAGCCTAGTAACCCTAGCTTCTTTAGCGAGTAAAAGGCCATGATAGGTTGTTGTTGCCCCTGCAAATTGGTTTGTATGAGTTCCCAAAGGGAGCACCACCACAGAGAAAAACCTACCATTCTCATCACATAACACTCCCCCACAACCAACAGGTCCTGAAAATTTCTTAATGAAGGCAAAAGAATCTTGCTCCATGTTTTGCTAATAATGTCCAATTTGAATTAATTGTTGAAGCAAAGATCAACAAACAAAGTTCCCAATACAAGCACCTTAATGGTATTCCTCAAGAGCAATAGGGATCTCTAATGTGCTAAGACAATGAAGAAGGATATCATTATATGCCCTTCAATATAATGCATTAGCTAAAATTATGTCAAGATGCAAGTTTTTAGATTATACAATCTCAAGTGTTTTTGTAGTAGGATCAGGAAAGGTATCATCACGTAAATATTAAAATATGTGGGAGTACCATTCATACGAACTACTTGCATAACCATCCTTAAAATTTTCTAATATTGATGGTGATGTAAGATTATGGATAGTAAATTTGAAATCCATAGAATCTTTGAGAGATATAAGGAAGGTAGCACTCACCATTACATTTGCACATCAATTATATTTTTGCAAAATATTATCGATGGTATATGAGGAAAATTGTTTTAATGTTGCTAGTGCTAAATCATGATATTGGGATATTTTATCTTGTTTCGCTTGATATGATCAATTAATTGATTTTATGGTCAATTGAGAATCTCCAAATATGCGGAGGTGTTGGATATTAAGAGACAACATTACACATAAACCAACAATAAGAGCTTCATATTTTGTGATGTTATTTATACATAGGAAATTTAGATGGTAAGCTAATTTATTTGGCTTACCTAAAGGGGTAATAGTATAACCCCAAGACTAGAGCTAGTTCGACACTTAGAACCATAAAAATATCAATCCCATGTTTTGTCTTCTTCTAATATTAAAGGATCTTCAACTAAATGGCCAGTCCACACTTGAACCTTAATTTCCTCTTGAGATACAAATTTAAGATCAAATTTTGTTAACATTACCTATTTGGCTAGGCATCTCGATAAGTCAATTTTTGAGAAAAAATATTTTAATAGATCAAAATTTATAATGTGTACCTCAACATAACAAATAATGCCTTAGCTTACTTGCAACAAAAACAAGAGCCAAATATTATTTTTTACATTCATATATTGTGTTTTATAGTTAATCAATGTTTGACTCATAGAGTAGATAAGATTTTATTTACCATTCACATCATATTGTGGTAATATTGTAGTGAGAGCATTGATGAAGTAGATGTATAAAGAATAAAAGTATGCCTAGAGATAACTAGTTGTATAATAGGAGGATTAGTCAAATATTATTTTAAATTCTTAAAGGATTTTTGAAAATCCACATTCTATTTAAAATGAGACTCTTTCTTAAGAAATTGAGTGAAGGGGAGAGTTTAATCCACTAATGGTGAACCAAATTGATGAATAGCTTGAATATTTACTTATAATCTATGAAGTGAGAAATGTTTTTAGGAGGTTCCATGTTTATTATAGCATAAATTTTCTTCATTTCCACCTCAATACCTCAATGTGACACAATGCAAATTATAATTTTCCATTATCTACACTAAAGATGCATTTTCTTGGATTCAACTGCATATTATAATTAAAAAATTTATTAAAATATTTGATGAAGAATTTTGACATGATCTTGGCATGATATATATTTAGCCAAGATATCATTGACATATACTTCTAAGATATGATGGATAAAAGCATGAAATATTAATGGCATAGCCCTCTGATATGTTGCTCCAGCATTTTCAATCCAAAATGAATGATGACCCAACAAAATTTTCCCCAAGGTGTAATAAAAGTATTTTTGTACTAGTCTTGAGGATTTATAAAGATTTGATTGTATCAAATAAATCCATCCATAAATGTCAAAAAATCATATCGTGCGGTTGAATAAAAAATCAAGTCTATGTTAGGGAGAGGGAAATCGTCTTCCAAAGATGCTTTAGTAAGATAACAAAAATCTATACAAATTTGAATAAGATTATCTAATTTAGTGACAACCACTATGTTTGATATCCAAGGTGAATAGTCAATGGGGTGGATGAATTTGGCTTGTAAAATATTTTCATCTTGTCCTTAATCAACAAAACCACTTTGGGATTCATTTTACGAATATTTTGTCTTACAAGTTTAGCATCATCTTCTAAGACAACATTATGCGTAACTACCTTAGGGTCTATGCCAAACATATTTGAATAATACCAAGCAAACAATTCAAGAAAATCATGGAATAACATAGTATTCTCTTGTTGTTCATTAGATTCAAGACATTTTCCAATTAAAATCACCTTATCTGTGTTAGATGGATCCATCAAGACCTCAAGAGTATCTCCCACTAATAACATACTAAAGTTTGGAATATTAGGGAATTTTTGAGGTATGTCTTGATGATCTACCATTTCACTTGATAAATAAGCATCTTTCTCAAAGTATGCTTCAACATTTAGATAGTAGGGAAATACAAAATCATGATAATAAATAGGTAAGTTTTCATACAATCCCAAAAAAATTACTAAGGACTCATCAATCAGAAATATATCCAATGACATGTTTTTATTTGTTTTACTTATAAACTAAGTTAAGTGACAACTTAGGAGAGTTTTGTGTTATTTTATTCACATCAAGAGGTCTTCGAGAAGCTTTGGTGGATTTTGAAGGATGGTAACCAAGACCATTTTTTTTACCTTGCATAGTCAATTCTATGAGGACCTTAATACCTTGTTCATACCACAACCATTTCCTTTATATCCAAACTAAGAAAAATATATATCCTCTTCCATAAATAGATCCTATTTCTTTCAAAGAAGGTGATTTTTCATAATTGTTCACATTGTATGTAGACATATAATTGGTATCATCATCTAAGTCATTATCATTGTTATACATAGGTTCCACCTTTGAAGACAAAATAAATGTGTTAAAGAATGTCTTATGTCATATTTCAGTTTGCAAACAATTCTCAGACTTAGGATCAACTTTCACCATGTAAACTTTGTTGTTAAATGTATACTTCATTATATGGTGAAGGATGGAAGGAACTCCTCCCATAGCATGAATCCATGGTCTTCCAAGGAGAATATTATATGAAAGAGCATCTAGTATTACATGGATAAGGGTAGGTAAAACTATGGGACCTACCTTAATAGGTAATGTAATCATTTCCAATGGTTTCCTACCAACGTTATCGAACCCATGAATGGATAAAGCATCAAGTTGAATGAGAGACCTATCAATACCAAGCTTATTTAAAAATTCAATGCTACAAACATTAAGACCTGACCCATTATCAATAAGGGTATGCCTAACACCAATTTTATTAATGACCACCACTATCATCAAGGTATCATATTCAATTTTATTTGTTTGAGTTTCAAGTGGGGATAACTCACTCTAATAAAAGACAATATCCATTTTTTTTTTACTTCATACTCTCAATAAAGGCTACTACATCATTTAGTTTAGCATAAGGTGGCACAAAAATGTTCTATAAAGCCTCTTGAATCATGCCATGATATATAGGTGAATTTTTAGTTAAGTATCACAATGAAAATTTAGCTGGAGTAGTATGAAGATTCTCATCATACTCCTTACTACTATGTTCAAGAAAATGAGGTACAAGAGGGAGAATAGGTTGTAGGAATGGTATTGACGATGAAATAATTGGCATTTATTTTAATTGTTTGTTATTTCTTGTGTTATACATATGAGAAAAGACATGATACTGTTGTTGGTTCGATAATTTTTTTTGTATGTGATTATATTGAGTCAATTCATTTGCAAAGTTATGACCAAGAGATTTATTTTTGTTTGATGATGGTATAATAATAAGAACATGTTGATTTTTTGTTTGAAGCTTGTGTAAAGGAGGGTAAATAACTAGTTGTAGTGGGATTGTGTTTATTGATCTTTGATATTTTGAATATTTAGGAGTCTTAGTGGGTGATTTAGATGAGATAAAATCATCAAGGGCTTCATCTAACATACCAAAATAATCACTACTAAAATGATCATTATATGTATAACAAACATGTAGAAAGAGATATGACATGATTAGATTATTGTACTTTCTCTAAGAGATTAATTACAAAATTTACTACAAGATTGAATTTATGTTTATTCCTCTTAATGCTAGTTATGATCAAACATAGCCATTTAGGTCTATTATAGAAATTTTTGAGAAATGGGTTCCAAGATTTCATAGAGGGTACATACATTAGTCTACCTCTGAAATTTAATAGAAATCTATTTTTAGGATTGACAAAAATGTTTTACTAACATGGCTTTGGTTACATTTAATTATTTTAGTTAATCATATGACAAGCCATTAGAGTGTTATTTCCTCTAGGATTCTCACCATTCTTGAAATGAATTATGTTGGATTGTGAGTGTTAAAACATGAGAAATAATTCCCTCTAAGGTAGGTGTAATTAGAGATAATTGAGGGTGTCATTGATATAGTTTTATAATGTTATTCAAGTGAGTAATATTTTTGTCAAAATTTTCTTTATTTAAAGGAGGGTTCGGTGGGGGAGGATTTGGTTTTTGACCTTCCTCTATCATTTAAACCTATTTGCAATTCAAAACTTACAGATTAAAATTTTTTAACTAATTCATAAAATTTAAAAATTAAAATCTAAATCATACTAAAAATTTGAATAAATTTAGATAGAACTAAAAAAATTTAAAAAAATGGAAGAAAACTAACTTACATCTAGACTATGGCCAATTTTTAAGCTAAAAATCTAAATGTCCAAAATGGATATTGATTTCCTTGCTTTGGATATCCAATTTTTTGTTCTTTTCTCCTCTATCGTGGGTTTTTTTGTAGAGGAGAAGACTTTCTTTATTCTTTATAGCTTTTGCAAAATGGATATCTATTTCTTAGAAATGGATATACGTTTCTTTGGAATGGATATCCATTTTGTAAAGTGTTGTGAATTGTATAAAATATATCCAATTCTAAGAAATGAGTATCCATTTTTATTTAGTTTTTACTAAAGAAAAACTCACCTTTCACCCTACCAAAACAAAAATTCAAATATTTGTTTTCATATTTTGGCTTTAGTAAAAACACATTTTTACCCTTTTTGTCACTATTTGGCCCACAATGATCTTGCACTTACCCATCAACTAACACCAACAAAATTATTTTATTGATAGGGACTAGAATCGTTGGCATAAGCTGGTTGGATACCAACTTCAAGAAGATGGATAATGTATTGATATTAATTGAAGACTCTACTGGTGGTTGCAGACCAAGATCAAAATCATGCCTTATAGGTTGGTGTACTTCAAGGAGTTCCTCACTTTTGAAAGGTGGTGACTCTACTATCAAAGAATTTTTTTTTCTATTGTTGTTCATGTTTCATGAATATTGATTAAAGTGATTGTGATTGAGGATGAGGTACTCTATTCTCCTTCCAAAATTTGATGCATGGTTTCTTTCCTAATAAAGAAACAAAAAAATCTTGTCTCTTTTCTATTATCATAATCAATTGAAACCAACCATGAATAGTTGGAACAGATGCATTTTCCATAGGATTACTTCAGCCAATGTAATATATAACTCAAACCATAGAAGCTATGATGGAGAAAATATCTAAGAATATAATGAGGATGATCCCCCATGTTGTTCTTGTAGACACCTAGATTTGAATAGCATATTCCTACCAAAACATTCATTTTCCATCATGCTAGTTACTTCTTTATCTATTTTCACATGACATTAATAATAACTAATTTAATTATTAATTAATTTCCATGCATTTCCACTTCACCTCTTGATGGAGAATTACTCTCAATTCAATCATCAATATAATTAGTTCACTAATCAATCAATTCAACCAACCTCCACTCACTTCCACTTCTCTAATCAATCAATCCACTTCACTCCTTACACTTAGTTCACTCAAATCATGCAATTAGTTAACTATCCAATCAAATCCTCATTGATTTAGAACCATTGATATTTTCGATCTCACATTCAATCATGACCAATTATCAATATCTCCAAACCTATAAAACTAACCTTCATCCATCTCATTAATTCTCTCTAATAAAATCCATAATTCTCTAGCAATCATACTATCATTATCAAAGTTCTTTGTGTGAATCTAAGAAAATATTTCAACACCATTCTCCAAGGTAAATAGAGGAGAGAAATGGAGTTATGCAAGGTGAATTGTGTGTTTCAATGTTTGTAGGTTTGAATTTTGTTTAAATCAATTTTCCTTATTTTCACTATTGTTATGATCTTTTGTTTGTGAATGATTGTTGATTATTTCTTATCTTTAATTTTCACGATCATATTTTTTAGGTCATACTTTTTGGCACGCCCGGTGGGACCCCATTTGTCCCTAATTTAACCTTTTTTTTGTGAGTTTTAAGTGACTTTTGCAATTATAGGGTCATTTCATGCAACTAATAGAACAATGCAATTAATAGGAACTTGGGTGCAACTGCTATTGAGATAGGCACATATACAACATAGAAGGTTGTAATTATTGCTCTGTTGAGCACAATTAAAGCTAGTTTGGGTGCAATTGTTTTTGTTGGATTTCATAAAATTTTCTAATTTAAAATTATTGAGTATCTAAATAATAAACCTATTTGTGTCATTTTTTAATGATTAAACTTATAATTTAATCCCTAGAAGTACATTTTTTCCTTCATTGTTTGTGTTTTGGGTCTCTATGTAGAAGTGCACATTTTCTTCTCTATCAGGCACAACTATTGTTCTTTTGGGTGAAATTGAGGATTTTTTAGAACAACTATACAAAATATGAGTGCATCTATAGATTTTTTGGGTGCAACTACTGTTCAAAAGTCTGTATTTGATAGAAGGTATAGATTTTCTTCATTTTCTTAGTTTTTAATCAGATTCATGCAAATTTTTGTTAGGTTTTAGGGTTACTAATCAATTGGTTGAGAATATTGTGGTGTTCATTGGGACAAAGAATAAAATTCTCAACTACTAACATTATCTGTTGCGAGGATTTTATGCGTTATTTTTTTAGTTAGGAACACTTCAATTTTATAACATGTGAATGAACATTGTTTGTTGTGTAACTACTAACATTATCTATTGTGAGGATTTTATGCATGATTTTTTTGATTAGGAACACTTCAATTTTATAACCTGTGAATGAACATTATTTGTTGTGTCTAGTAAGTCCCTAGGTACATATGCTCTCTACTCATGCCTAGTGAAATCTTGGAGATTAGAAATACCTTAGGACTTGCATATTTTTTTCACCCAAGGATTATATTATCTATGTATGTTCTTCCCTTGTGACTCAAAAGAATGATCTTGGGAATCAAAAGCAACATCTTTTCTATTTTCTTACAATAGGAGGCCTCTTTGGGGATTTCATCAACCCAAGGTTAAACTCAACCATGTTTTTAGGTGGGCTATATAAAGGGGGAGAATGAAAGTTTCACCCCAAGGTGTGGCTATTGTCATTCAAGCCAAGTCGTGTGACTCTTGCTCCACTGAGACACATTTGGTGAAGAGAGCAGAGATACCTACCATATCAAGCACTATAAAACTAGCTCATTGTTCATTTATCCCCCACTATGAACCTTATTTATTAGTAGCCTTTCAGACCATCATCCATCAACTTATTATGGTACAAAGTACAATATCATGTGTGAAGTTACTCGTCATATAATTTCCCTTGTTGAGGTGACTATTATTCCTTGCTAGGACCTTCTCCTTTCAAGGTGAGGGGTGTTAAGGTGGTACATGACCTTTGCATACACTAGTTACCAATTCACTAGAAGGTATTGCACTCTAGTGGGTGGGACCACTTTAAGTTGACATGCATTTTTACTACTAGTTAAGTTGTGTATTTTTAGTGTTTATTCATTCTTCAATACCCATGTTACCAAATAGTGTTCTCTTGTTGAAGAAGGCTCATGAAATCATCCTTATTACCTCGAGGTCGGTCCTATATGTTGTATATTGTTTAAAGTGTTTTCCTACCATACTTGATCAATATTCTTAGAATACACCAATACTAGTCAAAATAACATAATTGAACTCCATATTCACACATCTGTCTCTCAGTCCACACAACTGCATATGAAAAAAAGTTAGAAAACTCATTCCTAGGTCAAAATTTCTCAAATGTTCAATCATGTGCCAAAATTGTCCTAACCTAGCACATCTATACCTCTCTATGGAACATCTATGTCACAATTTGGCATATTTTGTACAAAACTAGGTGCAATTGTGGCTTACATAAGTGCATTTGTCTCATAGAGGGGCATAATTTTTCTTTTGGTCTCTAGAAATCTAGTGTCTAAATTTTAGATTATCACATTTGTCCTACTGTGTCACTTTTGTCCTACTTTGCAGCTATTCACACCCTATTTGGCACGTTTTTCACACTATTGGGTGTAACCATTACATAAAAGTGCACATTTGTGCTATGAAGTGGTGCAATTGTGCCCCAAAGTTTTATTATTATTGCTTGGATAGAAACATTTATTGCACAAAGTGGCACATTTTCTCCTAACCATCATATCACCAATTTTGTCTTGAAACTAAAACTTCCATCCATTGTATCTTGAATCCAACAATTGAGTCTATCATTGATGCAAATATTTCCTTCTATTACACAATTGCTCTATTATTAGGGTTTTTATTGCTACCAAATCCTCTAGTCTTACCAAATAGACCTATGTCTACATAGACTTGATTAGCATAACAAATATAAACATGAGACTTGATCATATCCTATTACCCATGCATTAGCATCCTTCAATAATACATAGAATTGGGCTTATAAGAAGGTTACCATCATCCATATAGTCATCAACACATAAGGATCAAAGTTCTTGTGAAGCAACCCGCGTCTCTCACAATTTTTGAGAAGGAAATTCTCTGGAATATTTTTTTGCCAATGAGGTTTTTAGGTTAGATGAGATTTGTGCATGGGATGAGGGCTTTATTCTTCCTGAGAAAGCTAGGATATTAATGAGAAATTATGGAATTGGCTAAGTTGATGCAATGACATCATTTAATCTTTAATACCAAATCCTGACTCAAATGCTTTGTAGGTTTTTTTTGGCTTGCTGGCTATCAGTCAAGCGATTATTGCAAGGGTTCTCTTATTTTGGTGTTTGATGAAATGGGTGGCAACAAAAAAAAAATAGAGTTTCACTCTTGTGAAAGCTTAAGGAAGAAGGAGAAGCTATGGAAGATTCTTTGCCACGAGAGTTTTATGCATTTTTAAAAATATTGCATTGGCATTACCCAAATGCCTCAACAAAATTTGCTTCATGTTGGCGTAACCGCAAGCTCCGAAAAAAGGACCTAGTAGTAAATGTTAATAAGGAGTTGATTTCTACTATGACTGGGTTGCCGCTGGTTGGCCATAAGTTCTATAAGGACAAAAGGAGCAATCAGGAAGTGATGGCACAATTCTTCAAAGATGACAAATGGAAAAAAGTGATTAAGATGGAAAGTTGAGGGTATGAGCGCAAGTCCCTTAAGATTATTTGGGTGGATGTTCCAGAGGTGATAATGTTCTATGTGAATTTGGAAGTCAGGTTCACTGCAATGCTTGGTCACCATTTCAGGCATGGGTTGTTTATCTCCTTCCCATTTTTTTTTGTTATCTTCCATGGAGGTTTCTATTTATGCTCATCTAAAAAATCAGAGGGCTCTAGTCCTCCGTAAGGGTCTCATTATTTTAATCATGGAGCATGTTAAATCTCTTCTCCCTAACCCTATTATTAAGGGCAAGGAGAAGATTCTAAGTGAAGTTTCTATCTCATCTAGCTCGGATACCAAAATTATTGAAGAAGAGGAGTGGAACATGAAGAGGATGAAGAAGGATCCTCATCCCCTATGAATACCTCCTCAAAAAAAAGGAAGAAGGGTATCCTTAAAAGCAATCAGGTAGCTAAGTACCTTGTTCTTTGAAATTTTTGACATTGAGGATACAAAGGTGGGCTCGGGTGAGTCCTCTCCCAGGAATGTGGATTTGGCTATTAGACAGGGAGATGTTGAAGGTGGAGGTAATAAGGAGGGTTTGCAGGAGAATGTGCTGACAATAGAGGCCAAGGATAAGCTGAGGAGGGCATCCAAAGAAATTTCCAAATTGAAGATCTAGGCCTTGAAACATTTAGCAAAGGATACCAAGGTGATCTGTGAGGAGAAGGTTTCTAGTGAAAAAGCGGTGGAAATTGATGACTCCTAGGTTCATAGCATGCCCAATGTGGTGTTGAAGGATGAGAATAAGGGTCAATCTGAGGAGGATTCTGAGAAGAAGAGTGCTAAGTTGAAGCCTCTAAAGGTAAATCCCCTTTCTAAGGACTTATCCTATCTCAATGATGATTCTACCTCAATGTTTGAGCTACTAGACATGGCTAGGGCTAGTGACATTGGAAATTTTAAGTTAGCTAAGTGGACTCTTCGGGAGTTTAATATGGTTAATATTAAAATAAGGGGTTTGAAGGAGAACTTGATGAATATTTTTAAAGGCTCGATGTTGGATATTTTGATCAACAAAATTGTGGACCTTGAGAGTTCCTTCCATGACTTCAAATCTTTGTGTGAAGAATGATTGGCTAGTTTAGAAGCCAAGATATTGGAGACTAATGTGAACATAAAGAAGCTTCTCAATGTGTGTCACATTTCAGTGAAGAATAGTGGAGACTCTTTGGAAGTCATGTTCCATAAAATTAGTGAGCTTGGGGAGGACCAATTATTTTTTTTGAGTTAATGGAGAAAGATCACTCGGCCAAAGGTAAAGGAAAAAAAGGTATGAAGGATGATGGTAAAGGCCCTATTGTTATAGGGTCTGTTGAATGGAAGAAGTCCTTTGAAGATTAGAATAAAGAGTTGCTGGACATGATTGAAATGCATAGGAGCTAGGAGCTTGAGGTGGCCAACACCTTAAGCAATATGAAATAGTGTTATGCTCTCTCTCTCTCTTCTTTTTGACTATTGTCTATTTTCTATTGGGTCTCGGTTTATTTCCTATTGGTTTTTTGTTTTGTTATTGTTGGGTGTTGCTGATAGTTTACTATTTTTTCTCTTGTGTATCACTCTCTTTGTTTTTTTATTTTGGGTTATGGTCTACTATTGATATCTTTTTGTAGTATCTTTTTAGCAACATTTTGTATCTTAAGTTGTAAATATTTTTGGGTCCCTTCAAAACTTGATTGTGTTGTATAATCAAAACACATAAGGATCAAACTCTACACATTTTATCTAGATCTTTGATATCCCTATTATCCCTAGTTTGTTGTTTATCTTGAAATTTTTCCTTCTCCAATTTGAATAATCCAACCAACCTATCTATGGGTAGATTAGCTTAGAATAAGTGGATACTTCTAAGTTAGACTATTCCACCCCTTTTATCCATTGAGTTTGAACTCAAAGTTCTAGTTCACAATTCAAACATCATTATTGAACCACCGATCATAAAGTTTTAAGATCTAGATACAATTTTGTTCTTTTTCCAATCATCATCCAAAACTACAAAACGTCCACATGAATCGAATCTTAGAAATACCTTTTATGCTCATTGAAACAAGGTCACATGCTAAGAAGAAACTGGAATATCAAGATTGCGACAAGACACCCCTTCATAGGGAACTATTTCTAGGATCACAAGGAGAGGTATCCAAATTTATTTCGAGGGGATTTTAAACCCTGCCCCTATTGAGTCCTAATTATATTACAAACATTAGAGGATTCAAAGAAATAATACCCAAATATTTTTTAGAGGCACAACAAGATTCCAACACCATGAGATTAGTAGATTCCCTACAAGGTGATAAATTACCCACTATATTTGACACCACCATCATAAAATACATCCCTAATAACACTCCACCATCAAACTTAGGGGAAACTAGTTCTAATGATATCATACCACAAACAAATGACACTATCATCCCTCCCACATATGACTATAAAAAGATATCCCAAAACAAATCCAACATACTCCTCACCAACAATCCTAACACCATAAAACCTTTCATGAAATCACAAAACCACACTATCATATCACCATTAATAATCAACAAATCCAACCCCAAATAAATTCTTTCACCCTACCTACCAACAATTCAAACCAATTTCAACAAATAGCATCCACTATCCCACAAATATTCATACCAACCAATTCGACACACATATTAGTGCCACCCACATACTCCCAACCTCCAACATATACAAATTACAAATAAACAACCCACTCTATAACACAACATCTAATAACTCCATCATTCCCAACTCAACTCAACCATCCCATAATATGCAATCACATGCACCTAGTCATCATACAAAATTAAATACTATAACCAATCCATTGTTCCAAAATTAAACTGTCACTCAATCTATCTCACTACTCACATCTAACTCCCATACTTATATATTATAATCTCCACATACTTCATCCCTAGCTCACACAAAGAAATCCATCAAAACACTATGAGTTCACAACACTACACCATCATAAATCTCCAACAATAGTTCATTGCATCCAACCCTCCTTCTAACTCCAACCCCACCACTCAAACATACATTCCCCAAAATCCATAATCAACGAAGTTTCCCCAAGGTGTATTCATCTACACATTCCACATCTTCCTATGATCCTAATAACATGCAAGTCCCTACAAAAACAAATGACTTGGCTCTCCAAATAAAAAAATTGTATAAACAAATTTCAAACATCAATGTGGGGTGAACAAATAAAAGCTATATGCTAGAAGACATATGCCCTTACCCATTAAAAAGGACGATACCTATAACTCCTTTTCCAAAAAAATTGAAATGCCCAAGTTTGATAAATATATATTTAAAGGAAAAAGAGACCTCATCAAGAATATAAAATAATTTTATGTTACTTGTCTAGAGGTGGTCCATATGAAAATTTATCTAATGTTCCTACTCGCTAGAAGCTTAGGAACACAAGATGTGGAGTGGTTCTCACAATTAATAGCTAGCATCAAAACTTTCAATGAATAAGCTAAGAAATTCATAGCACACTTCTCATATAACATGGAATGAAAAATATCCATAAAATACTTTTGTACCTCTAAACAAAAAAATGGAGAGACTTTTTCCTCCTTACAAATATGGAGAAGTATTGCTAGTAAATATCCTTCTCACATACCTAAAAATAAATTGGTGGAAATATTTATTGAAAACTTGAACCCTAGAATAGGGTTTCATCTAAAAACTCAATGCTCTAACACATTTGATGAATTTATAGAGAAATGACTAACCATCAAAAGATATCTAAGTTTAAGGACTCATAAAGATATTTAAATACAAAAAGGGCAACCAAGGATTCTATAATGAAAAATCCTCATTTTGGTCAAAGAACAAGATTATGGTAAATGATGGTGTGGTAGATGCTGAAATGGCTTCAAATGTTCAACATATAGTGAACTTACAAGAACCACCCATCTCTTCAAATGCATGGGAAAATCAACAAAGAGGACCATTATGACAAAATAATACTCCTCGATGTAAGTACACTCCATTAGGAGAACCCATAGAATCAATACTGAAGAAATAGGTTCAAGCCAACATGATAACACTGCCAAAAAAAAATCAATATGAACCATGGGTTTAACCTATATGGTGGATGGATATAATTTTTGTGAATATTTGTAGAGAAAAAGGATGTACCACTCAAAGTTTCTATAAAGTATAAAATCTTATTCAAGGTCTCATTAACAGGGGAGATATCACTATTGAAGATCATCCTAAAAATTCATCACAAAAAATCACATTAATAATATATGTGGCTCACATAGTGAGAAACCAAGTATATATCAAGACATTTTTCTCAAGCATGATGAAAACTATTCACCTATATCTAGCAACGGTTCTAACATATCCCCTTCATTTGACTTCATGATAGGTCATCTTGAAGGAGCGTCACCACAAGAAGCCTCTGTCTCTCCCACAATTCCTTCATCCTCTGCACCTTTGCAACATCAATCCACATTATCCCCATAAACAAACTCATCTAATAATAATTCTTTTCAATATTTTCCCCAAGGGAAATCCATAATAGATAATCCAATGTTTGATGTCAATCTAACCTATAATCAAGAGATCTTGGAATAAACACCAATATCCATCCTATCACCCATCATTCCCACTCATGTGGCTCCTATTCAAAATCAATTATCACCATGCCAAAATGTTGAGACTACACAAGTGTCCTTTATTTTAGTTGAACATGATCTATTCCAAGAATATACTCCAAAGGATCAAGAAGAAAGCCTTGGAATGAATCAACATCAAACTTGCAATCTCATCCTATTCTTGATCAATACCTCATTATCCCTTTCCATGCCATCCATCATTCCAAAATCAAAATCGATCCCATTCATATGCCAATATCCTCCACTTCCACAAATGAGATACTTTCTTCCACTAGACACATAGATAATGAATTTATAGCTAAATTTACAAGACTCCTCGAGAATATCTCACAAGATGACAAATCAACAAACATGAAGGAAGAGTACGAATTAATATAATATCAGCTCTAATCACTTAATTTTTTTAAAGACACATTCCTTAGTCATGAGGAGATAACTACCATTAATGATTCTCAACAACATAAAGAAGAATTAGCATTGTGTTACCAAAACCACACATATCCTATTGCAATCAAAATCTATCGGAACATGTAGTATAAAGGAAAAGGTTTAGGCCTACATTAACAAGGTATTCTGGAGATGATATATTTCTTTAACAATCCTAAATATTGACTAGATTATTCATCGATCAATAAATATAAGGATGTTATTGGTACCTCCATAATACCAAGGGAAACTTTATCTAATGCAAACATCAAAATAAGGGTCATGAATAATCCTTAACATAAGGTTGTTTCCACCAATCCACCCATCCACATAATAGATCATCATTCCCAAATCCTTCCATTCATTAATGGAGACCAACAAGAGAAAAATATTTACAAATAAAAGGATCAAAATCAAGCTATTGAAGCTAATAATTCCAAAAATCAAAGTGGACACATAAATTCAGAATAGATCCCAAAGAAAATTGGATAATGCAAAGCATCAAATTCGAATACAAATCTAATAGTCAATAAAACTATGAAGTCACCACAATCCAAAGTTAGGAAAATAAAAAATCTTACATCCAAACTACCAAATAATTCATCCACATCTCATACCGCCAATAAAAATCTAACATATCACTTAAAATATACAAATCACAAACCCCATATTCAATATATCTTGGAAATAAAACTTTATCATAAGGACTCTAATGGTACTCTATCACAATGTGCACATTTTGATAAAGCCAACTCTATTATCAAAGAGGATCACAATAACATAAATGGTCTATATACAAGTGTTATTATCTTGGAAAAGTGACTCCTCAAGGCATGGTATTATTGGCACATTATTAAAACAAGATCTCCATCAAAACCACCAAGTGGTCCACAATTATTGGCGATCATTCAAAAATAAAATAAAATAAGTAAAGATAAATGATCCGTCCAATAGTGAAAATCATTCTTATGGCACTTTGGGTAAGTAAAATGATGAAAACCTATAAAACATGCGTCATTTGTAATAATTGATTATTTATTTATACCATTCCAATCGGGAGAATTATATATTATGCATCATGAAATTAATCCTAACATCACTATCCATCCATTTAATTATATTTTCATTCATATTTCCTATCCATCTTGATCTTGATAAAAATTAGGGGTATATACTTCAAACCATGCTTTTGAGAAAAATCTTGACATGGTGATTTTACTTTGGTCATATACTATCCAATTTCATGTGCTATCACCTACATAGCATTATCGAAAAATTTCTCTTAGGTCAAACATGTTATCCTATTACGAGATAGTCCTTGGAAGTAAAATCCCTTATCTTAGGTATTTGCATAATTCTTATCCTCCCCATCCTTCACATATCCATTTTCATTGTGTTATGCCCTGCATAACTACCACATCTTTTGCCTTGGTCAAAATGGGTCCCCCTTTGTGTTCTTTATCTTTTATTTTGTTTTTTGAGTCTATCGGAATCGGAACTGGAATTGAATCTGGTTCTGAAAGTTCTTTTGAGGCTTGTTTTTGGTTCTATCCCGATGATATTTTCTTTTCCTTTGTTTTTTTGTCTTTAGTGGAAGCGGAGCCGGAGTGGGTATTAGGATGGTTGTTA
>CM021104.1:330627700-330765360 GCA_007115665.2 Sequoiadendron giganteum | reverse complement strand
CTATCATCCTTCTTTTGAGCAGAAGAGAGATTAGGAATTATAGGTAACATCTTCATTTTGATGTGGTCAATTAGAATTTTCTTAAGGCCTTCATAAAGAATGGACTTCATGGGGTTCTTTCTGTGATCATCAATACTGGTTTCCATAGAAATAAGAAAATAATAGGGGAACAAAACTAGATTGTTGTAATGGAAATGATTTAGCAAAATGAAGTGATATCCATAAATAACATATTACCTTTCCTCCAATGTGAATAATTACATAATTGCAAGGGAAATTTCTTGCCAGAGTGGTTTGGTAGATTTTTGAGCATACCCTCCACTTCCGATGCACCTAAGCTTCTGCTTCTCTATGCCTTTGAATATTTTTGCTAAGGCAGTCTTAGATGAAACCCGATCCCTATAAAACTTCCTAACCTTAGTTGGAAGATCGGTAATCTAAGCAATGAATTCCTCAATGATTTTGAACTCAACACCTTGAAAATCTAGAACTCTATTATTCTAGCTATTCACAAAAGCCTCTATCACCTCCAAATCAAAACCATAAATCCTCTGTAAATAGGGGAAAAAACCACCCTTCTCCAAGTGCTCCCAAATGGACTCATTCCCATGGAATTCATCGTAATAAAGTTCCTCCACTCTATACCAAGCCCTTCCCATGGCAGACAAAAATAACCTACTCACAACCTACACTTTGTTCTTTTAAACATAAAGGGTTAGATGAAAAATCCAAAAGAAAATGTAAATAAAACCCACAATCCATGTGAGCCAGAAAATCCAAGTACCTCCAGTCCTTAACTCCCAAACCATGATCTCATAATCAGCAGAAAAACAATTATTAAATGAGCAAGCACTAAAATCAAAGTTCAAAAACCAACCAAGGAGGAAATACAATAACTTATCTCGCCATATATCTGCTACCATCACATGAAATTTGGTCATTATTAGAGATACACTAAAGTTTAAATGGTATGGAATCATAAGTGTGACAATAATTATGAGCCATCACTCCCAAGTTGGCAAATTCATGAGCAGGGGAGTTAGCCTCCCAAAAAATGTGAGTAATTTTCAACCCAACAAAAGAATCAATGATGGAAAGAGAATCATTAATCAAATGAGCAGTGGAACATGACAATAGAATTAGCTTAAGGAGATAATTTATGATATTGAGGGAGTCCCCTTCTAACGAGAGCCTAGTAACCCTAGCTTCTTTAGCGAGTAAAAGGCCATGATAGGTTGTTGTTGCCCCTGCAAATTGGTTTGTATGAGTTCCCAAAGGGAGCACCACCACAGAGAAAAACCTACCATTCTCATCACATAACACTCCCCCACAACCAACAGGTCCTGAAAATTTCTTAATGAAGGCAAAAGAATCTTGCTCCATGTTTTGCTAATAATGTCCAATTTGAATTAATTGTTGAAGCAAAGATCAACAAACAAAGTTCCCAATACAAGCACCTTAATGGTATTCCTCAAGAGCAATAGGGATCTCTAATGTGCTAAGACAATGAAGAAGGATATCATTATATGCCCTTCAATATAATGCATTAGCTAAAATTATGTCAAGATGCAAGTTTTTAGATTATACAATCTCAAGTGTTTTTGTAGTAGGATCAGGAAAGGTATCATCACGTAAATATTAAAATATGTGGGAGTACCATTCATACGAACTACTTGCATAACCATCCTTAAAATTTTCTAATATTGATGGTGATGTAAGATTATGGATAGTAAATTTGAAATCCATAGAATCTTTGAGAGATATAAGGAAGGTAGCACTCACCATTACATTTGCACATCAATTATATTTTTGCAAAATATTATCGATGGTATATGAGGAAAATTGTTTTAATGTTGCTAGTGCTAAATCATGATATTGGGATATTTTATCTTGTTTCGCTTGATATGATCAATTAATTGATTTTATGGTCAATTGAGAATCTCCAAATATGCGGAGGTGTTGGATATTAAGAGACAACATTACACATAAACCAACAATAAGAGCTTCATATTTTGTGATGTTATTTATACATAGGAAATTTAGATGGTAAGCTAATTTATTTGGCTTACCTAAAGGGGTAATAGTATAACCCCAAGACTAGAGCTAGTTCGACACTTAGAACCATAAAAATATCAATCCCATGTTTTGTCTTCTTCTAATATTAAAGGATCTTCAACTAAATGGCCAGTCCACACTTGAACCTTAATTTCCTCTTGAGATACAAATTTAAGATCAAATTTTGTTAACATTACCTATTTGGCTAGGCATCTCGATAAGTCAATTTTTGAGAAAAAATATTTTAATAGATCAAAATTTATAATGTGTACCTCAACATAACAAATAATGCCTTAGCTTACTTGCAACAAAAACAAGAGCCAAATATTATTTTTTACATTCATATATTGTGTTTTATAGTTAATCAATGTTTGACTCATAGAGTAGATAAGATTTTATTTACCATTCACATCATATTGTGGTAATATTGTAGTGAGAGCATTGATGAAGTAGATGTATAAAGAATAAAAGTATGCCTAGAGATAACTAGTTGTATAATAGGAGGATTAGTCAAATATTATTTTAAATTCTTAAAGGATTTTTGAAAATCCACATTCTATTTAAAATGAGACTCTTTCTTAAGAAATTGAGTGAAGGGGAGAGTTTAATCCACTAATGGTGAACCAAATTGATGAATAGCTTGAATATTTACTTATAATCTATGAAGTGAGAAATGTTTTTAGGAGGTTCCATGTTTATTATAGCATAAATTTTCTTCATTTCCACCTCAATACCTCAATGTGACACAATGCAAATTATAATTTTCCATTATCTACACTAAAGATGCATTTTCTTGGATTCAACTGCATATTATAATTAAAAAATTTATTAAAATATTTGATGAAGAATTTTGACATGATCTTGGCATGATATATATTTAGCCAAGATATCATTGACATATACTTCTAAGATATGATGGATAAAAGCATGAAATATTAATGGCATAGCCCTCTGATATGTTGCTCCAGCATTTTCAATCCAAAATGAATGATGACCCAACAAAATTTTCCCCAAGGTGTAATAAAAGTATTTTTGTACTAGTCTTGAGGATTTATAAAGATTTGATTGTATCAAATAAATCCATCCATAAATGTCAAAAAATCATATCGTGCGGTTGAATAAAAAATCAAGTCTATGTTAGGGAGAGGGAAATCGTCTTCCAAAGATGCTTTAGTAAGATAACAAAAATCTATACAAATTTGAATAAGATTATCTAATTTAGTGACAACCACTATGTTTGATATCCAAGGTGAATAGTCAATGGGGTGGATGAATTTGGCTTGTAAAATATTTTCATCTTGTCCTTAATCAACAAAACCACTTTGGGATTCATTTTACGAATATTTTGTCTTACAAGTTTAGCATCATCTTCTAAGACAACATTATGCGTAACTACCTTAGGGTCTATGCCAAACATATTTGAATAATACCAAGCAAACAATTCAAGAAAATCATGGAATAACATAGTATTCTCTTGTTGTTCATTAGATTCAAGACATTTTCCAATTAAAATCACCTTATCTGTGTTAGATGGATCCATCAAGACCTCAAGAGTATCTCCCACTAATAACATACTAAAGTTTGGAATATTAGGGAATTTTTGAGGTATGTCTTGATGATCTACCATTTCACTTGATAAATAAGCATCTTTCTCAAAGTATGCTTCAACATTTAGATAGTAGGGAAATACAAAATCATGATAATAAATAGGTAAGTTTTCATACAATCCCAAAAAAATTACTAAGGACTCATCAATCAGAAATATATCCAATGACATGTTTTTATTTGTTTTACTTATAAACTAAGTTAAGTGACAACTTAGGAGAGTTTTGTGTTATTTTATTCACATCAAGAGGTCTTCGAGAAGCTTTGGTGGATTTTGAAGGATGGTAACCAAGACCATTTTTTTTACCTTGCATAGTCAATTCTATGAGGACCTTAATACCTTGTTCATACCACAACCATTTCCTTTATATCCAAACTAAGAAAAATATATATCCTCTTCCATAAATAGATCCTATTTCTTTCAAAGAAGGTGATTTTTCATAATTGTTCACATTGTATGTAGACATATAATTGGTATCATCATCTAAGTCATTATCATTGTTATACATAGGTTCCACCTTTGAAGACAAAATAAATGTGTTAAAGAATGTCTTATGTCATATTTCAGTTTGCAAACAATTCTCAGACTTAGGATCAACTTTCACCATGTAAACTTTGTTGTTAAATGTATACTTCATTATATGGTGAAGGATGGAAGGAACTCCTCCCATAGCATGAATCCATGGTCTTCCAAGGAGAATATTATATGAAAGAGCATCTAGTATTACATGGATAAGGGTAGGTAAAACTATGGGACCTACCTTAATAGGTAATGTAATCATTTCCAATGGTTTCCTACCAACGTTATCGAACCCATGAATGGATAAAGCATCAAGTTGAATGAGAGACCTATCAATACCAAGCTTATTTAAAAATTCAATGCTACAAACATTAAGACCTGACCCATTATCAATAAGGGTATGCCTAACACCAATTTTATTAATGACCACCACTATCATCAAGGTATCATATTCAATTTTATTTGTTTGAGTTTCAAGTGGGGATAACTCACTCTAATAAAAGACAATATCCATTTTTTTTTTACTTCATACTCTCAATAAAGGCTACTACATCATTTAGTTTAGCATAAGGTGGCACAAAAATGTTCTATAAAGCCTCTTGAATCATGCCATGATATATAGGTGAATTTTTAGTTAAGTATCACAATGAAAATTTAGCTGGAGTAGTATGAAGATTCTCATCATACTCCTTACTACTATGTTCAAGAAAATGAGGTACAAGAGGGAGAATAGGTTGTAGGAATGGTATTGACGATGAAATAATTGGCATTTATTTTAATTGTTTGTTATTTCTTGTGTTATACATATGAGAAAAGACATGATACTGTTGTTGGTTCGATAATTTTTTTTGTATGTGATTATATTGAGTCAATTCATTTGCAAAGTTATGACCAAGAGATTTATTTTTGTTTGATGATGGTATAATAATAAGAACATGTTGATTTTTTGTTTGAAGCTTGTGTAAAGGAGGGTAAATAACTAGTTGTAGTGGGATTGTGTTTATTGATCTTTGATATTTTGAATATTTAGGAGTCTTAGTGGGTGATTTAGATGAGATAAAATCATCAAGGGCTTCATCTAACATACCAAAATAATCACTACTAAAATGATCATTATATGTATAACAAACATGTAGAAAGAGATATGACATGATTAGATTATTGTACTTTCTCTAAGAGATTAATTACAAAATTTACTACAAGATTGAATTTATGTTTATTCCTCTTAATGCTAGTTATGATCAAACATAGCCATTTAGGTCTATTATAGAAATTTTTGAGAAATGGGTTCCAAGATTTCATAGAGGGTACATACATTAGTCTACCTCTGAAATTTAATAGAAATCTATTTTTAGGATTGACAAAAATGTTTTACTAACATGGCTTTGGTTACATTTAATTATTTTAGTTAATCATATGACAAGCCATTAGAGTGTTATTTCCTCTAGGATTCTCACCATTCTTGAAATGAATTATGTTGGATTGTGAGTGTTAAAACATGAGAAATAATTCCCTCTAAGGTAGGTGTAATTAGAGATAATTGAGGGTGTCATTGATATAGTTTTATAATGTTATTCAAGTGAGTAATATTTTTGTCAAAATTTTCTTTATTTAAAGGAGGGTTCGGTGGGGGAGGATTTGGTTTTTGACCTTCCTCTATCATTTAAACCTATTTGCAATTCAAAACTTACAGATTAAAATTTTTTAACTAATTCATAAAATTTAAAAATTAAAATCTAAATCATACTAAAAATTTGAATAAATTTAGATAGAACTAAAAAAATTTAAAAAAATGGAAGAAAACTAACTTACATCTAGACTATGGCCAATTTTTAAGCTAAAAATCTAAATGTCCAAAATGGATATTGATTTCCTTGCTTTGGATATCCAATTTTTTGTTCTTTTCTCCTCTATCGTGGGTTTTTTTGTAGAGGAGAAGACTTTCTTTATTCTTTATAGCTTTTGCAAAATGGATATCTATTTCTTAGAAATGGATATACGTTTCTTTGGAATGGATATCCATTTTGTAAAGTGTTGTGAATTGTATAAAATATATCCAATTCTAAGAAATGAGTATCCATTTTTATTTAGTTTTTACTAAAGAAAAACTCACCTTTCACCCTACCAAAACAAAAATTCAAATATTTGTTTTCATATTTTGGCTTTAGTAAAAACACATTTTTACCCTTTTTGTCACTATTTGGCCCACAATGATCTTGCACTTACCCATCAACTAACACCAACAAAATTATTTTATTGATAGGGACTAGAATCGTTGGCATAAGCTGGTTGGATACCAACTTCAAGAAGATGGATAATGTATTGATATTAATTGAAGACTCTACTGGTGGTTGCAGACCAAGATCAAAATCATGCCTTATAGGTTGGTGTACTTCAAGGAGTTCCTCACTTTTGAAAGGTGGTGACTCTACTATCAAAGAATTTTTTTTTCTATTGTTGTTCATGTTTCATGAATATTGATTAAAGTGATTGTGATTGAGGATGAGGTACTCTATTCTCCTTCCAAAATTTGATGCATGGTTTCTTTCCTAATAAAGAAACAAAAAAATCTTGTCTCTTTTCTATTATCATAATCAATTGAAACCAACCATGAATAGTTGGAACAGATGCATTTTCCATAGGATTACTTCAGCCAATGTAATATATAACTCAAACCATAGAAGCTATGATGGAGAAAATATCTAAGAATATAATGAGGATGATCCCCCATGTTGTTCTTGTAGACACCTAGATTTGAATAGCATATTCCTACCAAAACATTCATTTTCCATCATGCTAGTTACTTCTTTATCTATTTTCACATGACATTAATAATAACTAATTTAATTATTAATTAATTTCCATGCATTTCCACTTCACCTCTTGATGGAGAATTACTCTCAATTCAATCATCAATATAATTAGTTCACTAATCAATCAATTCAACCAACCTCCACTCACTTCCACTTCTCTAATCAATCAATCCACTTCACTCCTTACACTTAGTTCACTCAAATCATGCAATTAGTTAACTATCCAATCAAATCCTCATTGATTTAGAACCATTGATATTTTCGATCTCACATTCAATCATGACCAATTATCAATATCTCCAAACCTATAAAACTAACCTTCATCCATCTCATTAATTCTCTCTAATAAAATCCATAATTCTCTAGCAATCATACTATCATTATCAAAGTTCTTTGTGTGAATCTAAGAAAATATTTCAACACCATTCTCCAAGGTAAATAGAGGAGAGAAATGGAGTTATGCAAGGTGAATTGTGTGTTTCAATGTTTGTAGGTTTGAATTTTGTTTAAATCAATTTTCCTTATTTTCACTATTGTTATGATCTTTTGTTTGTGAATGATTGTTGATTATTTCTTATCTTTAATTTTCACGATCATATTTTTTAGGTCATACTTTTTGGCACGCCCGGTGGGACCCCATTTGTCCCTAATTTAACCTTTTTTTTGTGAGTTTTAAGTGACTTTTGCAATTATAGGGTCATTTCATGCAACTAATAGAACAATGCAATTAATAGGAACTTGGGTGCAACTGCTATTGAGATAGGCACATATACAACATAGAAGGTTGTAATTATTGCTCTGTTGAGCACAATTAAAGCTAGTTTGGGTGCAATTGTTTTTGTTGGATTTCATAAAATTTTCTAATTTAAAATTATTGAGTATCTAAATAATAAACCTATTTGTGTCATTTTTTAATGATTAAACTTATAATTTAATCCCTAGAAGTACATTTTTTCCTTCATTGTTTGTGTTTTGGGTCTCTATGTAGAAGTGCACATTTTCTTCTCTATCAGGCACAACTATTGTTCTTTTGGGTGAAATTGAGGATTTTTTAGAACAACTATACAAAATATGAGTGCATCTATAGATTTTTTGGGTGCAACTACTGTTCAAAAGTCTGTATTTGATAGAAGGTATAGATTTTCTTCATTTTCTTAGTTTTTAATCAGATTCATGCAAATTTTTGTTAGGTTTTAGGGTTACTAATCAATTGGTTGAGAATATTGTGGTGTTCATTGGGACAAAGAATAAAATTCTCAACTACTAACATTATCTGTTGCGAGGATTTTATGCGTTATTTTTTTAGTTAGGAACACTTCAATTTTATAACATGTGAATGAACATTGTTTGTTGTGTAACTACTAACATTATCTATTGTGAGGATTTTATGCATGATTTTTTTGATTAGGAACACTTCAATTTTATAACCTGTGAATGAACATTATTTGTTGTGTCTAGTAAGTCCCTAGGTACATATGCTCTCTACTCATGCCTAGTGAAATCTTGGAGATTAGAAATACCTTAGGACTTGCATATTTTTTTCACCCAAGGATTATATTATCTATGTATGTTCTTCCCTTGTGACTCAAAAGAATGATCTTGGGAATCAAAAGCAACATCTTTTCTATTTTCTTACAATAGGAGGCCTCTTTGGGGATTTCATCAACCCAAGGTTAAACTCAACCATGTTTTTAGGTGGGCTATATAAAGGGGGAGAATGAAAGTTTCACCCCAAGGTGTGGCTATTGTCATTCAAGCCAAGTCGTGTGACTCTTGCTCCACTGAGACACATTTGGTGAAGAGAGCAGAGATACCTACCATATCAAGCACTATAAAACTAGCTCATTGTTCATTTATCCCCCACTATGAACCTTATTTATTAGTAGCCTTTCAGACCATCATCCATCAACTTATTATGGTACAAAGTACAATATCATGTGTGAAGTTACTCGTCATATAATTTCCCTTGTTGAGGTGACTATTATTCCTTGCTAGGACCTTCTCCTTTCAAGGTGAGGGGTGTTAAGGTGGTACATGACCTTTGCATACACTAGTTACCAATTCACTAGAAGGTATTGCACTCTAGTGGGTGGGACCACTTTAAGTTGACATGCATTTTTACTACTAGTTAAGTTGTGTATTTTTAGTGTTTATTCATTCTTCAATACCCATGTTACCAAATAGTGTTCTCTTGTTGAAGAAGGCTCATGAAATCATCCTTATTACCTCGAGGTCGGTCCTATATGTTGTATATTGTTTAAAGTGTTTTCCTACCATACTTGATCAATATTCTTAGAATACACCAATACTAGTCAAAATAACATAATTGAACTCCATATTCACACATCTGTCTCTCAGTCCACACAACTGCATATGAAAAAAAGTTAGAAAACTCATTCCTAGGTCAAAATTTCTCAAATGTTCAATCATGTGCCAAAATTGTCCTAACCTAGCACATCTATACCTCTCTATGGAACATCTATGTCACAATTTGGCATATTTTGTACAAAACTAGGTGCAATTGTGGCTTACATAAGTGCATTTGTCTCATAGAGGGGCATAATTTTTCTTTTGGTCTCTAGAAATCTAGTGTCTAAATTTTAGATTATCACATTTGTCCTACTGTGTCACTTTTGTCCTACTTTGCAGCTATTCACACCCTATTTGGCACGTTTTTCACACTATTGGGTGTAACCATTACATAAAAGTGCACATTTGTGCTATGAAGTGGTGCAATTGTGCCCCAAAGTTTTATTATTATTGCTTGGATAGAAACATTTATTGCACAAAGTGGCACATTTTCTCCTAACCATCATATCACCAATTTTGTCTTGAAACTAAAACTTCCATCCATTGTATCTTGAATCCAACAATTGAGTCTATCATTGATGCAAATATTTCCTTCTATTACACAATTGCTCTATTATTAGGGTTTTTATTGCTACCAAATCCTCTAGTCTTACCAAATAGACCTATGTCTACATAGACTTGATTAGCATAACAAATATAAACATGAGACTTGATCATATCCTATTACCCATGCATTAGCATCCTTCAATAATACATAGAATTGGGCTTATAAGAAGGTTACCATCATCCATATAGTCATCAACACATAAGGATCAAAGTTCTTGTGAAGCAACCCGCGTCTCTCACAATTTTTGAGAAGGAAATTCTCTGGAATATTTTTTTGCCAATGAGGTTTTTAGGTTAGATGAGATTTGTGCATGGGATGAGGGCTTTATTCTTCCTGAGAAAGCTAGGATATTAATGAGAAATTATGGAATTGGCTAAGTTGATGCAATGACATCATTTAATCTTTAATACCAAATCCTGACTCAAATGCTTTGTAGGTTTTTTTTGGCTTGCTGGCTATCAGTCAAGCGATTATTGCAAGGGTTCTCTTATTTTGGTGTTTGATGAAATGGGTGGCAACAAAAAAAAAATAGAGTTTCACTCTTGTGAAAGCTTAAGGAAGAAGGAGAAGCTATGGAAGATTCTTTGCCACGAGAGTTTTATGCATTTTTAAAAATATTGCATTGGCATTACCCAAATGCCTCAACAAAATTTGCTTCATGTTGGCGTAACCGCAAGCTCCGAAAAAAGGACCTAGTAGTAAATGTTAATAAGGAGTTGATTTCTACTATGACTGGGTTGCCGCTGGTTGGCCATAAGTTCTATAAGGACAAAAGGAGCAATCAGGAAGTGATGGCACAATTCTTCAAAGATGACAAATGGAAAAAAGTGATTAAGATGGAAAGTTGAGGGTATGAGCGCAAGTCCCTTAAGATTATTTGGGTGGATGTTCCAGAGGTGATAATGTTCTATGTGAATTTGGAAGTCAGGTTCACTGCAATGCTTGGTCACCATTTCAGGCATGGGTTGTTTATCTCCTTCCCATTTTTTTTTGTTATCTTCCATGGAGGTTTCTATTTATGCTCATCTAAAAAATCAGAGGGCTCTAGTCCTCCGTAAGGGTCTCATTATTTTAATCATGGAGCATGTTAAATCTCTTCTCCCTAACCCTATTATTAAGGGCAAGGAGAAGATTCTAAGTGAAGTTTCTATCTCATCTAGCTCGGATACCAAAATTATTGAAGAAGAGGAGTGGAACATGAAGAGGATGAAGAAGGATCCTCATCCCCTATGAATACCTCCTCAAAAAAAAGGAAGAAGGGTATCCTTAAAAGCAATCAGGTAGCTAAGTACCTTGTTCTTTGAAATTTTTGACATTGAGGATACAAAGGTGGGCTCGGGTGAGTCCTCTCCCAGGAATGTGGATTTGGCTATTAGACAGGGAGATGTTGAAGGTGGAGGTAATAAGGAGGGTTTGCAGGAGAATGTGCTGACAATAGAGGCCAAGGATAAGCTGAGGAGGGCATCCAAAGAAATTTCCAAATTGAAGATCTAGGCCTTGAAACATTTAGCAAAGGATACCAAGGTGATCTGTGAGGAGAAGGTTTCTAGTGAAAAAGCGGTGGAAATTGATGACTCCTAGGTTCATAGCATGCCCAATGTGGTGTTGAAGGATGAGAATAAGGGTCAATCTGAGGAGGATTCTGAGAAGAAGAGTGCTAAGTTGAAGCCTCTAAAGGTAAATCCCCTTTCTAAGGACTTATCCTATCTCAATGATGATTCTACCTCAATGTTTGAGCTACTAGACATGGCTAGGGCTAGTGACATTGGAAATTTTAAGTTAGCTAAGTGGACTCTTCGGGAGTTTAATATGGTTAATATTAAAATAAGGGGTTTGAAGGAGAACTTGATGAATATTTTTAAAGGCTCGATGTTGGATATTTTGATCAACAAAATTGTGGACCTTGAGAGTTCCTTCCATGACTTCAAATCTTTGTGTGAAGAATGATTGGCTAGTTTAGAAGCCAAGATATTGGAGACTAATGTGAACATAAAGAAGCTTCTCAATGTGTGTCACATTTCAGTGAAGAATAGTGGAGACTCTTTGGAAGTCATGTTCCATAAAATTAGTGAGCTTGGGGAGGACCAATTATTTTTTTTGAGTTAATGGAGAAAGATCACTCGGCCAAAGGTAAAGGAAAAAAAGGTATGAAGGATGATGGTAAAGGCCCTATTGTTATAGGGTCTGTTGAATGGAAGAAGTCCTTTGAAGATTAGAATAAAGAGTTGCTGGACATGATTGAAATGCATAGGAGCTAGGAGCTTGAGGTGGCCAACACCTTAAGCAATATGAAATAGTGTTATGCTCTCTCTCTCTCTTCTTTTTGACTATTGTCTATTTTCTATTGGGTCTCGGTTTATTTCCTATTGGTTTTTTGTTTTGTTATTGTTGGGTGTTGCTGATAGTTTACTATTTTTTCTCTTGTGTATCACTCTCTTTGTTTTTTTATTTTGGGTTATGGTCTACTATTGATATCTTTTTGTAGTATCTTTTTAGCAACATTTTGTATCTTAAGTTGTAAATATTTTTGGGTCCCTTCAAAACTTGATTGTGTTGTATAATCAAAACACATAAGGATCAAACTCTACACATTTTATCTAGATCTTTGATATCCCTATTATCCCTAGTTTGTTGTTTATCTTGAAATTTTTCCTTCTCCAATTTGAATAATCCAACCAACCTATCTATGGGTAGATTAGCTTAGAATAAGTGGATACTTCTAAGTTAGACTATTCCACCCCTTTTATCCATTGAGTTTGAACTCAAAGTTCTAGTTCACAATTCAAACATCATTATTGAACCACCGATCATAAAGTTTTAAGATCTAGATACAATTTTGTTCTTTTTCCAATCATCATCCAAAACTACAAAACGTCCACATGAATCGAATCTTAGAAATACCTTTTATGCTCATTGAAACAAGGTCACATGCTAAGAAGAAACTGGAATATCAAGATTGCGACAAGACACCCCTTCATAGGGAACTATTTCTAGGATCACAAGGAGAGGTATCCAAATTTATTTCGAGGGGATTTTAAACCCTGCCCCTATTGAGTCCTAATTATATTACAAACATTAGAGGATTCAAAGAAATAATACCCAAATATTTTTTAGAGGCACAACAAGATTCCAACACCATGAGATTAGTAGATTCCCTACAAGGTGATAAATTACCCACTATATTTGACACCACCATCATAAAATACATCCCTAATAACACTCCACCATCAAACTTAGGGGAAACTAGTTCTAATGATATCATACCACAAACAAATGACACTATCATCCCTCCCACATATGACTATAAAAAGATATCCCAAAACAAATCCAACATACTCCTCACCAACAATCCTAACACCATAAAACCTTTCATGAAATCACAAAACCACACTATCATATCACCATTAATAATCAACAAATCCAACCCCAAATAAATTCTTTCACCCTACCTACCAACAATTCAAACCAATTTCAACAAATAGCATCCACTATCCCACAAATATTCATACCAACCAATTCGACACACATATTAGTGCCACCCACATACTCCCAACCTCCAACATATACAAATTACAAATAAACAACCCACTCTATAACACAACATCTAATAACTCCATCATTCCCAACTCAACTCAACCATCCCATAATATGCAATCACATGCACCTAGTCATCATACAAAATTAAATACTATAACCAATCCATTGTTCCAAAATTAAACTGTCACTCAATCTATCTCACTACTCACATCTAACTCCCATACTTATATATTATAATCTCCACATACTTCATCCCTAGCTCACACAAAGAAATCCATCAAAACACTATGAGTTCACAACACTACACCATCATAAATCTCCAACAATAGTTCATTGCATCCAACCCTCCTTCTAACTCCAACCCCACCACTCAAACATACATTCCCCAAAATCCATAATCAACGAAGTTTCCCCAAGGTGTATTCATCTACACATTCCACATCTTCCTATGATCCTAATAACATGCAAGTCCCTACAAAAACAAATGACTTGGCTCTCCAAATAAAAAAATTGTATAAACAAATTTCAAACATCAATGTGGGGTGAACAAATAAAAGCTATATGCTAGAAGACATATGCCCTTACCCATTAAAAAGGACGATACCTATAACTCCTTTTCCAAAAAAATTGAAATGCCCAAGTTTGATAAATATATATTTAAAGGAAAAAGAGACCTCATCAAGAATATAAAATAATTTTATGTTACTTGTCTAGAGGTGGTCCATATGAAAATTTATCTAATGTTCCTACTCGCTAGAAGCTTAGGAACACAAGATGTGGAGTGGTTCTCACAATTAATAGCTAGCATCAAAACTTTCAATGAATAAGCTAAGAAATTCATAGCACACTTCTCATATAACATGGAATGAAAAATATCCATAAAATACTTTTGTACCTCTAAACAAAAAAATGGAGAGACTTTTTCCTCCTTACAAATATGGAGAAGTATTGCTAGTAAATATCCTTCTCACATACCTAAAAATAAATTGGTGGAAATATTTATTGAAAACTTGAACCCTAGAATAGGGTTTCATCTAAAAACTCAATGCTCTAACACATTTGATGAATTTATAGAGAAATGACTAACCATCAAAAGATATCTAAGTTTAAGGACTCATAAAGATATTTAAATACAAAAAGGGCAACCAAGGATTCTATAATGAAAAATCCTCATTTTGGTCAAAGAACAAGATTATGGTAAATGATGGTGTGGTAGATGCTGAAATGGCTTCAAATGTTCAACATATAGTGAACTTACAAGAACCACCCATCTCTTCAAATGCATGGGAAAATCAACAAAGAGGACCATTATGACAAAATAATACTCCTCGATGTAAGTACACTCCATTAGGAGAACCCATAGAATCAATACTGAAGAAATAGGTTCAAGCCAACATGATAACACTGCCAAAAAAAAATCAATATGAACCATGGGTTTAACCTATATGGTGGATGGATATAATTTTTGTGAATATTTGTAGAGAAAAAGGATGTACCACTCAAAGTTTCTATAAAGTATAAAATCTTATTCAAGGTCTCATTAACAGGGGAGATATCACTATTGAAGATCATCCTAAAAATTCATCACAAAAAATCACATTAATAATATATGTGGCTCACATAGTGAGAAACCAAGTATATATCAAGACATTTTTCTCAAGCATGATGAAAACTATTCACCTATATCTAGCAACGGTTCTAACATATCCCCTTCATTTGACTTCATGATAGGTCATCTTGAAGGAGCGTCACCACAAGAAGCCTCTGTCTCTCCCACAATTCCTTCATCCTCTGCACCTTTGCAACATCAATCCACATTATCCCCATAAACAAACTCATCTAATAATAATTCTTTTCAATATTTTCCCCAAGGGAAATCCATAATAGATAATCCAATGTTTGATGTCAATCTAACCTATAATCAAGAGATCTTGGAATAAACACCAATATCCATCCTATCACCCATCATTCCCACTCATGTGGCTCCTATTCAAAATCAATTATCACCATGCCAAAATGTTGAGACTACACAAGTGTCCTTTATTTTAGTTGAACATGATCTATTCCAAGAATATACTCCAAAGGATCAAGAAGAAAGCCTTGGAATGAATCAACATCAAACTTGCAATCTCATCCTATTCTTGATCAATACCTCATTATCCCTTTCCATGCCATCCATCATTCCAAAATCAAAATCGATCCCATTCATATGCCAATATCCTCCACTTCCACAAATGAGATACTTTCTTCCACTAGACACATAGATAATGAATTTATAGCTAAATTTACAAGACTCCTCGAGAATATCTCACAAGATGACAAATCAACAAACATGAAGGAAGAGTACGAATTAATATAATATCAGCTCTAATCACTTAATTTTTTTAAAGACACATTCCTTAGTCATGAGGAGATAACTACCATTAATGATTCTCAACAACATAAAGAAGAATTAGCATTGTGTTACCAAAACCACACATATCCTATTGCAATCAAAATCTATCGGAACATGTAGTATAAAGGAAAAGGTTTAGGCCTACATTAACAAGGTATTCTGGAGATGATATATTTCTTTAACAATCCTAAATATTGACTAGATTATTCATCGATCAATAAATATAAGGATGTTATTGGTACCTCCATAATACCAAGGGAAACTTTATCTAATGCAAACATCAAAATAAGGGTCATGAATAATCCTTAACATAAGGTTGTTTCCACCAATCCACCCATCCACATAATAGATCATCATTCCCAAATCCTTCCATTCATTAATGGAGACCAACAAGAGAAAAATATTTACAAATAAAAGGATCAAAATCAAGCTATTGAAGCTAATAATTCCAAAAATCAAAGTGGACACATAAATTCAGAATAGATCCCAAAGAAAATTGGATAATGCAAAGCATCAAATTCGAATACAAATCTAATAGTCAATAAAACTATGAAGTCACCACAATCCAAAGTTAGGAAAATAAAAAATCTTACATCCAAACTACCAAATAATTCATCCACATCTCATACCGCCAATAAAAATCTAACATATCACTTAAAATATACAAATCACAAACCCCATATTCAATATATCTTGGAAATAAAACTTTATCATAAGGACTCTAATGGTACTCTATCACAATGTGCACATTTTGATAAAGCCAACTCTATTATCAAAGAGGATCACAATAACATAAATGGTCTATATACAAGTGTTATTATCTTGGAAAAGTGACTCCTCAAGGCATGGTATTATTGGCACATTATTAAAACAAGATCTCCATCAAAACCACCAAGTGGTCCACAATTATTGGCGATCATTCAAAAATAAAATAAAATAAGTAAAGATAAATGATCCGTCCAATAGTGAAAATCATTCTTATGGCACTTTGGGTAAGTAAAATGATGAAAACCTATAAAACATGCGTCATTTGTAATAATTGATTATTTATTTATACCATTCCAATCGGGAGAATTATATATTATGCATCATGAAATTAATCCTAACATCACTATCCATCCATTTAATTATATTTTCATTCATATTTCCTATCCATCTTGATCTTGATAAAAATTAGGGGTATATACTTCAAACCATGCTTTTGAGAAAAATCTTGACATGGTGATTTTACTTTGGTCATATACTATCCAATTTCATGTGCTATCACCTACATAGCATTATCGAAAAATTTCTCTTAGGTCAAACATGTTATCCTATTACGAGATAGTCCTTGGAAGTAAAATCCCTTATCTTAGGTATTTGCATAATTCTTATCCTCCCCATCCTTCACATATCCATTTTCATTGTGTTATGCCCTGCATAACTACCACATCTTTTGCCTTGGTCAAAATGGGTCCCCCTTTGTGTTCTTTATCTTTTATTTTGTTTTTTGAGTCTATCGGAATCGGAACTGGAATTGAATCTGGTTCTGAAAGTTCTTTTGAGGCTTGTTTTTGGTTCTATCCCGATGATATTTTCTTTTCCTTTGTTTTTTTGTCTTTAGTGGAAGCGGAGCCGGAGTGGGTATTAGGATGGTTGTTATCAAGATTTGCAAAATCACAATTTATTCCGATCTTGCCTCCACTATTTTTATTTTTTCTTAGTCTCGGTCTTTGTGTTTTGTTTTATTAGGTTGGTCTTTTACTTTAATTTTTATATTTGCTTTTGTTTTTAGTTTTCAGACACGGACCCGGAATGGGAATTGGGTTTGGAAATTTTACAAATTTGAGATTCCATTTCCATTTTAGTTCCACCCCCGCCACTTTTGTTGTTGACTTTTTGACTGAAGTTGCGTTGTAGATGAGCATTCATTTTCTTACAGTTCCGACTTCGCCTTTACTGCGCTTTAATGCATTAATGGTGGTTGCCGGTGTAGGTAGAAATTCACATATTTACCTTTATTAAGGGTTAAACCGATCATTATTGTTATTGTTGAAGATCTAAGAGCATGAAAGAGCAGTAGCAGAGTTCATTTGAGCAAACTGATCGAGATAGAGAAGGGATATTGTGTGTGAATCAATTCAAAAAATTAGCTCGGGTTTGTTTGCATTTGAGGTAGGTTTCTTATCTTTGCTGTTCTTTTTTGATTTATGGGCGTGATTGTTGTGTTCTGCTGCTCGTGTGTTCAATCATTTTGTTTTAAGGCAAATTTATGATTATCAATATGATTGAATGTGTAGGTTCTTGTTTGGTCTTGTTTATCTTACTTTTATCTTTGTTTTCTTGTACTGTCGTGTCGTTTCTTTCTATTTTAGGGCACGGTCACTTTCACGCTTTAGTCATGATTGCATCGTGTTTGTTTTGGGTTTGTACTAGATTAGATTAGATTAAGGGTTTTAATGGTGTTTGTTAGATTAGAAATCTACAATGAGGTAGATTAGAGATTTTATAGCGAGTTAGGGTAAAATTGTTTCATCATTTTACTAAAGGTTTTGTCGCGTTTGGCGGTCTGGTAAAATGGCAAGGTTTAAAATCCGTGCCCTAGTTTTTATCATGTTTATTAAATTAGGGTTTCGTGGGTCTCTGTAATTACTTTAGAAAAATGATTAAAATATGATATCTTAGGATTCAGTTGTTCCTCATGGTCATATGAGTTTAATATTTTAAAAAGCCTTTTTCTTTGCATCTAATATGACCTTGGTTTTAGTCATCAAGTTAGGAGTTAAATCGATAAAATCATTGATGATGTCATGGTGAATTTGGGCGGAGCCAGGATCGAAATCTGTTTTGAACTTGAGAATTAGGTTTTGCAAAGGTTATCGATTCCATTTTTATCCCGTATCCGACTCTGCGCATAATGAGAAAATCTTCTTTCAAAATAAAGATGACCTAAGCGGAAGCGGAGGCGGAATGGAAATAGAATATGAAAATTGGAAAATATGAAGAAAATCAAATCCATTTTTTATTCCGATCCCGATTCCGATAACCTCCCCGATTCTGACTCTAAGCCCGTTCATTACAAGAGAAATTTCTGTATTAGTTTTTGCTCTGAGTCCGGCAGTGTTATAAAGGGGATTGTTTTGAGTTTCTGTCTAATTCCGACTCTGATGTATATGTAATAGGTATGTTTTAAAAGCATGTTTTATAATTATATCTAAAGATCTAATTAGAGGTTTGCTTGTAGGAGAATTGAAAGATGTCAGGAACATCAGGAGAGGCTGCTCGAAGGAATCAACTGGCTGGAACATCCAAGACAACACCAAAAATAAAGAAGGTGAAGCTAGAACAACTGCCTTATACATTGAGGTATGATCATAGGAGCTTGGTGGTGAAAGTGAGCAAGGTAGAATCGGACTGGTCAGATATCACAGATACCAATATGGGCTAGTACAACTTTGAAGAATTACATGAAGAGACCTTTGCAGAACAAGAAAACTTGACAGGGAGAACACAAAGGATTGTTGACTCTGGTCTTGCACATATCACTGTGTTCCCTTTATCAGTTCAGTGTCTGGAGTTCATATTAACAGTGGCCAATACTTACAGTCCTACTACAAGACTATGCATGGATTCACAGAATAATGTGATTATTGATCTTACTCCTCAAATGTTCCAAAGTATATTTAATGTTCCTGATCCCAAGAACTTGGTGTAGCTAATTGAAGTAGAGGCATTGGAGAAATATAGCAAGCATAAAGACTCCAATAAGTCTCACTTAAACAAAAAATGGCTAAAAATAGAGAAGAAATCTTTAAGCAAGCTTGCAGACCAACCAAAGAGGGTAGATTTCAAGAAGGAGGTATCTGACTTAATATTAATGTTGTCCAGAGTGTTTGGGAAAAGGGATACCTTCCACTTCAAAGAATGGATGCTTCATTTCATTCAAGTAATCTTTTAGGGTGATGACCAGTTTGATTAGTCAATGATTGTTTCTGATACCATACATGATCAGCTCATAAGGATCAGACAAACTAAATCTTTCTTCATGACTTCTTATGTGGTTTATGTTGTAGGCAGATTGGGGATTTTCCCAGGATTAAATAGAGTAGGTATAATGGGAGCCTTGGATGGGTAGAAGAAGGTATGGGAACATTATGATCAATTATCTCTTCAAGTTGCTAAGACTCATTTCAAAAGAGTCAATGATGCATTTTTATATGTGATTATCAACCAGTTAATTGGAGATGCAGGATACAGGTTGAGTTCGGAAGCTATGGCTTTTATTGCTGAATGGGGAAGTTGGTACATCCAATACCCCAAATTTACATACTTCAGGTTATTTGGTTTTGAAGGTGATCCACATTTACTTCCAAGATGATGCAGTAACAGGGTGGTGTTAATGGAATTTGTATATCAAGCCATTGGAGTTAATGCTTGGTTCGGGATTAAGCACAAGACTGGATGTCATAAATTTCCCATGAAGTTGGGGGAATATAGTTGTCAACACTTGAAGGGAGCAAAGGTAGTTTGTAATGAGTTGATACAATTGAAATTGGGATTGTATACAGCTCGTAAGTATTTTGATCCAAAGAAGAAAATGTATACCTTATTACCTTCAATGTTCACTAGACATTTTAATTTGTTAGAGGACTTTTGGTGCGATCGACAAGATGAGTATGACTTAAGGAAGAAGAAATATGAAAGATTTACAGTTGCACTTATGGCAGAGTTGGGTGTTAAAGAAAATATTCCTAACACGTTGGTGGATGATGGAATTGTATTGGATCCCTCATATGAAGCCTTGAACATTGGCACCAAAAGCTTAGATCCAATAGACTGGGATGAGGAAGAAACAATTGATATTAAGAAAATTGGAAGAACAGTCTTGGATAGAAGTGTGCAATGGTTGATGATGAAAACTCAAGCTCCTCAAGGATCAGTCCTTAAGAAGGGCAAGGGATACAAGAGAATCAAGAGAAAGACACCTTCCAAGGAGCCATTAGAATTCCTTCCTCCAGATATTGAAGAAATGGAACTTGAGGTGGTAGATGAAGAAGAAGAAGCACCAGAGGGAGATGTTCCAATAGGATTTGTTGTTTCTATGCCCACATTGGGTGAGTCATCCATGCAAGTCCCACTAACAAGGAAAAGGAGTAAAGAAGTTTAGGAAGGAGCACTTTATGGCATGGCTGAAACTGCTAAGGGAAAAGAAGTGGAGGAAATTTTGGAAGTTGAGACAGATTCAGATGAAACTCTGTCAGAGAAGGATTTGCAAGAAAACATGCCTCTAGAGCAGAGTATTGAGTAGATTCTGACACAAGAAGAACAATGGAAGATGTTTGAAGATGCTACAAGAGATTTTGATGCAAGGGCTATAGCGAAGAGACAAAAAGAAATGGATGCAAAGGTACAAGCTAATGCTCTACTTCGTCAGCAACAATTACAGTCAAAACAAGTTGAAATTGCAGTAGTAGATGATGAAGTAGAAAAGCAAAGGAGGCAATGAGAACAGGAGCTCAAAGTTAAAGCAGAAAATGACAAGTTAGAATTGATACAAAAGATCCATGATCTTGAGGAGGAGAAAGCAAGAAACTAGAGGGAAAAGGAAATCCTGGTTGCTAAACTGAAACTTGCAGAGGAAGCTCGACATAAAGAAGAAGAAGCTGAAGCTTTGAGAAAGAAAAGAGATGCTGAAGAGCTAATAAAGAAACAACAAGCTGAAGAAGAAAGGGAAAAGGCAGAGAAGCTCAAGGCCTTAGAAATAGAGAGGATAGAAAAAGGGAAACAAAAGGTTTTGGAAAAAGAAAGATTAGAAAAGGAAGTTCAAGAAAGAGAAGAAGAGGAAGAAAGGAAGAGAAAAGAACAAAAGGATAGAGAAGAGGTTGAGAAGTTGGTGCAGATGCATGTGCTACAGGAGAAACAAGAGAAAGCAAAGGTTGAATCTCAACATGAGGTAAATATTTAGCCACCTTCTACAATTGTTGCTTCATCTTCCATGATGATGACTACTCCCAGTGCTCCTACTTGGTTGATGTTGGACCTGCAGAAAAGAGCAAGAACACCTCCACAACCTCTCAATTAGGAGGATATTATGAAGGGGATAGAGCGGGAAAATCCTAAGAAGAAGGCTAAAATCTTACATTCTACCAGACTCATGGATAAAGGGGAGATAGTTGCTGAATGTGCCATGCCTATGACAAAAAAGGAGGTAGGGGATATGTAGCTAACAGACTATCAGCTGAGTACAGACAATTTGGGAAGACCCACTAGGAATCAACAAATGGATTTGATTGATGTAGTGGCTTCAACAACTAAATCAAGAATGATGAAGGACAAGCAAAAGAAAGATGAGCTTAAAGCTCAATTGGATTAGTTGCATTCATTCTTGAAGAGTGTCTCCTCTCTAAGGTCACAACAAGTTGCAGCCATTGAGACTCCTATTTTTTTAAATGAAAAGGAGGTAGATGATTTGGTGCAAGTTAGAGGTAAGGTGGAGATGGTAGAAAAATGGATAGACAAATTGAACCACGAGGTAGGTGAGGTTTTAGCTAAAGTATTTGAAGCCTACAAGGAGGTGGAAGAAGTAATAAAAGAGATGCATCAATACATTGAGACATCAGAAAAAAGAAGAAGAAGAGTATAAGCAGTATAGTGAAAAGTTAGAAAAAGTAAATACATTGCCTCTAACTACTCTTCTAGAACAATCTATACTTGAGGATGATAACAAAGACTTTGTGGAGAGGAATTCTCGCATACTCAAGTTTAGGACTGGCTTTTTGAGCAAGCACAAGGATGAGGTTCAGGAAGCAGTTAATAATTTAACTGAGCAGTAGGAAGAGTTGGAAGTAGTCATGGCCATAATTGTAGATGTGAATGTAATGAAAAATATGGCATGCCCTTGAGTCAAGTTAGAGAGAAATGGAATGAAAGATTTAAAGGACTCATGTAGGAAAAGGATGATGGAGAAGACTTGATAATGGATCATCTTGTAGAAGTCAAAGAAGAGATAAAAGCTACGGGTAGAGAATTGATGAAAATAAAGAGTATGAAAGAATTTTTTGTAGCCAAGTTAGATAGGATCAAATTTGAGGATGACTAGATTGATGGGCCATAAATGAATACATTACAACAAGTCTTCACCAGTTATGATGAGTTCATTGTGGATCCGGCTTCAAATGCATGAAATCTTGCATGCATGATGTTCTCTTTCCTTGCATGTTGCATGCATACAACACTGACAGTCTTGGGGGCACATGAATTCTTTTCTTTTCTTCTATCTTCTATTTTAGTTAAACTAAACATCTAATGTAAGAACTCAAGATCAAATTGATCTGAGTTTCCAAGAAATTTGTTGTTCCTAAAAAGGTGGAAAGCCTAAAATAGAGGTGAAGTTTGAACTTTTGTATATCTATAAATACCTGATGGGTATCATATTGTAAAGGTCAGCTAATTGACGATTGGATTGGCTTACCTAATGCTAGGAGATAGAATTTTGTAGTGATTTTGCAGAGATACATTGTAGTTGATCTTTTACAGTTAATAGAATTGCAGGTTTTCTCAAAATATGATTTTTAGAATTAAATTGTTTGTTTGATAAGGTTGATAAGTTATAATCTATCTGTATGCAGTGATTGTGTTGAACATAAGAGTTTCTTGAATGATGAAATTCATTTGAAGGAATCAAATTTAAGGATTATCCTATTAGATTGTCATTGAGTTGAAGTTATTAAAAAGTCTGTTGATCTATAACCTTGATGATTAATGAATGTGTGTTGGTTTGAAACCCTTCAAATATTTGTGAAGAGTAATTGCGAAGTTAATTAAGCACCTAAAATGTATGCAGTGGTATAGATTATGCTATAGATTGTGTCATCTTATGGTTTGATGATCTGTTAGGAAATATTCATTGTTGAGGGTATATGCCTAGATACTAGATAAATTTGATTCATACTTACTGGTTTACACCTTTGTTCTATCTTTTTATTTTATTTAAAACCCACTTATTTACAGGAACTACTTCGATAAAAAGAGTCATTGCTTGAATCTTTTATTACTAGCATAGGCCCCTTGAACACTATAGTTGCATGAACCAATTGAGTGACATCAAACAGTTGAGAACCAACTACCAGGACCTTGGGAGTTAGGATACTATATGTTGTCTTTCTTTTTCAGGAGAAATAGAGTAGAAATATTTTGTTTTAATGTTGTTTGTGTCATTTTAACCATCAACGCATTGCACTAGTCGATGCATCCAGTCATAGTGTCCCATACATTTCTAGACATTGGGGGAAGGTGATTACATCCCGCTTTAGAATAAATCTTGATATATCCTTCTAGTCCACTTAGTGATATGGACATCTTTTAAAAATCTAAAAACATTAAAAAATCCAAAAAAAAAAAAAATCTTGTAAAACAAACAAAAATTCTCTCAATAATTTTCCACTATTCCATGAATAAATTTTCTCCATCAAAATTTCCACCATCAATATCAATCTAAAAAATTTATATCGATTGCCTCTCACTTGCACTCTAGCATGATATCAAACTATCTAACATATTTTGTTCCTATCTTGGCTACAAATATTGATCTATCTTATCCAAATAATCATCATCAAGATGTATCCTTACCAGTCATCATGTTTTTCCTATCTTAACAACATTATCTTTTTGTTGTTCTTATTGTCAGCAACATTATAACTATCATCAATCAATCAACCAGATCAATCAAATTTAGCTTGTCTAGCAAAAATATCTTAAAAGCTTTTTGATATCCCCATGCATTTACATCTCTTCAACATTCATCTTCATCAAATAATCCCAAAAATCCAAAAAAATCAAATAATCCCAAAAAAACAAATAATCCTAAAAAGTCCAAAAATATTAAAAATTTCAAAAAATCCAAAAATAAATCACAACATCCTCTCACCATATCCATTATAGATTTTTAGTGTCTAGACATGAAATTCAAGAAAGAACAAACTATGCAATACCTAAGACATAAAGCGTTCATGAAACAATCACAATACAAGATTCCTGTTAAAATATCTACAACTCATTTGTTCTATTGCCAAATCAAATTTAAACATATTATCAAAATTATCATGCCTTAATAGATGCATATTTCCTACAATGGGAATTTATCCATCTTGAGCACATATCTTCTAGCAAGAAAATATGATGGTTGTTGATCTATTTGGTCAATGAGTCTTTTTATTGCTTGATTTATCATATTGTCCTATACCAATGTTCCTCAAGGATATCTCAAAGTGATTAGAGGAGAAAAAATGGGGCACAGACATTGATTATTCATGTTGTATTTGTGGAATGTTCTTATGAGTTATTGGGGCATGTATGCTCCTTGGGTGTGTTGGAATAGATTTTAACATTGACACTTCCTTTGAATATAAGGTTAGTTAATACCTTTTGCATTAGGGATATCATGCTTTGAGATCATTCCCCTCACATATTTCAACAAGGTTCTATTATGTCTAGTACGAATGAGGACAATCCTTCTTGTTTGCAATGCCATTTTCCATACAAAGGATACCATAGTCACCAAGGTTTGTCTCAACTTGGTGTACATATATCCATTTTTCCACAATAAGATCTATGATGATAAAAATTGCACAAAATAGAAAGAATATTCTCCATAATTTCTCATATCCAACTACATAATTATACTTCTCAAACATTCCAATATCTTTACATTGATCAATCATGACCAATTTCCTTCTTTTCTTCTACCATAATAACATTCATTATAACCATAAGCAAATGTGCCTAAGCTTAGAAATTGTGCCCATATAGAACAATTACACCCATCTAGAACAATTGTGCCCAAACCTTGATCAATTGTGCCTAATCTTAGCGACTGTGCCTATCTATTAGTAAATTGCACCTATCCATCAAGAAATTTCTCCCATCTATCAAGAAATTGTGCCCATATATCAAGAAATTATGCCCATCTATTATACAATTGCTCCCATCTATCATGCAATTGCACCCACCTAAGGCACAATTTCTCCTATCTATTAAGCAATTGGTCCCATCTATCAAGAAACTACACCCATCTATCAAAAAAATGTTCCCACTTATAATTGCACCCACTTAGGCCACAATTGCACTCATCTACCTTCAAACATGCCATTTAATTCTCCATTTTCAATACTAACCCATCTCCTTTCCCACATTCCTTTACAAATCTTTCATTTCATCCATCTGACTTATCTCCATTTCATCTCATTCATTATTTATCCAATTATGTGATATTGATAAACAATAACCATCTCATCACTATCTTCCACCTTCATCCTCATCCAAATATTTCTTGTCCTACTCTTTCCATTTTTCTTCATCCCTATCATATCTCTCCAACCCTTTTTGAGTTTTTGACCTAACAATTTTATTCTTGCACCAACCTCTTGAGGGGGCATCCTACCTTCATCTCTTAATTTCTTCATTCAACTGGGCATGCCATCACAATTATTTCATACTTTCTTTGAAACAACTCTATAAGAATGCATTGTCTCAAAGAGTAAAAATGTAGACACCTAGATTTGACTAACATATTCCTACCAAAACATCATCATTTTCTATCTTTAGGTACCATCAATCTATATTTTGCATTTAATTATATAATTTCATTATTTAATTAAATTACCTATTTTATCACTTTTGATCTATTAATTGAATAATTTTGATTATTTGATTAATTTACTAATTATTCTTTTATTAATTAATTAAATTTTTTATTTTTTAATTAATTTTTCAATTCTTAAAATTAAATAATTATTTAATTTATCCATTCTACAAATAAACAAATAAATTATTTGTTTATTTATTTATTTATTTTGTTGCATGTCATTAATAATTAATTGATTTAATTATTAATTAATTTCCATACATTTTCCCTTCACCTCTTGACTAAGACTTACTCTCAGTCCACTCATCAATCTAATTAGTTCACTAACCAATCAATTTATCCAACCTCTACTCACTTCCACTTCTTTAATCAATCAACCCACTTCATTCCTTCTTACACTGAGTTCCCTCAAATCATACAATCAGTTAACTATCCAATCAAATCCTCATCAATTCATAATCATTGATCTTTTTAATCTCACATTCAATCATGACCATTGATCAATATCTCCAAAACTATAAAACCAACCTTCATCCATCTCATTAATCCTCTCCAATCAATTCCATAATTCCTTGGCAATCATACTATCATTATCAAAGTGCTTTGTGTGAATCTGAGAGAAAATATCTCAACACCAATCTCCAAGGTAAATATAGGAGATCAATGCATTTGTGTTAAGGTGAATTATGTGTTTCAATGCTTGCAAGTTTGCATCTTGTTTGAATCAATTTTCCTTTTTTTCTTTTAGTGTAGGAAAATGCATACCCTTGCATTTTCACACTTGTTTGGACTTGCCTTACTTTATTTATCCTTATTTAGGTCTTAACTGGTCCTATTTTCCATCCACAAGCCTAATGAAATATATATTTTCTGGCTAATCCCGACAAACATCAATGGATAAATGATAATTTAATGATTATGCCTGAGTTTCCTTGATTTTTGGGTCAGGACTAAGATGGCACCTAAGGCGTCTTTGTCCCCCAAAGGTCTTGGGGCCCTCTTTCCAAAAAAATCTTAAAAGGGCCACTTTTTGGAGTCTATGCCCAAAGTTTTTAGCCTTGGGACTAAGATGCCACCTAAGGAATCTTAGTCCTTCTTGGATTATTTTCGGGATTTAATTTTAAATTATGGTAGGGTTGAGGCTCTTTTAATTAATGAATCCATATGTCAAATTGTTGTGGTGTAATTTTGGGATATTAAGCATGAATAAGTATAAATAGAAGGCTCATTCACTCATTTTCATATCTAAGAATCTAACAAGCAATCAAGCATCTAGCAACTTGAGCATATATTCCTAAGGCAAGTATTCAATAATTCAAGAGAAATTCATCAAGAATTTGCAGCCATCATAAAGATTCAAGCATCATATCAAGGATAATTTTGCATCATGTGTGTTTTTGAGCTAACATTTTTGATGTAAGGTTTTGATTCAAGCAAGAAATTCAATTCAAGATCTATATCCAAGCTAGTCATTTCACACAAGTTTGCAGACTTCATAGCAAGGGTTTGGTGAGTTGCAACATTGCATGTTGTTCATTCATCATTTCCCTCCATTTTATTTCATTTCAAGGTTTAACTACCAATAAGGGGTTTGACCAAGGCAAACCCTCATTTACTAATAATCAACAAGTTTTTCCCCTCTTGTGTGTTGTAACATTGCATGTTGTTCATTTATCATTTCCCTCCATTTCATTTCATTTCAAGGTTTAATTGCCAATAAGGGGTTTGACCAAGGAAAACCCCCATTTACTAACAATCAACAAGTTTTTTCCCTCTTGTGATTACAAATTTAGGTTGAAGACTTGAAGATCATTTGAAGTGAAAATTTAAAAAGTTGTAAAGTTGCATTGCAAAGTTTTCATGTTCATGTAAACTCACCTATAATCCACATGTAGAAGTTTCAAAACCTGTGATTTGAGAAGAAGGAAGTGCATACTTTGGACCTTAGAATCATATTCAAAGATTTCAGAAATTCTAGATGGGACTAAGTCACCACCTAGGGAGTCTTAGTTCTCCCGAAGGTATTTTGTAGAGATTATTTCATATTTGGTTCCAACATCCGAATATTTTGCATTTTCCCAAAAAAATAGTAGCGGGACTAAGTCAACAGTAATGGTGTCTTAGTATTCCATATCACTTTTTGACAACTAATTTGCATTTCTAGAATCCTCATTACATTTCTAGAACTCCCAGGTACACATACCCTAACTTGATGTTGCATAATTCATTTAGCTTGCATTGTTAGGTTTTGTAATTTGAATGCTAAGTTGTCTTTTCCAAGCTTTTGCTTGGTGGTGTACCCTTCAAAGTCCAAAAGAAACCTTCCTAGGTCTTCCTTGTTGAAAATTGACTCATGCTTGAGGCTGGTAGTCAATCCAATTAGGATTCCTAGGACCTTATTGAATGACCATAGGAGAAAAGTGGTAGCATTCACACCATTCTTCTTTGAATTTCATGTCTCTATTGTTATGATCTTTTGATTGTGAATGCTTATCGATTATTTCTTATCTTTCAATTTCATAATCATATTTTTAGGTCATACAATTATTACAACCTAGAAAATATAAAATCCACATTCAAACCTATAGGTATCCATACTTGAAACAAATTAAGGATAGACTATTTTAAGGAACTCAAAAAATAATGTGAAGAAAGAATGAAAGCTCTATAATCACAAACACACCCTATTTTTATAGTAAAATATGTTTATTAGTCTCTTATAATTCCCTTGGACACTCTTTATATGCAACTTGACCTTTCATGGGTCAATTATGAAAGGAAAACAATGAAATTTTAAATCTATAAATAGATTCCAAGGTTTGATAAGTATGATATTTGTCAAAGGGATGCACATGTTAGGGAATTTTTTTAATTTCATGAAGAAATATTAGTTTGAATATGAGGACATGTGGTTTATATTGTTTGTTAGGTCATTTATGGGAAAGGAAAAAATGGTATGGTGGTTTTATAGAGCATTCATTTTCCTCTTGAAATCATTTTGTGGTTGTATTTGAAGAAGAATTCTCTTTAGAATTTTCTACTCTTGTTGAAGAATTGGAAGAAATTATATGGAAAGAGGGAGAGTATAGCATGGATTTTAGTCATCGTTTTATTGTTTCCATTTCTCTCCAAAATGATTTCAAAACTAGCATACCTTATAGTGCTGATATATTCCTTGAAGCTTATGAGTTGATCTAAGTTCAATATTGGAAGAATTTAGTTTGGTTAAAATGAAGTAGGCATATAGGTTCCTTGATTTAATTTACTGTGAACCCTAATCCTAAAAATGCACAAACATAGCAAACAAGCATAATGTTAGATCAAATGCAAGCGAGAATCAAGATTCCCCATGAAATCCATTTACAAAATTAAGATAGAAATGAAAAACGAAGAATAATGCATTAAACCAAATTAAATCTATCTAAACTAAGCAAAATCTTGATCCCATGGGGGAGTTGGTGCCAATGAGATGTTGAAATTGGCCCTTTCCCAACTCATTTTTGTGATTGTTGATGATTGATCCACTTGATGATGAAGAACAATGTGAGTTCTTGAGAAAACTTGCAATAACCTAGCTAAGATCTTGCTTTGAGGATGAAGTTGAGTAGAGTAAGTTTACTCAAGATGTGGATGTTAGAATGAGAGGAAGAGTCTCTCATTTATAGATTCCCAAATTGGAAGAATGAGGGATTTGGATGAATGTGGGATAAAAGACCAACCAATGAGAAGAGGCCACTTGTCCACATGTGATTGGAGGAGGAATGAACACATTTTGGTCAATGTGCATGATAAATGCCATTGGATTCAAATTTGAATTTTGAATGTTACATGTGAGAGGGAAAGAGAAATTAAGTTAATGTCACTTGGCTCAATGCACAAGGACATGTAACAGGCTTTGAATGCCTTGTTGGAAGGACCAAGTCCACTTGACCTTTTTGAATTCAAATTTGAGGGAATATTACTCTTTTATGCTTTGTGAGGGAAAATAGATGAATTAATAAATCAAAGTAATTGATTTATTGTGCAAGTTGCATTCTCTAGAGGATTTTAATGAGAGAGATTAACTTAATCAAGGTTTTGATTAATTTAATGAGAGAGATTAACTTAATCAAGGTTTTGATTAATTTAATGAAGAATTAGGTGATTTGACAATTTAGACTTAAATTTATGAATTGATTTAAATCAAATTGAGAGGAAGGGTTTAATTAAATAAATGATTTGATTTATTTAATCAGGAAGGAATATGTTAGATTAAATCAAATAAGGTTTTAATTTATTTAATTTAATAGGAGGACTTTAGAGATTTAATTTATATAAAATGAATTATTTAAATGAACAGAGAAAGATGATTAATTAAATTAAATTGATTAATTTAATCACCAGAGGAGAAAAACCTAATTAAATAAATAATGATTTATTTAATTAAGGGATGAAAAGTGTTGATAAGATGAGAGTATGATTCAAGACGAAACAATGTTAGTAGGATCAAAATCAGGTGCATGTATATTTTACATGTCTACATTTACAATTTGAGAATCCTCAAGAACATAAGTTTTCACTAGTGACACCAAGTAGAAACACAATATCAAGTGATTATTGTGTTTTTAGGTAGGTAAAAGAAGGTGAACATGCACTATGTGATAGAAATACAGAGGAAGATAAAAATGCATGCACCCACCTTTAGATAGATCAATTCTCCATACGTAACCCTAATGAATAAATTAGTGATGATCTCCAAATTGAGAATGAGAAGTATGACCTTGTTATATTTTGCAACTATATGGCCAGCGAGGAATATATGTATGCAAATTAATTAGCTCATGTAGTGAATGAAAATATTGGTGATACAATTGGAAAATAAGAATATTTCTTCTTGATCGATCTTTTACCTTCTTTTGTCTCATTTTTTTGATTGTGAAGTTATTGATGATTTTTTGCATTAGGATAGCATAGGCACAATTATAAATGTAGAGACAAATGCAAAAAATATGTTTGTACATATAATGATGTTCAGTAAAAAGATTTTTCACTTGGAGAATATGAAGTGAGTGAAAATATGGATGCATATGAGAGCCTCTTTTTTGTGTGCAACATATTTTCCTCCTCATGTTCAATGCACTTCGAAAGGTCATATGAAAGTGATGTTACAAATTTGAATTTGAAAGGATAAGTGTGTCATATGTCTACTTTTGGTGTTGAGAAAAAGGTGTCTCAAAATTATTGGTTAAGGCTCTCTAAAATCAAGAAAACACTTAGAAGTTTTACAATTTTAGAGTTTGGGCTTCGAGATTTTTGTTTACTAATGCATGGTAAAATCCTTAGAAGTTTTGTAGGTGATTTGAAATTAGTCTTTGGACTTATCACTTATCAAATGCAGTTGAAAATGACTTAGAAAAGTTGAAGAGTGTCGATAATCGGACCATTTTTTTCTCGTATGCTTTACTAGTGAAATATGGGGTATCGAGTATTGAGAAACCCCAAGCCCTAACCCATGAAAGGACTTTGTTCTTCAATGTTCACAAAATTGTTGTGGTCATGTCAGAGATATATTGTTATCGGTAGGACAAAAATGGAATTCCCTTCAACTTTCTAATAATTCTTCATCGATGGGACATCACCATGTCAGAAGGTGTCTATTCAGAGTCTCCTCAATGAAATGATAGACATGTCAGGGACTTCATTGGTGAGACTTCACCATGTTAAAGGGAGTCAATTGGAAGTCTCTTCAGCATTCCGATGGAAGGTAGGATTACTTCATTGGGAGGAATTTTGAATATTATTAGAATGTTGGTGATGGTTTCTTCAATAGTTCAATGGAGTGATAGGCATGTCAATGTGACAATGTGAATTCAGCGAGACAAGGGTTTACATCTCTTCGACATTCTGATAGGTCTTTGACAAAAACAGAGTGACTTGGCAAGATTTTATTTATGACCATTCGGGTGGTTGTGGAAGATGGAATGATCATTTCCTAGAATGCCTGAGAAGTATGTATGAATGCCATAATGCATTAGAAATGTGAGTGTGAGACGAGAGAGGCATTGATAGGGGTTATGCTACCAAACTATCTCCAGATGGAATAGGATGTAAATCTCCATGTAAAGGATTAGAGCCTACATTATATTGTAACTATTTACTTCGTTGTTGAATAATACAATGGATATATGCTTTTGGAGTGTGGGGTTTTTTACCCGAAAGGGTTTTCCCCACGTAAATCTTTGTGTTCATGTCTTTTGTTCTATCTTTCATGTTTAATGATTTTGTTTCTTGAATGCATTTAGTGCTTGTTGTTGAAACTAGTTGTTCTTGCATGATCTAAAATTGCATAAACTTTCCTCTAAGCATTAATGGTGGGAAACCAACCCTGTCTTATTCTGCATTGTGACATAGCAGTATGTGTGTTTTTGAGGCAATCCATAGAATTGAATACTATTGAATAAACTTACTAATCTCATATGCTCATTCTAGGATGACATATTTTCCTCTCAATTGGTATCAAAGCCATGTTCTAGGATTTGTTTGTTCCTGGTGTTTTTGGTTCTGGGTATTTCTTCTATGAAGATTTCTTAGTCTGGAAAGCTTGAGGAAATTTGAAGGAATCAGCTAAAGATTCATCCTTTGGTGAGTGGAAGTTGTTTTATTTTATTTTTTAGTTCTATGAGACAACACGTAACTTGAAGGATGGTGAAGATGGAGAAAATGGAGTTGGTCATATTGAAATTGTGTGATTTGAAGCTCATAGTTGACAATGGAATAATCCTGATGCATGGGCTAGGATTATTTTCTTTGTGGTTGTTTTGCAGAAAAGTTTTCATGTTAAGTATTTGTGTGAGAGGCTCCCTAATGATATGAAGAAGCTTGTGCTTTTTTCATCCATGGATTAATGTGCTTATGTTGGGTGCATTCTTCTGGTATTGGAAGGCATTATTTTTGTTACTCTGATTGCATGTATCCTATGGAGTTGATCATTGGATGATTTGGAAGTCTTTGTAAGAGCTCATCTCCCTTAGATGCATGTGCATCTTGGTGGTTGTGGAGCTGGCCTAAAATGGGCCTAGATTTGTTGGGCTACCTTTTTCCTTTAATGGCTTCTTTGTACTTGCATGGCTCAAATTCATGTTCCTTGGATCTGAGGGTTTTATAGTTTTTTGTAATAAAATTCTATGGTGATGCTCATACATGATAATTCATTATTCTAGTTTCATTTTTATGGTGATTTTTGTTTCAGACTTTTGAGTCTACCAAATGTGAAGTAGGTGTGGATGCACAATGGATGTTGAACACTATGGTTTTTCATGTTCTATAGGGTCAAGAAAAACTTGTGGTTTTTGTTGATGGGTGTTTTTGCACCTTCTTAACACAGGTAGCACACAAGTATGCCACCTCCCTTGAAAGGTAGAAAATTGTAAACAAGTTAAAAAATGACTACCCCAAGGTCTCTCGGGTGTCAGGTCATGACAATGCTTGGAATAGTTCAATTGGTTTTATGTGATTTTATGGTAATCATAGGGCAGCCTTACATATGTGAAGTTGGATGGAGATTGGTTCTTGAAATGGAGTTCATTAGAAGTTAGAGTTAATGTGCAGTTGCTGCAAGTTTAGAACAATAGTTTGGACACCACCTTTATCATTAGATTTGGCTTTACAATGATGCCTGAACTTTTCCTAAATTACTATTTGAAAGAAAGATCAAAAGGGAAGGGAGGAGAGGAAGCTCTTAGATCTGCAACTATCGATGAAGAGTGATGATGGAGGACACTATAGTGGATAACCTTCTTAAAAAAAAAGTTCCACTTAACTAAATCAACTTACAACATCATGAAACTAGTGCTATCTTCTAAGGTTTGCAGATTTTCAATCATTCATTCACCATGAAAATGAATAAAAGATGAAGTTTAAAGTGCAGCAATAAATATATGTGTTCATACTAGATTTACACTACCATTCATCATCAAAAAATAACAAAAAACATGAACAAGGAAGGGAATCAACACAGTAGAATCCTTCAGCATTAATGAACAAAATTTACCAATCAAATACAACATATAAACACATAGAACAACCAAGTAAATTTACTCAAATTTACTAACTACGAGGAGAAGAATCATGAAACATGCATGAAACTCAAGAATCCACCAAAATCAATGAATTTCTATTAAAATTTCAACGGCATGTCTTTACAACAACTCAACTCTCTCTTGAAAATGAGAGGTGACCCCCTATTTATAGTGCTCAAAAAGAAAAATGAGTGGCCAAGATTTAATCTCATTATGTGGCCAAGATTCACTACAAATCAGAGTTTCACCTACCCCAATATTTTACAATTTAAAATACATTGTTTTCCTTTAGCCTATTTTGTCTTCTAGTGTCCAATAATGTAGCACTTTTGTCTTTTGTTGATTTCTCTTTGTTGCAACTAAATAGTGAGGAACTCATCATCAATGGCCGTATTTTGAGCCTCCTTTTGCAATGTGGCATATTCCACAAACTTTCCAATCAACTCTCAGAGTTTGTCCCACTCCATTATATTTGATTGAAGCGCCTAAAATGACAATTTCTTTGATAGACCTGTGATCAATTCCCGTTTCTTCACGCACTTGGGTGTGGCCTTAACTATTTTTTTATACTAGATGGAAATATTGGCAATAAAGTCCATAAAATCTAGCGTTAGTGAATCCATTGTTCCCTACTCCATTTTCTTATGGAAATGCGGCCTAATTTTCCTTGGTTTGAGCTCGACGGCTAACATCTCGTAATCGGTCATTAGCTTGAGGTAATCCTTAGCATCCACCTTGTGTTCCTTGGCCCATTCCAAATAAAGTTCTACCTTATGGATCACTCACTCCAAGACTTCTTTTTGTGGTCTAAGCTCATTTTCCATGTTTCAATGATCCATTGATCATTCTTTGCCTGACCTAGCTCCTTTTCACACAATTTGTTCGGTATCTTGAGGATGGCTTCAAATTTAGGATAGGTGATCCTATATAGCTTGGTGAAGTGGTGGCAAGTCTTCTCAGCATCCTCCAATTTATTTTGCACATATAGGAACTTGTTTATTGTTCAGATGATGTGACCGATTCCCATATCACCATTATAAATTACCCATAAAAACTAATCATCAGTGGCCTTGGTCCAACTCTTTCTTTTCTCTAGTTTGTCTAGTTTCTCTTTTGATAGTAGCAGTAGTGGGGTTGACGATGTTGTTGGTAGATCTTCGGTAGAAGATCATTGTTGTATGTAGGTAGTGAGATCTTCCACCTATTCTTTTAATTCCTCCTTGGAGGATTGGTCTTTATTCATCTAATGAACAATTATGGCTACAGAACCTTGAAGATGATGATCTTTTTCTCCCTCTAGTTGTACCTAGATTAATAGTGGAGATATTGTAGGTTACCCCCTCTTCTTTATCCATTACTGGGGTGGAAATTTGTACCATCCATGATCTTGATGCATCCACTATAGTGTGTGACCTAACCTTAGGCTTCTCTTTTTTTTCCCCTATTTGAGCTCTAGCTAGGATTTCCTCCAATCTTTCTTTGGGATCCATAGGGGTCGAGGTCTTCTTTTGTAGTTTCTTCTCCAGCCGTTTGGGAATTTCAAACCCTTCCTTGGGTGATTCATGATCACCCTCTTCTCTTTGAGTATATTGGATGACCCATTCCTCATGGCTCGAAGCCTCTTTCTCCATTTTCTCTTCTTCTTCTTCTTCATCTTTATTAGAGGACTCTATTACATTTTTAGCACTATTGTCCTTGACATATTCTTCAAATGAGTACTAATTCTCCTTCTCTTCATATACTACCTCATCGATGACCAAGTGTTTGTATTCTGGATGTGCATGGTAATCATGTTTGAACGGATCCTTAGGTTCAATATCCTTATCCTTCTCAATTGTCTCCCTCATTTTCCTTTCGAGCTCCTTCGAGATCCAAATTGTTGTTTCCATCTTAGGTGATTCTACTGGAGGAGGGGTAGGGAGACCAACAATAGCCTAAGCTAGGGAAACTTGCACCATGGGATTCATTAACACTCTAGAAAGCTCCATGGGAATATTTTTCATGTGGTGGGTAAATTCTTCTGGGAGAGTAAGAGAGAAAATTATTGTTGCAATGGCCAAGGGAACCATAGATGACGACAACATTGAAGATGAGGAAAGAGGGGAAGTTGTGGCAGAGGATGAATCTCTCACCATGATGTGCGTAGTGGGTGAGTTAGAGGCAAGGTGAACTGATATGTCCACCATGGGCGAGAAGGAGACAACTAGTGCCTGAGACACTAGCATAGGAGTGATGGAAGTGGAAATAGTGGAAGTGGAAAGGATAGATGTGGTTGGTGGTGATTTGGGTTGCTTGACCTCTTCTCCTTCATGAATTGGATCCTCCTGTATTGTAGGAATCTCATAAAATCCGCCCGATTTCCTAACCTTCTTTGAAGTTTCAGCCTCTGATGGATTCCTTGAATACACCTTATGCTTTGTCTACCATTCTAGCACCTCCATTCTCTTTTGGGATCTGGTGTCTAGAGGAGACTTGAGAGCTTCTTCAATTGGGGCAATAGCAGCTCCACCATCTATTTTTCTCTAGAGCTCATCTTCGAGCTCACCATAAGTAAATTTAGCTCCTTGAAGCTTCAATTCAACAATTTGAGCATCAATCCACTATCGTGTTATGTGCTCAATTGGATTCATCAAAATGTTGAGGTCATTAACCTCTTCCTCATTCTAGTCTATGGTGGTAAATGGCATATTGGCAACAACATGAAACCTAGAATCAATGACAGTGTTTTCATCCTCAACAATTTGATCTGGCATTGGGAACAATTGGACAGTTTTGACAAAGTATGTTGTCATATGCACATAATGCCTCATGCACACCTCTTTATCATCTCAACAATTAGACCAAAAATATTCAATTTTTATGTAGGTGAGCATACTCCTTCCCCACAAATTTATTCAATTTTCCATAAGGTTCCATTCGGGGTCGAGAAGTGTAGAGATCCAAATTGTACTCAACAAGCACCTTTTCAGAGTAATTAACACTTTGGGTAGTTGAGAGAGTATACAATCCTTGCTCAAAAGTAAGAGGATATGGCATCATTGCTCAATGCTTCCCAGAAAGGAGATTATGGGTGTTTTGCAATCGCCTTGATACTTCTAATAATACCATCTGATCATTTGAATATCAAGGCAACTTATATGGTTTGTCACTAAAGCCTTCAGTTCAAATATAAGTAAATTTGGGAAATTGGATAAAACCCATCTCTCAAAGTCCCCTCCGAGAAGTCTAATGATGTGTCTAATGAATGCATCGTTCACCCTATAATAGTCCTTCTTAAAGTTACGGTATTGGAGCTATGGGAATCTATCATACACTTTCAATTCTCTCCCCAGAGTTATGTTTTGTGCCTCAAATATACCTCTGTAAGGATTGGCACTTACCAGAAGGTAGACCAAATAAGAGGTCATGTAGAATTGATGAGACTTCTTCACCACCAAGATTTTCTCATGCAAGTTCTTGCTAATCATCCAAGCCCAATCAAACTTGGTGGTGCCTCTGATAATATCTTCAATGAAATAAAACATCCAATCAAAGAAGTATGTTGTAGTAGGAATTCCCATGACTCTGCTCAAAAAATTTATCAAATTATGTTAATCTTCATAGAATTTTCTTCTGAATAATTCTTGGGGCACCTTATTTGCACTTTCCCTTTTATCTTTCAAGTAGTATTGATTAATTGACTTTTTACATTTCAATGGGTCCACCTTCCACATGATCTTTGTGTATTCCATAGTGGCTTGTTCCATAGTATCGAAGGTGGGAATACAAAATGTCTATGCTATGGACTTGGCTAAGACATCACCCAACACCTAACCATCTCGATCTACAATTTTTTTACTTTTCTCCTAGTATGATTATCTACAATACATTACCAATTCTAGGGCTACCAAAGCTAGTGGGAAGCTAGCCACCTTAGCCAGACTACTCTTTCTTATTCTCTTTTCATTTTTTGTGGTAGGGTTAATCATGACCCTCTATCTAAACTTGTCTATATTCACATTTCCCGGGTTGGTGTTTTTGATCTTGTCCCACTCGCTAATGACCCTAGAGGTGACCTCCACTCCTTGAAATTGAAACATCATCTAATCCTTATCTTCCTTCACTCTAAGGGACTTAGCAGATTTCTTCCCCTTTCCTTGCTCGACAGATGCCCCCAATGGTCTTGTAGTTGGTTCCATAAATCCTACAAGCAAAGATGCAATAAGAATATTCATATATAAAATGATGGGAACGTCAATAAAATCCTGTAAAAAAGACATTAGATCAACAAATTCATGCTTCAATAATCATAACATCTCTTAAATATCATTATTTTCCTTTAGTTCAGGGAAGATTGAGAAATGTGGGCCTAGGATGCAATTTTCCCTCGATTGGCGGCTATTTGGAGGTCCACCATTTGGAAATAGTGCTAGCAAGGTGGAATCCTGCATGGCGGGACCCGCAAGCAGGGAGGGCGATCATCATAATCCTCCAAAGTCTAGAGTTCAAGCTCAACAAGGATGTGGGTGGGAGACCACGAAAGTTAGCTAGATGGTGATCATTTTGAAATGGTGGAGGTTGGATGATGGCCTACAGGTGGTAGTCTACACCATCGGACCTGCAAGATTCACTAAGGTACATCATTTTCTTGGAGAAGGTTGAACAACATCAAGAGGATCAGACCCCACAAGACAGAAGGTAGCATGAGCATAGCCATTTTGAAATGGTGATCGCGGAATGGATGGGATAGGGTGGCAGCCTGCAAGCAGAGACCTGTAAGGACCGGCCCATGGTCAATCTTTACTTAGTTTTTCGCACGAAAGGATGGAAAGGAAACTAGCAGCATGGAGTCCACAAAGCGCACGGGCAGGGTCAGTCAGCCATCTTGAAATGGCGAATGAGATGAGGCAACCTATAGATGTTAGCCCACAAGGGTCCAACACTTAGTCAATTTCAAGGAACATTACCTAGACGATGAGGAAGAGCTCAAGACCCACCAAGCCAATGGCAGTGTGGGGTTCATTTTTTTGGTTTGGTCATTGCAAATGATGATGAACAAAGGATGGTGGTCCATGAAAGATGCCACAAGGGTTTATCAGTACAAATTTCTGCCTGGAGGCAATAGGTTTGGTGGAGTCCGTGAAGCAGGAGGGCAACATGTGATTGTCATTTTTAAAATGATAGCTTAGACAAAGAGCCAATGGCACAGGGTGGCCCACAAAAGTGGACCCGAAGTCGTAAACAACCCCTTGAGGCAATTTTGTTTCTAAGTGTCGAATTCCATCCCAAGGACGACGATAGAAGGGCCCACAAAGCCCACAAGGCAAAAGGGCAGGGTAAAATAGTTGTTTTCGAATGACGAAAGCATAGGCCATCATCAAGTGGAATCCCATGCTCATGGGCCTATGTGAGTCATTGGATGCCTGAAAGGTAATATTTTTCTAATTTTCAAAGTGACGGCGAGAGGGTATGAGCCATCCACATACATGAACCCGACATAGGTGGTGGTTGTTTGTTTAAGGTTCAATCTTCATAATGTCCGGGAATGATGGTGGGAGGTCCGCGGGTCACAAGGGCTCGATGGACCTGGTTAAGAACAGTTATGGTGGAGCTAAGTCCTACATGGCCTAAATTGGTTGATGTTTGAAGGAGTATCAAATTCTAAATCATGAATTTTTGTGGACAACATCGTTCTAGAAAATTTCATCATTTTTTCTCCTAAACTCTTAACCATTTTGCAAAATTTCACAAAATGCATAACAAGGGTAGTGACAAAAACCCTACTTGAGAATCCCACAAGGAACACAATGAATCTAACATCAGTAATGAAGCTCGAATAGTGATGAGATCACATGGGAGTGGAGGCATCAAAAGCAGGATGAGTGCACTGACAACTGCAAAGAATGTCAATGAAAATGACATCTCATTTTTGTTATTTATAGAATTTTTCACATTAAATGATAGAATTAATTACTAGCACGATGGCTGAAGCAGTTTGTGGGCACAGTTTTTAAATAGTCGGTGGCAAGAAATGTAGAGCCCGCGGGGTAGGCAGTAGCCAAGAGTTTGTTGTTTGGATATGGCCAAAGAAATGAATGAGAAGGATGTGGAACCCGTAGGGTAGGCGACTGGCCTAACTTAGCCATTGTGTAAATGGTGAAGATACAATGGAATCATGCCAAGGGCAGCCCGCAAGGGTTGACCCACAAATGGTGAGGGATGCCAGTTAAAGGTCTTAAGGGAAAATGCCAAGGAGGCTCCGCGAAGGCCAAAGACTTAGAAATTTGGGGGATGGTAAAACTTGGCCACCTAAGATGATAACTTTAGCACTCACTGACCATGTAGGACCCAAAAATAAGGGGCATGCAAAATGAGACAATAGAAAAAGTGACTCGACAAACAGTGAAAGAGAGGGTCCCCATTCAGAATGAGGTGTGTGTGTAATAGGCACAAAAATTTTGTGGAGTTGTAGTTAAGCTATTTTCTAGACCCTAGCTTTTCGGGTGTTACTGGATGAGATACTTGTAGTTTTGCATGCAAGCTTCATTCATGGTGTGAGAAGGTGGGATTATTTCTTTACATGGGAGTGTTGGTACGTGATTAGTCACTCAAAATTTCTATGGTGATGCTTGGTGGGTTCCTTGACTATGGAGCTTGAGTAGTGGAACTATTTGACAAATCAGATTTGTGTATGATTTAGTGCTTGAGTCATGTTGTCTACATGGTTATTCTCTTTGAGATCTTAGTTTTATAGTTTCCAATCCAATATTGGGTTTGCAAGTTATATTGATTGGATCTATGGGTTTTGTAGTTTTGTGGGCTATCTTTACCTACATGTTTACTATGGGACAACTCAGAAGTGGACTATCTATATCCATGAGGTTTGATTCTATGATCATGCATACTTGTTAGCTGGCCCTTTTTGTGGTCACTTGTGTATTGGTGTAGTTGTTTTGAGATGCAAAGATGGATGATACGAGATTAATTGGATAGTTAGTGTTAGGGACTTGTAGCATGTATATCATGTTGTCATGAATAGCTTGGATACATAGCTTAGTGTAATTTTTTGGACAGTGATGGTATTTTTGCTTGGTTTGGAGATCTTGGTGCCACTTGTTTTTATTGTCAGATGGACTTGATGTGTGGAATTGGAGTATTTTCAGATTAGGAGATGTTTTTTCATGATGTTTGGAGAGCTTGATTGTCATGGTTCAGTGGGATCTTTAGCAGTGACTGTGGATGAATGATCTTCTTTAGTGTTGTAGATGTTACTAAGAGGAGCTCTTAGATCCTATTGTTGTAGAAGGGTTCTTTGGCATTTACATGGAAACTACTTGAAGATGTGTTGCATCTCATATCCTTGGAGAACTCTGGTCATCTTTGGTTTGAGGTGTTGGTGGTGTTTGATAAGTAATGTTGGTTTAGAGTTTGTTTGCTTTATGTCATGATATACTCTTGATTGCTATCAAAATTTTGGCATGATGCATTACTCTTGAGACCATGGTATGTTCACTTAGAGCATGAGATCTCCTAAGGGGATGGTAAGATCATGATGTCATGATAAGTTCTTGATTTAGATGATTGGAGCTTTGCCAATGGTCTAATGCTTCTCTCTGATTTGGGTGAATTGGTCATGTGCTTGATAACTTCATCATAATGCAGTGATGCATTCAGAGTTTAGCATGAGGTGATTGTTTGTAGGTGCTCATGGATATATGGAGAATGAGGGGAGGTTGTGTTTCTCTTGATATTAGAGAAGTGTTGTTGAGATGGTTACTCTTGATGAGATCTCAACAAAATTTTTGAGGAGGCTACACCTTGGTTGGGCATGAGTTCAATAGATACCTGTGAGGAGATTCCTCTTGGAGGAGTCATGATGGATTACATATCTTGAAGGAGCATTATCATTCCCCACTCTTGGTCTACTCAACAACTTATCACTTGAGAGGTAATTCCCATTATTTCTCTCAGGTGCTTTATGATTTCTTTCATAGACATGGACCTTGAGCCACTATTAGATGGTTCTCGAGGATTCATTCTGAGAGATGGATGGCAGAGTAATCTCCTTAATTTTTTATTTTCATTTATGATGATTATAAGGGATCATAGTGAGATGATTTCTTCAGATGGGAAATGCAGTAGTTTAATCTTCTTTGAGAAGCTTACATCTATATAGATACATGTTTCATATGTTATGCTTGATATCTTGAGGTTGAACGGGGTTGGATGTTTTTATGACTATTATATTGGGGTTGTGATATTTATATGTGATATTTCTATGTGGAGCTATTATGATCACTAGTTTGTGGTAATGTGGGTGATGACATGGAGATTCTTGTATCTCTTTGTTTTGTCAGATATGGAGAACATGGGAGAGCTATGGAAGATTGTTGAGAGAGATGTTTCTTGCAACAACTAGTTGCAAGATTTGTAGATCATTGTGGATGGTCCTTGGTACTACATGGCTAGACTTTCTATGTGTTATCACTGGTAGACTTGTTATTCCTTTGATCTTTTCAAATTTGGCATAACCCACGCAGTGGGAGTTCCTGGATGTGTTTAGTCTTCTTTAAATAGTTGGTACATGGAGCTTGTATTTGTAGTTGATGGGTTGGCTATGTAGGTGGAATGAGTTTTTTGATGTGGATACATTCAAGGTATAGGTGATTGGATGAATTAGCACTTGTTGTGTTTGCTATTTTTCAATCACGTGAGTTGATTGGTTGGATGGGAGTAGTCAGTTTCCTCATTGTTGTTCTAACTGATGTTCTATCTTTTTTATGAAGGATGAATTCATGGTTGTGTTCGGGAAGAAGATTTGAATTTGATATTGTTGATGCTTTTGTATAGCTTGTGAGCATAATGGAGTGGTGGAATTATTATGTATCTTTTTCTATCTATTGGGTCTGATGCTCGTATTCTTTAGACTGGTTCATATTCACCATGGCTCATTCCTTTCCTTTGGAGGATGGCTAGAATAGTTTCCTGAGATGGTGGACATATTGGATGTTGTTGTAGGTGCCTACGGTGACTTTGAGTGTTGATTGGGAGTGATTAATTTCTTCATCAAGTGAGAGAATGTTGAGAAAAAGGTGTCTCAAACTTATTGGTTAAGGCTCTCTAAAATAAGGAAAACAATTAGAAGTTTTGGAGTTTTGGAGTTCAGACTTAGGGCTTGTCATTTACCAAATGCATGGTAAAATCCCTAGAATTTTTATAGGTAATTGTTCATTGGTCTTTGGGATTATCACTTACTAGATGTAGTTGAAAATGACTAAGAAAAGATGAAGAGTGTTGATAATAGAACTAGCATTTCGTTGTATTCTTTACTAATGAATTTTGCAATATCGGGTATTGAGAAACCCTGAGTCCCAACCTGCGAAAGGATTTCCTTCATTGGTGTTCATAAAGTTGGTGTGGTCATGTCAGAGATACATATCATTATTAGTAGGACATGGAAGGAAACCCCTTCAAATTTCTAATAAGTCTTCATCGGTGGGACATCACCATGTCAAAAGGAGTCTGTTCAGAGTCTCTTTGACAGAATGATAGACATGTCAAGGACTTCATCGGTGAGAATTTTCCATGTTGAAGGGAGTCATTTGGAATTCTCTTTGACATTTTGATGGAAGTTAAGATTACTTCATCAAGAGGAATATTGAATATTGTTGAGACATTGGTGATGGTTTCTTCAACACTTCAATGGAGTGATAGGAATTTTAATGTGACAATGTGAATTCAGCGAGATGAGGGTTTAGGTCTCTTTGACATTCTGATAGGTCTTTTACAACAGCAAAGTGACTTGGCAGGATTTCATTTGTGACTATTCAGGTGGTTGTGGAAGATGGAATGATTGCTTCTTCGAATTCCTAAGAAGTATGTACACATGCCATAGTGCATTAGAAATGTGAGGGTGATATGAGAGAGGCATTGGGAGGGGTTATGCCATCCGATTATCTCTGGATGGAATAGGATGTAAATCTCCATGTAAAGGCTTAGAACCTACATTATATTTTAACTATTTACTTCGTTGATGAATAATACAATGGATCTATGATTTTGGAGTTGGGTTTTTTTACCCGAAAGGGTTTTCCCCATGTCAATATTTGTGTCATGCATTATGTTCTATCTTTCATGTTTAATGATTTTTTTTGTTGAATATGTTCAGTGCTTATTGTTGAAAATGGTTGATCTTGCATAATCTAAAATTGCATAAACTTTCCTCTAAGGATTAATGGTGGGAAATCAACTGTCTAATTCTGCTTTGTTGAGGCAATCTATAGAATTGAATACTATCAAATACACTTACTGATCTTAGATGCTCATTCTGGGATGACCCTATTTCCCTTTCATTTGGAACACATATTCAACACAATAGACCACTCAAATGAGTTTAAAATGACGAGACAATTTGAATAATTTATTTCTTATCATGAATTGTCTCATGATCCAAATGGTTATGCTATTATATTTTTATATCAACATAGTTGAATGTAAGGTTTGATGGCTACCTATTATCCCAAAGGTGAGTGGAATTAAATATGAAGCTTTCCTTTGTGATATAGATGTAGTTTCCTATGTTGTGGATTATAGTGTTCCTAATTTGGAATATTTCACTTGGGTCCAACATATGACTTGCAATAATGTTGAGAAATACCACATATTTCAAGAGGAAGATCAAAATGTTTCTTATGATTCTAAAATTCCAAAGCTTCATTTTTTTTAGTTTGAGTTGTCAAAGGATGGGTTTTATCCTTGGACATATCTACTCAATGAAGAGGCATATTTCATTTGCAATATGATTTGGAAACATTCTCTTTTTTTCTCAATTTACCCAAGGAGGTCAACAGGTATGAAAATAATATGGTTTATTTTTTGTTGATCATATTTTTCAAATATTTTCCCTAGTTGCTAAGGAAATAAATGATGAGATGTATGGAAGTGTGGTGTCCTATATTATTTGGTTTCCATAAAATTACAAGGTCAATGATAGAGAAATTCTTCTCTTTTTAAGGCAATCACAAATTTTTTGTGATGTGGAAAAAGAGATCCTAGACCTAGTGAATGGATTACTAAGATCATTGATTCTTCACATCAACATTAGAATCCAAGCTGAAAAGGTGATAAGATTGGATAACAACCTAAAATAAGAGCCAATATTTCGTAGACTTGGTTCTTTTGTTGCTTTGAAAATTGATTGGATCTAATGTGAATTAATTGACCTATTTAACTATGTAACCTAATATGAAAGTATTTTTTTTGCATAAAATAATATGAAAAGTCACAGATAGAAGACAGATCTAAGAAGGGCAGACCTTTGTGCACCTTTCCTACAAATTTGGAGCTAAATTTGGAGTTCAAGGGCACTAGCGCCCTTAACTTTGAAGTATAGATTTTGAATTGTAACTTACTAGTCTAAAACATACAAGTCTACACTCTATTCTTCCACTAAAAAATTTCATCTCCAGATTTGAACAAGCAAAACCATAGCAAAGAGGAGGAAAAAGGTGGCTATATAGGATTTTTCCTTGGTCAAACCCCTGTTTTAGTATTTCTACCTCCACAAATAGCCAATTGATTGATTGATAAAATATGTTTGCTCCTAACCTTAAGTGTTTCTAAGGTTTTAATGAGATAAAATGATAAACATCATACTCAAATGTGTTAGAGAAGGATTTATAAATTACATGAACAAGATCAACCCAAGAGAAAGTCAAATACCCTAGGAAAAATCCAAATGCATAAATACCTTGCTTAAGCTAACAAGTAGATCAAAGTATGAAGATGAGAACACTATGGAAAAAAATTGTTAGGTGATTGAAAGAATCCAAAGCTATCTCTAAAACCTAGATTCCACCATGTCCTTCCATTGGAATCAAACTTCAATCAATGTGCTATTCTTGAATAACTTTGAAATTCTCTTTGTAAATTTGTAAAAAATGATTTATTTTGGTAGAGCCTAGCTTAATTATAATTGATTCTTCTTAATTTTAAATAATAATTAATTTTTATATAGTGGAACATAGGAATAAATTAAAATGTAGGCTGACTCATTTAATTTTAATTTTCAAGATTAATTTGTTGTCAACTCTTGGGGTTTGAATTCACATCTCCAAAATTTGAGACCAACAGAAATGGGAAATCATTTTTTTGAGAAAAAAACCTATACTAGGGTGTTAATGCTCCTATCCAACCATTTTGTGTATATTCAAATCTAATTTGGAAGTTCAAGGTCTTCTTAATTAGGACTTATCCAAAAGATGAGCACTTGTTGGGGTCAATTTGGTGACATATGATTGACAAAAGCACTATTTAGGGTAGCATTAACATGTTTTCCTAGATTGATAGGAAAATTAAAGGCTAGGGAATGTTTAAAATGAATTAATAGAGAGAATACAAAAGAAAGTTCCAAATAGAGCATGAAATTGTAATTTCACCTTATAGAGAGTACAACTTACAATGCTACAATTGTTCTTGAAAGGAAAATGTTATGCTTGTTACAACTATGTGGAGGAAACAAATGTGGGTTGATGTAAATCAATTCCTTCAGTAGGATGGTATTTTACATAGGAAAGTAACTTTATCCATCCTCTACAAGGTCAACTTATATTATGTTAAAATTTTGTGTCATGACCATTTTAATGACCATGTATTGTTATGATTGTTGGTTTTCAGTTTTGTCATGTGCATAATTTTTTTGTGCATCATGTATTAGTATTGCTTTTTTGTTCCCCAATTTTGGTCTTCCTAGAGATTAATGGATTCTCATTTTGTTTGAAAGAGGTACATTTCTCCAACTAGATCCATTGTTAGGACTCAATTTAATTTTGTCCTTTTCATTGAGTCCCTTCCTTTTATGTTTCTATGAAGTATGATCCCTCTTCAATAACCAGTCTAAAAAATTTCCATATAGGTCATACTGTTAAATTTTTCTCTTGGATATGTGTTCCCATCCCATGTCTTCTACCTATTCCCAAAATCAGAATTGTAAACTGGCTAAGTATGAGTGGTTGGAGCTTTCATAGGCACCTAGAATCATTGGTTCTTAGTTCTTATGGAAACTTTGACAAATTGCTTCCCCTTGGAGAAATAATGGGTAAAGTAGTTGAAGGTTCCATAAGAACCAAGATCATTGGTTGTCACTTCCCATGGAACCCCCTATATAGGAGTGTGAGAAGGCATTGATGCATAGAGGAGGGGAAAATGAAAGAAAAATGAGAGACGAGGGGTTGACACTTTCATTACTTCCTGAAACCACTTGGCCAAAATTTCCTAATGAATGTTAATTTTTTGAGAAAGGGGGATGTGTGAAAGAACAATGGAGATTTTTGAGGGGTCTATAAGCCCTGATAGTTTTTTTTGTGATTGATATTGTTGACAAAGAAAAAATAGAGCTCGTGATGCTTCATTTTAGAATGTAGAAGGCTTGATGATGTGTTTATTGTACCACCCTCTCCACCTACTTACATATATAGATCCATTTATCTAAGATACTTTAATTGACCACATCATCCTCGTTCAATTTTCAACACTCACTTTGGATGGGATTGATCCTCACTTGTGAGTTTAAAAATTGATATAGTATGTAACAATTAGGGTTGGCACCTTGCTACTATTATAGCATGATTTTGATCATTTTTCAAGGTGGTTGGTTCAATGTTATTTTCTATATGAAAAGGAAATTTCAAGGTGTCTATCAACATCAAGTCCAATTTTTTGAATGATTAAAAATTTGTGAAATAGAAGAAGACTAGTATTGTGATGTGATTTTGTTGCAAATTTTCTCCATGAAATTAATTATGTATTTAGGAATATGTCTCGGTTGTGATTAGGGATTTTCCTTTACCATATTTTCTAGCATGAATGTAATGTTAAGTTAGATGATTGTAATAGAATTTAGAAAACATTGCAAGGCTTGTAATAATATTTCTCTTTACATATGGATATATACAGTTGTGTTCTAGGTTACTATGTATGATCTATTGAAATATTTAATGATCATTACATTGTAAGTAGATTCATAATTCCATGTTCTTCTTTTCCTATTTATTCAATTATCAATGTGTTGTGACTCTATTTCCTAATAGATAGGCATTGATCTAGAACCATTCACCAATCTCACGCAATAAAATTAAAACATAAATTAGTAGTCTAGGAGTAGTAGTTTTGTGTATCCATAACCTTGTATCATAATCAGGGATCTATCACTAAGAGATACATTAAATGAATCTATCTTATATGGGTTATTCTTGTATAGTTATATCAGTTATATCTTGGTTTAATGGAAATCTTTGGGACCAATACATCAAGTTGGGTTTGTTTATCATTGTTTCATTATTGTTCATTTTATGTGATTGGAATACTCATTAAGGTATGCCTATGGTAATACCCTCTCAATTCTAAGCTGATATTGAAGTGTAAGAGATATAACCCACTCTTGTAGAGTTTTCCTTCAATCCTCCATAGTTCTTTGATGAGCTAGTTTAACTTTCATTATGACAACCTTGACCTTATGAGTGATATTTGGTTCTAGGAAGTGGAACAACGATTTTGGGACTGAACACTAAGAAAAAAATCTATGGAAGAAGTTGTATACTTTGAGGATGAGAGATGAGGACTCAAATATTGAGTACTTAAATGCATTCAATACTATTATGAACCAGTTATATTCTATTGATGGGAAGATGGAAGATGTTATCAATGCATGATATTATTTTTTTTCCAAACTTATGAGATAATATTGGTGATGGTCACGATACTTCAAATATTATGAAAGAAGAATTGGGAGAAAGGATAAAGGAATCCCACCATTTATGCAACTCTTTGTTGATAAATGGAGAAATGTATGACCTCAATCTTTAAAATAATTATTTTATTGACTATGACAAATTTTCTCATCTTGTCCACATGTTGAACCTAGCATTAGTATAGAAATGCATGGTTTTCCTTATAAACCATGATTTATGTGTTGAAGGGAGAAATATATTTGTATATTGTGTGTTTACTAATAATTCAACTATCGTCTTCTAATTTAGGTATTAAGGAATGATGATAGGTGGATTAACTATTTTTTGTTATCCTTATTGTGTACATGGGTGTATTAATTGTAGACACTTAAAAATGTCCTGAATGGTATTACACATTTGAATTTGATTTACTAATACTGTTTCATCTTGAAATGCATCTTCTTTTCACTTTTATGATAAAATGAGCCTAGCTATTTAATTAAATGTCTCATTTTCATCTATTAACCTAATTGGGTTAATTCATCCACTCTCACACTAACATTTCATCTTGTTAAATTGAATAAATAAAATTATTTAATTTAACCCCTATGTCTTCTTATTTAATTAAATAAATCCTAGTTATTCTATTTATTTAATTAAATATCCTAATCCCACCCCTTTCATTAAATAAATTAATTACTTAATGTTAAATCTTAAATTCCTCTAAAATGGAATATTCCTATAGAATATTCCTCCCCTTTGCACATTAATTTTTTTAAAATTTTCCAAATGCTAATTTTTCTCATCCACTTGCATGAGAATATTCTCCCTTTACACTCATTCAAAAAAAAGGGAATATTCTTCTTTTTAACAAACTTTCAACAAACTTCTTGAGCAATTTTTGAAAGTGTGCTTCTTTGCATGATTGTGAGCCCTTGATTAAATATCAACTTTCATTCTCAACCCTTGATTGAAATCCATGATCTATGCTTCCATATTTTTTCCATCTTGACCATTGATTGATTCTTTCAATCTTGACCATTCATTTCTTTTTTGCATATTCTATAAATAGACCTTGCATCTATTGAATAGGGATCCATATTTTGATAGAAAACTTATGTTTTTGAAACTCACACCCATTTGCATTCATTTTTTACATTTTATAGCATTTTGAATTATTTTTTCATGCATTATTAGCTTAAGCATCCATTAATAGCTTCCATGTTAACTTAGTTTGCATCCATTTTAGCATAGTTTCATTTAAATGGCTTTCAGCTTTGATCTTTGTTTACATTTAGCATAGGTTTTCATACACTCACATAAAACATCTTAGCTTTTATCATGTTAATCTAGATTTTATCATGTTTTTTTCATCTTCTTCATTTTTTTCAATTGATTTTGATCAATAAAATCGATTCGAAAAGCTCATATTATCCAAGGGATTGGGAAAGGGTTTCCATTACACATAAATGTGACACAACTCCCCCAATAGGCTAAGATTAAATGTCTTAGAATAGATGTTTGTCATGCTTTCATTTTTTGGCATGCTAGTTTTAATGGCTTCTTCATTTTGTTGATATTTAATATCTTATTGGGATTGATGCTTAGTGGATTAAATGTGCCTCGAATCCATATGGATCAGGTGTAGTTAACCTATACTATGACATTGGTCACATTTTTGTGCTAGAAGGAGGGTTGTACTAATCAAATCTAATGAATTTCACTTTAGATTCTTATTTTCTTATGTTTTCATATTTAGTGACACACTTTATCAAATTCAACGACACATCTCTATACAACGACACACTATGGTTGAAAAATAGTGATGCATAATTAATTCAGTAATGCATTTGATATGGAAATGCTATTGATGTAATTTTTTACTATAGAGCGACACATTTGATTTTTCATTATAAAAACACACTTCCAATATGGTGACACGCTTGATGAAATTCAACAACGTAATTGATTTCAATGTCGCTTTTTACTAGTAAAAAAAATAGAAGTTAAATTTTGACATGTGTTTTAAATTTTTGATTTCATCTAATTTCTACCATGTCACTGACTTTTGGTTTTTGTTTTCGAGGCTAACTAGTTTTTCAGATTTGGGCAATAAAATTTGAACTGGAGGAGCATATCATCATTTGACTATATATTGTAACAAGCATTTTTAAACTTACGGGGCAATTATAACCCATTTTATGATGCTTTACTTCACATTTAAGGACCAACTGAAATTCCTTTGGGTTTAAAATTAACATTCAAAGTTGGTTAAAATTGAACCCACATATCCTCATTTTGCTATATCAATTTAAAATTGAACAATCTTAACACTTAAATTTGGTGCTTAAAATAAATTCATTATGCTTGTCAAGGTTAAAATGAATGATTTTTTTATCTAATTGTGTGTACTTTTTGTGTGTATCCTCTCCCCTTGTGTTTCATGCAATCTTGGGTGAATAGAAACACACAAGTATACTTTTCTTCTTGGAAACACCTATCCTCTCCCCTTGCGCCTTTTGGAAATCTTGGGTGACAAAAATCATTCTAAGCTTCACAACCTATGTTACCTTTAGAGGGAAAGCCTCCCAACTTGTGAGAGGGAATGACCCAAGCGGTAATTTTATTTTTATCTACTATATAATAATTGGTGTGACTAAATTCATTAACCAACAGGTGTGGATGCTTTATACTAACGAATGCCTCCCTTAGTATCTGTGTGATACATAAAACCCCTTAGATTTTTCTAAGGGCAGGGAGGCCTCTTAATTGAGTGAATCACCTCATGTATAGACACTATTTTATCTCAAAAATCCTGATTAAGAACCTTTGTTAAATAGTGGCTCACCAATTTTATCCTTGAAGCGTATTTTAAAGTAGTGTACTAGAATAGCACCATTCCAAAAAGTTACTTACCATGTTCATTTTTTGGTTGAGGCAAAAAATCAAATAGGGAAGGAACTATTTTCCTTGGCATGTCAAGATGGTACATTTCTTGACATAGCTTATTTTTCCATTTGATTTTCACGGTTTAATCATCTCTTGGAAGATGATGGTAAGCCTACTAATAAATACACACCCAATTGAGCTAGGGTTGTAATTTTTTGAGAGTTAGTTTAATACTTGCTTGGTTCCAAAACATTTGCAAACAAACATCAACAATTTTTCTTAATATTTCAAACCCTTTGTTTCAAGCATGGATACCTTTTAAAAATTCTTGATATTACTTCTTGTTCGTAAGGTTTTTTTCCTTAGAGGCTTCTAAGTATTTTGGCTTATATCTAAATCCATACTTTCCAAAGATAACATAGGGAACTATGGCCTTAGCTTCATTATTTTCACATAGTGGAATTTTTCAAATGAGGGTTGCTTTGGCATAGACATTTTAGTTTAAAACATTAATTAAGACTTTCTTGATGTGGTAATGAAACAATATCACTTAAGAAAATATTAAATCAAAATGAATACCCCACATTGATGTATGTTCAAACATTGAATCTCCAAAACAAGTAATTTGAGACAAGGAAAGTATTACAAAACATTAACTCCAAGTTATTTTATCCAAATCATTGAGTTCTTGAGGTATTATCACTCTAGAGGTATAACATATTTCTCACTACCTTGGTCTTGCAAAAAAAGGGTCTCTCGTAGGTTAATATTTTAGGTCAAAAATTCCATCCATCTTCATCACATTTGACATAACACATTATCAAACAACTTTAGAAACTTTTGGACACATCAAGACTCTTTAGACTTAGGAAAAACATCAAACCAATCACCTACCTTAGCTACTTTGTGTGTGTGAAATGAATCCTTTTCCATACACTTATTTGAGTTAGTCATCACATTTTTGAATTATTTTATCTTAAAGGTCACAAGTCTACCTTAAAGATTTACAAGTTCATTAACACCTTTTTTCCAAGACATCAAAAAATCAAAATATTTAAGTCTAAAAGTGTTGTATAAAAGTTTATAAATTTCATCCCCCATATCTCTCACCCCTTTTCATCATCTAATCGCATCATTTATCCAAAACACCTTAGATGTTTTCTTTTGCAACAAGGTCAAAACACAAGAAAAAAATGGAATATAAACTTGATTCATACATCATTAGTGATCTAAATCAATCAAACTATTAAAGCCTTACAATACCAATTGACTATCAAAGCTCACATTTATAAAATTCACATATGGGATCATTATATCCTACAAACCTCAATGCTAGAAAAAATGTGACAATCTAAATTTTGGAACGCCTTGTCCTATGGTAGATTTAAATCAAAGTAAAAACCTACAAATCTATCAACCAAAAAACATTATCCCATCGAATCAATACATGCCAAATGTGAATATACCAAATACAAACTTACCAAACATGAACATATCAAATCCACACTTGGTGAACTATGGGATAGATACATTTAAAAATCACACCAATGTTGCTCAAAATGTCAATAATATGTTGACAACTCAATATATTGATCCAAATCAAGGTAACACCATGCAAAATCAAGGTTACCTAAATCAAAGCAATGTGTTGCCCAACCACAACAATGTTCAATGCCAACCTATAATGCAAAATATAAACATCATCCCAAATCATAAGATTGTCGAAAATTAATTTGTGCATGATCCCATACAAATACCACAAGTATATATTACAAATATTCTTGACCAACAACCAAATCAACTATATCAAGGGTGTCAAAATCAAAATCAAGATCAAATTTTTCAAAATCAAATTGTTACGCTCACCAAATTTGTTGATTCATGTCACTAAGAGACATCTCCACCCCAAAATCAACATACTCTCCCATTGTTTAAACCATGTCATCAAAACATGGAGCTGTGTCCACAACCATATCAAGAAGTTGGATATCAAACTCAACAACCTCAACAAGATCAATCACCACATCTTCAAGATGAATCAAAACTAGATCAATCTCAACAAGCATGAATCTCACAAGATGAAAAATGTGAATACACTCCTTTCAGAGAGCCAATTAAATCAGCATTAAACAATCTACTTAATCCAAAACTCATCACTCTTCCAAAAATAAGTTCTTACCACTCGATCGTAAACCACTCTTGGAATAAGATTAGAGTTTATTGTATCATAGATAAAATCTTCATGAAACATCAAGTTATATTCAACTCAAAGATCTCATCCATGACCTTGATCAAGGAAAAATAATTGTTGATGACAATGATCAAGATTCAACTACTAATGATAGCAATGACAATATCTCAACCATAATTTTTTGAAAATAATGATCAAGATGTCTCCATCAATGAGCACCTTGAAGGTATTTCTACCACATCCAATGATCAAATCAGCATACATCAAGAGTCAATTTTTAATCATGATCAAAACCCATCAACAGTATTCAACAATGATCCATTTCAAGAAGCGTTAACATCATTTGATCCTATGTTTTAAAATATTGACAAACCCCCAGCACAATTTTTGAGGAAAAAATTCAAGATCCATTCACCAATGATCATGTTAACAATATCTCTACATAACCTAACAAGTTAGAAGACATATATCAAGAATTTATTCCAAATAATGATCAACATCTTTTACCAAGTCTAGCAATGGTCCTTTCCAAGACATATTGACATCCTTTGACCTCATGATTGCAAATATTGAAGGAATCTTCAACTCAACACTTGATCCAAATCCACCCAAAGATCAAGATGATATTGAGACACTTCTCATGCTTAATGAAGATATCCAAGAACCCTTTGTAAACAATCCATCCTTTGAAATTGACCCATGTCAAGAACATGAACCAAAGCATATTGAAGATAACACCATATAGAGTCAAGATCGAGGATCTATATTTCCAAAATACTACCATGATCTAATGGGTATTCTCCAATCCATACAATATGTCACAAATAATGGCAATATCTATATATCACATACTCCTCCATCTACCCATGAGATGTTAACTCCTAATGGACATGTAGATGATCATCATCCAAAACAAGTCTCATACTCTTGATATCATTACCAAGTAACAAGAATCTCCTACTCTTAATAATTTTACTCATGATCAAGACATAGTAGAATCCATAGACATATAAAAAATTAATCATGAAGAAGACCTCTACATGTATGGTGAATCAGAAACATCCTTTGAAGAGAAAGTAGAAATGGATCATTAGGAAGACTCCCATAATGATTGTAAAGCATCAACACATTTTGAAGAAGCATCAAAATAAGACACATCATACAGATTGTTGAGAGTGAGTATTAGGATATCGAGCATTATCAAAAATAAAAAAATATAAACCATCTTGAACAACAAGGAAATGGTTTTTTAGCAACATAATCAAAGCATTTCAGTAATACTCCCATAATATTGGGGGCAAATTTATCTAGTGCAAACACCAAAATATGGGGAGAACGAAGAGTACTTATTATGAAACAGCTACCAACACTCCAACCATTTATCTCATGAATCATCGTCCATGCATATTTCCACCCACTAATTGGGACCAACCACAAGAAATAGGTCTATATCAAAGAAAAGAGAAAATTATTGAAGTAAAATAATCAACAAAGAAAAATGGGGAAATAAAATCCAAATAGATATGAAAGAAAAATAAAGAAGATAATCACTATCAAACTCCATTAGTCAAATAAAACATGGGGAAAAATCAAAAAGGGAATTTCATCCATCAATAATGTCCACTGATGCAAAAGAAAGCTTCAAGAGTGACCTACAAGGTATATCAAGAAGTTGGTCCCAATCGAATCTCCGTATACACCCATCATTTCTCATTATCCCAAGTTTAGAGAATCAAAGATTCTGAACTATTGACCATTTCATTTGCATCTTGTATCCCTCAATGCATTACTCCATCCACTTCAACATCCATGATTCAACTCGTGTATTGACCATGTATTGGTACTCTTTATCATAAGGACTCTAAGGGCACTCTATTGTGATGTGTGCATCTAGGTAAGGCTAACTCTAGTATCGATAAAGAAGATGAAAAAATCCAGGGGTTAAATTCAAGTGCCCATATCTTAGAAAAGTAACTCCTCCAAGAAGGATATCATTGGTACATCATGAAAAATACATCCATATCAGCACTAGTAGTGTCTACATCAACACCACTAGGTGGTTCAACATGAGCATAAACTTTTAAGAAAGCAAAAAAGCAAAAAAAGCAAAAAATAATCAAGAGAAACATTGCCCTCTAGTGAAAATCACTTTGGTGATGCTTTGGACAAGTACCATGATGAGAACCTATCAAATAGGTGTCATGCATAGAATTGAGCATCTATATACACTATTTTAGGTGGAATCTTCTAATCCTATCCATAATAAATCCTACATTCCATCCATCTTATCCATAATAAATCCAAGAACCCTTCATTATCCAATCCATTTTTATGCAATCTAACTTATCTTGATCTTGGCAAAGGTTCGGTATAACTTCACACTTTCTTATGGTAAACATCTTGACATGAGTCACTACCATTGATTGTATCCTAACTAGCATTATCTGAGCCATGAGGCATTATCCACAGAGGCATACTTTATCCAAACATGTTATCCTATCACAAGTTAATCCATATCCATCCATCCATTCATTTATCCATGCATCTACCCATATCATTCCCTACATTGCTAGACACTAGGGTAGATATTTAGATCTTGCTTCAGGAATAAATATTGACCTATATCCTATAACTTATGTTATGATCTAAAAATTTTCTTACGTGAAATCAAATTGGTCAAATCATTCGTAGTAAAAAATTCAAATCACTAGCCCATGGCATATTTTGACAAGAATATGTTCCTTATCAAGCTTTATCTTTTATCAAACATCAATGTAAATGATTAATATCAGTTGCAATTCAACATCACATCAAATAATTCCAATATATTTTATTCCAATCCTATCTTCAAAATATTGATCTATCTTATGTAATCAATCCATCATCATCTCAAGATATCATTTCCCAATCCTTGTGTTATTCAACACTATCCTTGCATTGTTGTGCATCCTCAACAATGTTATCACTATTGGTAAGGTATCAATCAGATCAATCAATCTTGGCTTGGTTTTCAAAAAAATCTCAAAAAAAGTCATTGAAATCATCACATATCCGTACACTCATCAACATCATGCGAAAAATCCAAAAAATCCAAAACATATCACATCAAAATACCTAAAAAGGTCAAAACATCGAAAATCTAAAAACATTACCATGTAAAACTATGAGTCTCTAAGCTTGAACATAGGCAAGGCCATCATTGATGAGCCCCCAAGACACCCTAGGTCAGTCCCTTAGGAGTCTGTCATAACAAAGTGATTTTCCATCAACTATTCATATGTCATCAACAATAAGTCAAGTAATTCAAACTACATGGTCTTTGTGTGTATAACGTAGGCAAGGCTTCGCTTTGACAAGCCCCTAATACCCCTAGGATAGTCCTTTAGGTTAGGTCTTGGTCAAATCTTAAAAAATCCAAAAACATTGGAAAACTTGGAAAACCCTAAACAACCTCAAATAATCAAAAACAAAAACAGTCACATAAACTTTCAAAAAGACCAAAAAAAACCTCAAAAAACTTTCAAAAACATCAAAAAAATTTTAATATTCCAAAAATTCCAAAACCATCCATCTCATCTCGCTTTCACTTGAAAAAGACCTTCACCCATAATAAATCAATCGTCATCTTCAACCTTTGGAAAAACAAGTATTGCAAGTCGTAAAATGAGAACCTAAGAGTCAAAATTTAAATTCTAGATCAAAGGTAAATGAGTCAATGGCATTTTTATCAACAACCCATCACACACCTAGTCGTAGTCAAAAAATCTGATCAACATGTCTTAGGATGAATCCTTCTGACAATGGGCATCAACATCACAAATCACCTTAGCTATGTTACATTGGCAAGAGATATAGATAGCATTGACTATTTTTTGCTGATCTTTTCTTATGATTTATCTTATTGACCCATTTTGAGGACCTCTCGATGATGTCTCAATGATTTATAGAGAAAGAAATGGGCTATCAATCATTATTTTTTATTTTTTTTGCTTGTAGGTATTCTTGTAAAATAATCTTGGTGCATACTTGCTTAGTTGTGTGTAGGAAGGTTATTTGGAGTAGCTTGTTGACTATTGTGCATGCTTTGTTATGAGATATTCTAAACTTCTAACCTACATTACAATGAGGTTTTCGTATGTCAAGTTATGAACAAGAAATATCTTATCTATTTACATAGTCAAATTCCATTACAATAGACACAAGCCATCCTGGTTATCAATACGTTATTCTAAGCATCTTAATCCATTGCATAGTCATTCATAATATCCATAACATATGCATCATCCATATACATCCATATACATCCATATACATATGTACATGATGTCATCATAAATCACATGGGAAAAATATATAAGAAGAAATACATCCATAAATACATCCTACATAAGCATATTATATCATAACATGTCATAAAAAGATACTAAAAAATAAGATAACACATTGCATTGCATTTCATCCATCTCATGAACATTACGTCATAGATCATCGCATATCACATATCACATTATTAAGGAAACACATCCATCAAAACATATTCATCCATACATCCATAAAGCATGAAATAAAGGATATCACATCATAAATTTGTATCATATATATATATATATATATATATATATATATATATATATATCAAAAAAATGATTGTCATGGTACAATATCTAAATCAGTGTGTATGAATATCATCAAGTGTACAATATATAGGAGGCTATCAAAAATGAGCCTATGAATTTGTATTCCTATGAATAACTCAGGCTATCATCAAAAATATGTCTATAAAATGAGCATGGGCTATCCCTTGCTCTATCGATCATTGTGTCTCTAGCTAGACTCACCATCATCTGTGACAGATGACTGACCATCTGAAGCTCTCAGAGCAACCCCACTCCTCTGAGAGCAATCTGGTTGTCTCATCTCTCTAGAAAAATCTCAATGGTAATGCATCTTGTGATAGGAAGCCTCTATGACTGCCTCTTTGTATAATTGAGAAAAAACCACCTATCCTTGGGTTTCCACTATCATAGCCTCAAGTTGCTACCTACACCCAATTTTCTAGGCTAGCTATAAGTCTAGTTGCTATTGCAACTGGATGTCTCTATCACACTTCATTTTCATTGCCTACAATTGCTTTTGCAGCTAATCCCTCTCTGTTGTAAGGGAAATAATCTACCCATCCCTTGGATCTAGCTGATGAGGTGGTAGAGGTGGTAGAGGTGGTGGTACTTCCACTAGAACCTATCCATCCTATTGATCCTACTAATGCCTTGGGTCTTGATGCCCCTAATCCTAGTGGACATCCCCTAGAACCTATGCCCTCTCCTGATCGGGCTACTCTAGCTACCGTCTACCTCCATCCCTTCCTCTACATCGACCTCTACCTCACCCACTAAGATATCCCCTCGCTTGGTTTTTCAAGTGAATAGGTTGCCTACACCATGCATCATATTCGGGCATAATCCCTGCATCTGGAAAACCCTGATCATAGGCCCAGGCCTATAGAAATAGCTTTCAAAACTCATTGATTTCCACTATGGGATCAATATTTTTGCCCCACTTGACCTCTCTTTGAGATCTAGAAAAAATGGTTATGTAATCATCAAGAGGTGCATCATGTACCTCCCTGAACTATCAAGCTATGCAGTTTGGGAGGTAGCACTTGACCATAGTGTGTTCCCACCCCTGAATATAGTGGGTCTATTAGGAAAATTACAACTAGTATTGGTCATCATATCAGGCAGAACCCTGCAGCCACAACCTCCATCTAAATATGGTCATGTCATCAATGAACCTGCGCCAATATGGTATCCCTGATGACTTGTGTACTATAGTGTCATGGGCACTCTGTATCTAAACACAGTAGGCTCATCCTAATGAACATTTGCTAAAACAACAAGCGATCTAAAATATATTATGTGCTCATAAGCCCATATTTGCAACAAGGTCACACCAGCCCCAATGCTCATACCATAGTAGTATATGGCCCAATGTATATCATGATACAAGGAGGTTGGTAGAACTGACCCCCAGATATACATAGTAGTCCATTGGATCATCCTGTGCCATGCCACCCCCAACCTGAACTAAAACCTCTACCCCATTAGTCTGGGGAAATCACACAGCCAATGAGCACAACCATACAATCAAAAAATGGGTACCCATCTACGATACAGATCCAAGTTGATCTATGAGATCACTATTATGATCTGATCTGAGCACAAAATTGAATAGCATGTGTCTCTCCTAACATCTATGCCATAAATTATGTGCTCCCCAGGAATGGGAAGCCAAAGGATTTTCCACACATCCTCAAGGGTCATAATGGCCTTGCCAGTGAGAAAATAAAAAGAAGATGTCTCGCTATTCCATCTCTCGATGAGTGTTGTCATCATGGCTAGATGAGTGCGGACCTCGGGCATGAAAGTAATGAACCCTAAATTGAGGGCTCCCAAGCGCTCTATCTCTAAATCGTCAAAGTCCCATGCCACTACCAAAATTTCTTATCGATGCTCTCATGACATCAAAGGCTGAATATCCACTTGCATGCATCACACACAAAGCATTAGTTTTCCTAAAATTGGAAAACTGATCAAAATCAGAGGGTTTGCATCCTAAAAACATCAACTATGTGGCTGAAATCAATTGAGTTTCTATTTCTGGGGTGCAATGTTGAATCATTTGTGGGGTTGCATCACCAATTTAGTAACGCACATTGCAATACTCAAAGGTGTGTCAACATTGGGACACAGTGCTATTCTTAAAAATCTAGGCACGTCTCTATTTGATAAGTGTGTCACCCACCACTTTTGTGTATCGCTAAAATAAAAAACCATGTACGCTACTATTTTCTAAGCACAACAACCTAGTCAAATGCATCACCAAAACAAAAAATCCAAGTGTGCCACTAAACAGCTAATGCATCGCTAAAATATCAATAGCGATGTTGTCAATGCCTTTTGCACATTACTATACAATGACACCCTAAAACCCTAATTTCTAAAAGCCTAATAAATGCACAAAACATGCAAACCGAGACAAGTTTCGAGTCACATACCCAAGGTCCTACATCTACTCGATACTAGTACTCTCAAACCCACTCAAAAAGGTGAACTAGAAACGCATGGTAGGCCATCTCTTAAAGTTGTCAAAGCTCGAAACGCAACAATTTGCTAAGGAGTGAATGCACAAATGAATTGAAAGTGCACTCTTCTCACCTATTTATGCAAAAAAAAAGGTTTTTTTTGCCCTAATTTGAGCCAAAAGCTAGGGTTTTAGCCTATTTTACCTATTTTCATGGTTCACAACCTATTTTGAGCCATTTTTTGTGTTTGTGAGGCCATTTTTTGCATCCAAGGGCATGATTCAGCACATGAATCCATGTTGACCCTTTGTCGAGAGATCAACCCAAAATTCAAAATTTTTGCCTAATCTTTCGAGGGGGCAAGGTACCAACTTATTTTCCTTTTGTTGGGGCAACAGTGTGGCATCCCTTATTTTCCTTTTGCTAGGGAAACAATGGGGCATCCAAAAAAAATATATATATATATTTTTGATCTAAGCAACAATTTTAATCTGAAAAGCGTTAGTCTTTGAACCAACATAGCAAGTACATCACTTCAAAGAGGGAAAAAATGCACTTCAAAATGTATTGAATGGTATTACACACTTGAATCCGATACACTAACATTGTTTCATCCTAAAATCCATTCTCTTTTCGCTTGTTTGATTAAATTAGCTTAGCTATTTAATTAAATGTCTCATTTTTATCTATTAACCTAATTGACTTAATTGGGTTAATCCATCCCCTCTCACACTAAAATTTCATCTTATAAAATTGAATACATCAAATTATTTAATTTAACCCCTATGTCTTCTTATTTAATTAAATGAATCCTAGTTATTCTAGTTATTTAACTAAATATCCTAATCCCATCACTTTCATTAAATAAATTAATTATTTAATGGAAAATCTTAAATTCCTCCAAAAGGGAATATTCCTATGGAATATCCCTCCCCTTTTCACTTTTTTTTTTTTAATTTTCTAAATGCTAATTTTCTTCATCCACTTGCATGAGAATATTCTCCCTTTACACTCATTCAGAAAAAGGGAATATTCTTCTTTGTCACAAAATTTCAACAAAATTCTTGAGCAAGTTTTGAAGGTGTGCTTCTTTGCATGATTGTGAGACCTTGATTAAATATCAACTTGCATTCTCAAACCTTGATTAGAATCCATGATCCATGCTTCCATCTTCTTTCCATCCTGACCATTGATTGATTCTTTCAATATTGACTATTAGTTTCTTTTTTTCCTATTCTATAAATAGATCTTGCATCTATTGAATAGGGATCCATCTTTTGATAGCAAACTTATGATGTTGAAACTCATACCCATTAACAATAATTTTTTACATTTGATATAATTTTAGATTAATTTTTTGTGCATTATTAGCTTAAGAATCCATTAATGGCTTCCATGTTAACTTAGTTTGCATCCATTTTAACATAGTTTCCTTTAAATGGCTTTCATCTTTGAGCTTTGTTTACATTTAACATAGATTTGCATACACTCATTGTTGTCATGTAGATTGCACCTGGATGCTAAGTTTGTATGCTCATCAATCTTGTGAAACATTGAAACATCTTTGAGCCTGTGGGTATGCTCATATTGAAGATGAATCTCCAAATTATGGGTTGGATCCCTTATGATTTTCTAATGAATAACTGGTAATCTTGAAGGTAAAGCGAAGAAAATATTTGAAATAAATGGATAAATTGAAACTTAAACTACAGTGATGCACCTAAATGGAAAAGATGATCAGCTTGATTCATAACTATCTCTCATAAAATCTATTTTCACAACTCACATTGGATAGTATAATCACATAAATGTTTCACAGAAAAGCATGATAATCTATCCTTTATGAAGTAAAATGATATTTTCACAACCTTAAGGGGAAGATAAATCTATAGCACAATTAATGACATGTGACTAAACTTGCTTCTGTGTACATTCATCCATAAATGAGACATAAATTTAATGGTTTTGAGATTTAAAAGTCATTAAATTTGTATCCAAATCATCAACAGAGACAAGACACCTGAAAGTGAGAAGGCTAACACTTGATTTCAATAAGAAAATTGAAGGAAAATCTGCAAGTAATAATATTACATAACCTGTAAAATTTGTTGTATATATTAATAACTGTAAAGATGCAAGAACTAAGGGAAAAGACTGTCTTTTCCAATATATACAATAAGTAACTCCAAGGTGCCAAGAGGTGGCACTAGTAGCTAATTGAAAGTGAAAAAAAAAACTCCAAATATCTCTCCCACAAGCAAAGATGAAAACCCTCGAAAAGGGGCCCCACAATTGATGTAAACTAGGCTCAAACAGTTGCAAACTCCTCCTTTCAATCTGCATGACCAAAAGAAGTCCAAAACTGATGTAAAACTGAGTCTCATGCCTCAAAATTCTCCAAGAATGATGGCCTCAACCAATGAGATCTCCAAAAAGACTCAACTTTGATTCCAATTCAAAGAAAGCACAACACTCCAGTTCACTTGTATGACTCACCTTTATCTCTTACACATTTAGGATATATGTATTGGTTTGTATTAACAAATATTAAAGGTAATATGTTAAATTTATTTACTTTAATACGTGTTGCATAAAACCAATATTATGTTATCTTTAACAAATTTATTAAGGAAAATAAATTGCTTCTAATAAATGTTAAGATAGATCAATATGTGTTTTCTAAATGCAAAATTGAAGGTGGGTTGTATGAATATGCCAAGGCATGAAAGTGAACAAATCCCTAACAATACTCAGCATAAGGCATTAGTTTGAAGTAAATAACATAAACATAAGGAAAAAAAAATCCTTGAACTTGGTTGTCCAATTTAGGGTAAAGAAACCCTAAAAAAAATAGACCCGCAGCCTCCATTTTTCATTTCATTATTTTCATTTGTTTTTTTTATAAGCTTCAATGTTGTTTTGCTGCACCACCACCGTTAGGGTTCCACTAAATCTTTGGAGGATATTGAAAGGTGATTTATGAAGCTAACTCAAACCTTTATTGAGCTTCTTCAATAGTTGTGTGCTAAGACTGTGTGGTAAGCTACTCTTTGCATATTCTTTATATATGTTTTGTTTCTCTAAGATAGCATAGCTATAGCTATATTCTGGCATTGGGTTTATACCTTTTTAGAGGTCATGACTTCATTCTTTTTAAAAGAAGAGAAACCTTGAGTTTTATTTCCACATTTCCTTTCCTATAGGAGGACACAGTGTTGATGAATGAAACCCCGTATGAAAATTGTAACCTAGGCATCCTCCTTAAAGAGATTCAATAATTTCTCATTGTAGTTTTTAAAAAGTATAAAGAACACAAAAGAAAATTGATTTTTTTTTCCTCTATTTCATATGCATCTTTCATGCTTTGATCTCCTCATGGTTGTGGATTCTTCATTCTCTACTTGTTTCCATTCTCCTTTATGTCGAGGGTTTGTTCATTTTTGTAGGCCACGGGCTTTGATCTCAGCTCCTTCCATTCTAGTGACTTTCAATGCTCTTTAATGTCAAGGGTTTGTTCATCGTTTATGCAAGCAGTGGGCTTTGAACCATATGGGCATTTAAGCCTTGTTTCATTTCATTCTTTTCATAAACTTAGGTTTTATTTGTGGCTTCTCCATGCAATTTCTGAGAATATGAAGAAACACTTAACCCTTGGCTCAGCCTCACACATTTTACTCAAGCTCTTCAAGGGTTTCATCTTGCAAAAATATGGGTTTCATAACCCTTTTTGTCCTTGCAGGCTATGGGTTCTCACCTTTCTTGCCTCCATTCTTTTCTTTATGGGTTTCATTACATATCAAAGCCATAGGCTTTAAAGCCATACACTCATGTCTCACAAGACTTGTGAAAATGGCATATTTAGTATATGTTCCTTTGGAATCTGATATTTGTTTCCTCTGTATAGGAGAAATGTGTCCACATGTTGCATCCTATAGTGCTTTATTCCCTAAACTCTCAATTATATTTCCTTTTCCATGCTCAAAATATTTGATGGAATCCTGAAAATCAATGGGATAATCCAGTTGAACTAATGAACAGTCGCACCCATTTCTAGAATTAAGCTTCAAGAAAACTCTGAATGGTTTTGATCTCAAAGTCTCCCTCTGGAGTTTAAAGGGTTGATATGTCAAGAAAGTAGACTTTAGATTAGGCCTATCTAGAAATCTTGCTTCCATAGATTTGATGAAAGAAAAAGTTGATTTATTTCCATGTACAATTGAGATCCTCAAATTCCACTTTGCATACCTTTTATTCTTTGAAGGATAGGATAAACTAACTTGGATGCAATCCATATATCACTATGAGAAACAAAGAGATAATCCTTTTGCTAGATATTTAGAAACACGAACACTATAAAGTCATGGAAAATGATTATTTCCTTTATTCCATACTATTGTCCCTTCATGAATTTAATGGAATACCCTCTTGTAACTGTACCAATACATTTCATGAATAGGTTGTCCCTCCAATGTATGTAACTCACATGATGAACAATAGGAAAAAACATTGTAACAAATAAATGATATGAAATCATGATGGTGAGCTCATTGCTCATTTATGACTTTCACTTCAACATGAATGGATAATAAACCTTCATTGCAATTCTTGATTTGGCATTTGTGGATGGATAATATGTTGTATCACTTTATAAATTCTTCTTCAAACAAAAAATTCTTTCATTGAAACAACTAGTTTGTCTATTGCTATAAACAGTGACAATAATAAATATGTTATGAATGCTTGAAAATTTTTAAGCATTATTTTGACACCAGGTAGTTCCTAGAGTTGGGGAAATTCTTATCTGATATAAGATTTCCCATTATCTTGAATTCTTACTGTTGCATTGTTATTCAATCTTTGATGAACTTTTTCTTTGCTATGGTTACTGCCTAGTAGCAAAATTTGCATTCTTTTGTTGGCAGTCCTATAGATAATGACTACAAACAAGATAAAGACAGTAGCCTTTAGCATGTTGGGCTCAACCCTTGTGAGGGCCACATTTGTCTCCACATGCTAAAATGTTTACAAAAATGAATCATGAAATGAAAGATGATCTTATACTTGCACAATGAGAAAAATAGTTAGAAAAAATAGGGAAGTTTAATGCTCTTTCTAATTATTTGACTCTCATTTGATGATTTAACTTGGCTCTTTTGATTTTATCTGATAATGGCTCAATTGATTTAATGCATCATAGTTGTAAGTTATATTTCTATTGATGAAACATATGATGATATTTCATTTCTTGAGCTCTAACAAAATCTTTCAATCAATTGCAGGTACATTTGGAGATCAGGAAAGAGAGGAGTTGAAGATAGAATGATCGACATCAACATCAGCCCTTAAGGAAAAGATGGATATGATATCTTCTCATGTGTTCCTTCTTTACTTTATCTTCAGATGTATAACTTGCATACATTTTTGTATTAATTCAATTCGGTCATTCCCATGGCTTGTGTGGGATATTTAAGCATTCTTTTTATCTTAATGAATGAAACAACATTGTATACATTTTCATTTCAACATGAATGAAATACAACAATATCATGCAATTTATATAATATCTTTTTGTTGTAAATCATTACAAAATAAAACTGAATTCCACTTGGAACTTCTAATGAAAATGATTAGAATTAACAAATATTTATGGAAGTACCTTTCACCTTAGATGTAACAATGGTTTCAGCTCTACCAAATTGAGTTGTAGGTGAGATTTTGGTAACCATTTTTTCAATTTCTACTGAATGCTTTCTTGCTAAGCATGCCAAACCAGTTGCCTAAATAATCCATTGGACATGGAGTCAAGATTTTCCCTCCTCAAACTCTTGAAACCATTGTAACTCAGTTGTTTGGAACTATACAACAATAGAAAAAAATAAAACAAAAAACTATCATGGCTTTATTTAACACAAAGCCAACAAACATGTGCATCTGCACTTATTAAAAAACATAACAAAACTGAAATTAAATGTTCCATGGGAACTTATTAGTTGAAAACCACTATTCTACTATGTACATCTGCAAACGTTGATCCTTAATAGCAATGTTTGAGGTGAATATCGTTGATAGGGACTGGCAACACCTCTCCATACAAATTTGAGAGCTAGAATGCATTATTTTCTTTGCATTCTATGATAATGTATGCGCCATCCCACATGGCACCAAATTTGGTGTGTTTTCCAAGTCTGCTCTTAAGTTCATCCCATTTAAATACTAGATCTCCTACTTTGAAAGTTCTTGGGATTGCTTTTCTGTCAAATATTCTTTTCATCTGAGCTTGATGAATCTCTAAATTCCTTAATGCCTCTTTTCTTATTTCTTCCAGATACATTAGCTATGCAAGCCTAATTTCCATAGGTTTCTCATAGAGTAGATCTAGCTCCTTGATCATGCTTAAGGTGGGCAATTCAATCGAGATAAGAATTTTGGCCTCTTTTCCATATGTGAGAACGTAAGGTGAATTTCCTGTTGCTCTTTGAGGTGTTATCCTATCATCCCAAAGGGATAACTTCAATTTATCATGTCAGGTCCTCTTATTTTTTTGGATTGTCTTGTTGATGATCTTGATTAAATGCTTGTTAGTGGACTCGCCCTATCCATTACCGTGCGGGTAATAGTTAGAGGAAGTATTTAGATAAATGTTGTTCTTAACTGACCAATATGAAACTATTAAACCTATGAATGCTAATGCATTATTAGAAATGGTAGAATCTAGTACAAAACCTGGAAACCAAGTCTTGATATAAATTCAAAACACAAGTCTCATTTGCATTCTTCAGTGCAACTGCTTCAGTCCACTTTATAAATTAATATGTAGTTGTAAGTATCCATTTATTCCCAAAAATTTAAGGTGTGTTAATGGGACCAATGAAATCAAGTTCCCACTTTCCAAAAATTTCCTCCACTTGAATTGGATTTAGAGGTAGGGCTGCAAACTTCTGCTTTCCTGCAAATACTGAATATTTGATGCATTTTTTGACCTAAGCATGGTCATCTTTAAATAAATCAAGCCAATAATACTCAACTCCCATAATCTTAAGAATTGTGGTTCTTGGTGCATAATGGCCTCCTAAAGGCCCATCATGAAATTCTTCTAGAAGTTTGTCAATTTGTTCTAGTTCAACACATCTAAGTAAAACACCATGAAAATCCCTTTTATATAAAACTCCATCAATTACAACATAAGGGATGGTTTGAGGCCTATAATACCTTATTTTTGACTTGTCCAAACCTTTAAGACAATCACCAGTATGTAAGTAATGGTTTATTTTCTAAATCCAATTTGTTGAAGAAGCTAGAACAATGGCTTGTTCTTCATTATTGAGCATTGTTACAGCTTGCTCATCAGTTTCTTTGTTGTTTTCTTCATTTCCAACAAGATTTTCATATAGGCCTTTGCCTCTAACAAGTTTGGTGACTTTCATATCAATGGCATACTCCATCACTTTTGAAATCCAGCCTGCTCTTTTATCATTGATGTCCTTACTAAGCAAGAAATCCTTGACTATTGGATGGGCAACCAATAGCTGTATTTTCTTATTTGAGAGAATCTGCCTAAATTTATTAAGGCTTATTACTACAACTAGCACATGCTTTTCTACAAAGGAATATTTTACTTCATAATCATGGATAACTTGACTAAAGAAAGCCATGAGCTACTCTAATCCCTCTTCATTTTGTTAGCAAAGCATGGCTGAAATTGTGTCAACACTCGGGTGAACCCACAAAAGTGGTTTACAATTCGAGTGAGGAAGGAAAACTTCCAAAAAACTCACGCATGCAAAAAAAAATCATTTTGGGGGGTTCAAGTGAACTCAAGGTTTGAATGAACCCCTTTGCCTGTGGGAACTCGAACCAAGGTTCAAGCGAACCCTTTTTCATGTGGTAACTCGTGTTTCCCATTGTGGAAAGGGGGTTCACTTGAACCTTGGTTCAAGTGAACCCCCCTTTTCCCACCTTCCCACCCTCCGACACAAAAACTCCAAATTTTTTCCCTTCAAAGCTTGGGTTGAGGATGAAAATGGAGGAGACTTCACAGACCCAACTAGAATATGGTGGTCCTCAGAATGAGCTATCCAACAAATATAATTTTAATATTTTTTGGTTTTATTATGTATGTTTTTTTAGTTTTATTAAGCATAGGTTTTTCACCAAAGATCAAACCCTTTCTTCTACACATGTGGAAAAATAGCAGATTATCAAAATAAAATTTTGAAAAATATGTTCAGGCTGGGTATTGATGTCCTTGATCCATTAAAAAAATAAATTGAATTTTGATACTTAGAGACAAATTTATGTTGTATATGGTCTGCCTATGTCTGAATTGTAATTGGTGTGACTTCGAAACTTGATTCAAGAAAAAATATTCAATAAAAACACTATAAAACCAAATGAAAGTGCTAGATATCATAGTTAAAAATCTAAATTCAAAAAAAATAGAATTTATCCTTCATACAAAAAAATTGTATTGTATACGGTAGGCATCACTCCTTAAAAATGTTGTTTTGTTTTTAAACTAGTTTTCGAAGGAGATGGAAAAATAAGTGCAATCTTATTCCAAAAATTTTGAACAAATATTTTTAGAATATACAAACAAAATGTGATGAGACTCTAGTTTGCATCATCTTCAAATTCCTCATGGTTTAACCGATATATGTGCCTGAATGTGAATATTTTGTTAAAAAAAACAAAATCAGTGTCCAATTTGGCCAAAAATTGTAAACCACTATTGTGGGATCACCCACTCCCAAATGTATATAATATAAAATCTTTATCAAAATTTGGGTTAATAAGTGTTGGGGCTGCTGCAAGGGCCTCCTTGATTTCTTCAAAACTCATCTTACCTTATTTGTTCTAGCTAAAAGGAATGTTCTTTTTCAACATAGTTGTAAGAGGCTACAATAATGTTGCAATGATAGGTACGAACCTCCTAACAAAATTAATCCTTCCTAGAAAGCTTTATAAACCTTTCTTATGTGTAGGGAGGGGTAAAGCTAGAATACCTATGATTTTTTCGAGATCAATTGTGATATCATACTTTGAAACAATATGTCCAAGAAGCTTCCCCTCATGGACTAAAAAATGCTCTTCTTTGGGTTAAGTGAAACCTCGTACTCTTTGCATCTTTCAAAGATTTTCCTTAGATGATTAAAATATTTGTTAGATTTCTTTGAAAATACAGTAATATCATTTAAATAAATAATTTTAAACTTATTAATGAGGCCTTGGAAAGTCATGTCCATTACTCTCTGAAAGGTTTCCCCTACATTGGACAAACCGAAGGGCATTTGTAAGCTAGGGTACCCTACTTGGTAGTAAAGGTTGTTTTGAACTAGTCTTCCTCTTTTACTAAAATTTGATTATACTCTGAATAACCATCCAACAATGAGAACCTTTTTGAACCTGAAAAATCTTCTATAATTTGCTCCATTAAAGGTAGTGGGTAATGATCTTTGAGAGAGGCTCTATTTAAATCATGAAAATCAACACACAGCCTAATCTCACCATTGTTTTTTCTAACAGGTACCAAGTTAGAAACCCAAGATGTATGATTTATCATAAATAAAATGCTACCTTCAATCAATTTGTTTTATTTTGTTTTCATGAGATGCTCCAACTTGGGATTTAGAGGCCTCTACTTCTGCCTCACTGATTTTGCATTGGGTTCCAAATCAATGGTGTGTTGAGCTAACTCAGGGTTAAAACCCTTTAAATCTCCATACTCCCAAGAAAAAATATCACGAAATTCTTGGAAAAGAAAGATAAAAGATTATTGTTCTTCTTTGGTACAAACCTTACTGAGCTTGAGAATCTTGACTCTGAATATTTCAATGGGCTAATAGTGCTCCTACTTCATTGACATGTTGTCTTTATCCTTTCTAACTTGATCATCAGTGTTAAAAATTGACTCTAAGGTTACCAAACCTTTAGGAAGCTTATGGAATTCAATTGCAAGATTTGATTGTCATATTACTACTCAAACTTTTGTTGGTTTCTAGTAGAAAACTCTATTTCCTCCATCAAAAAATTGATAATCTTTTTATGAGGGTTCATCACCCATTAACCTAGCCCATGGCCCCATTTTTGTAACTAATTGTGTTTGCACGTGCATAAATCTGAGCCATCAAATGAAATGACTAAGTCCTAAGCCTTGCACGCATACCACATAGCATTTAAAAAATACATTTTTGCTAGGCCGCGCGGCGTGCACGATTGCACCATGCATCTTCTAATTCATGTGGGACCCAATCCCCACTATCATCTTGATCTCATGTGGTGGTGGATCAACATCTCTAACATACCATCTAGTCTCAATCTGAGTCATAGCATGTGTGTCGTGTAGAGTATTAAATTGTGTTACCTAATGCCAGGTGCAGTCGACGCGATGGCGACATGTGGACTCTGTTGGTGGTATAAGGAGGCTAGATGGGGCTCGCGGGTGGTGGATGTTTCTTCTAATTGATAAGGCACCATTGGTCGATGGACTTTCCATGTGACAATTTGGAATTTTCAAAATTCTTTAAATCGATCTGAGTCATCCAAAGGACCACCTCATCAGTGCATCTACAACACATTCAAAGAATAGAATCAGCCATGTGATGGCTATTTGGGATCTGCAAATGGAGAGAATTAATGGAATATGCTCTTCAGAGGATATCAATTTTATTTCCATGTGTGTGAAGAGCTACTTATTGGAAATTATGAAGAATGGTACGTTGATTTCCATGTACTTGGGAATTAATAGTGGTGAAATAGATGTTAGTAAATAATCACTCACTCGCTCATGCTTCTCTCAGAGCATTGATGATCAACGTCATCAATTTTCTCAATAAATATGGATGAAGGCTAATCATTTTCACCATTGAAATTAGGAGTATAAATTTTTTTGTGCTTTTATAGTGACTAGTGATTGCTCTTGTGAAAGTTTCAAATATTGGTGCAAGATGAGTAGGTCAACTACTTCTTTTCCATCTGTGTGTAGGTCTTCCAGGGTTAATGTAAAAAGGTCTCACGATGATGTGCCACTACATGAGAAAATTAATCTTCAAGGAACTTCCATCTTGAAGGAGGAATACACGGAGCCCATCCTAATAGTTACTAGGTGCAACTCTTGGTTGAAAGGCCAACCTATGATTGCAAAAGAGGCACTCCATGGTAAGGAGAAGAGGTCTACAGAGTTTGAGCAGAGACCAAAATCCAAGATAAGATATGGTCGAGGCTCTTTAGGGAGGTATAATTTTCCTATCGATGTCTCTAGTAACTCTAGTGATAGTGATACAGAGACTGACTTCATTTATGGCCAATTCCTTATGGCTATAACTGGATTGGCTGGTGTGAACGAAGAGGTCCTCATAGTTTCCCTAATTTTTATGATGGAATCGTGTGAAGTTGTTGGTTCTAATGATAAAAAGTGTGTTGATAGGAAGGAGTGGTTTTTTTTCTTCCTATTGTGGATAATACACAGATTGGTTGCATGTATTGTGGCCCTAGAGTTGGTTCAGGTTTTGGATGATGGTGTTGTTGTCTTGGTTTCAAGTTTTGTGATGATGATGTTGGCTATTTTTTGGGTTTGACATGGATATGGGTAACAAGGCCTCAACAGAATTTTGTAATGATGACGGTGTCAATTGGTTTTGGTGGCTTGTATGGAGATTTTGATTCCCCTATTCGGTAAATGATTACATCTAACCATTTGGGAATTTTGAAATGTAGGTGAAATTTTGTCTTGAAATGATTTTTTTGTGAAATGTAATCATAATGAGCGCGATGCTTGTTGCTCTCTTATGCTATAAAAGAGATTTCAAGGCTCATTACAGAGGTCAAAATTTTGAGTCCAAAATGGTCTAGGTAAAGTGCATGTACAGTGAACAAAATATAATGCAAAATTCTTGATGAATCTACTAGCTATGTGTCTTGGGTATGGGTTTTGTATGAAATAGTCTTAAATAGCTTTATGCAAATGACTAATATCGAAAAAAATCTATAAAATTAAAGTATGTGCTCTCCTATGTACAATTTTTGTAGATCATAGATGAAATATCAAGTATCTTTTCATTTATCTTCAATGGTTTAGTTGAATGTATGATTTTGTTCCATGTTTTAACACAAAGAGTTAATTATACTTGAAGAGAGTCATAGGTCTATGATAATTTGCAAAGGATTTGGTAAGAAGTAATACTTTAGATACTGTGATTTTTTGTAATGTAATGCATTATGAAAATAGTCCATTCATTTTAGGGTTAAATTTTTTGCTTATTATAGAGTATTTCATATTTGAATTTGATGCTCGATTGATGAGGCACTGGCCTATTTGTTAGGAATTCATGTAATTTGATGAATTAGTGAAATGATTAGCCATGGATTCAAAGTTAGAACATTACTTATGCAAATCTTATTCATTCTGAGATGTAAGTCTCCTATATACTCATGTTACTAGAAAATGAATGGTTATTTGCATAAAGTTCGGCCAAACCTTTAATGAGTAATGTTTGTTTGCAATTAATAGGAATGTATCTATGTGTTGAAGTGTTCTTAAGACATTGAATATCAAATGAACATGAGAACGGACACCCTCCTTGGTCCCACAGAGCCTAAAGAGTAGGGGTAAGGGCCCGAGAAACTCTACTCATTGTGTTGGCCACTAGCTTTGGTGATGCTTGAACATAAGGGTTGGAAATCCTTTAGGGAATTCCAAAGCTTAGTTGGAAAAAACACCAACAAAAATGGCAACTTTTCTAGGGAGAACTCTGAGAAATTTATAAAAGAAATAATCCCGGTCATAGATTGTAATATCACACAGTCAAGCATTTGATGTATTTGAACATTTTTGTTCAAATATTAAAATAAAATTGAACTTGGAAAGATTTTGGTTGCAGCAAAATCGAAAGAATTTATGAATGAATTCATTGGTGAAGACAACCCAGAATGCGATTTACTTTTGAAAGAACTTCATAATTATTTAAAGTCCAGTCCTTTGTGAAGGAGGTGGTGACTCTTGATTGAGAACCTAGTGAAGAATGGGTAGAAGTTCCAGATCTGCAAAGTTGCAATCATAGAAGAGTTCAGTAGCTATTGTAACTTCCCAAGTACTCTCGTAGACATATTTCATAATTCAGTAGATAGTTTATGAGAACTCTTCAAGAATATAAATGTAATTAGTTCCCAATTAAGTGAAGAAGCACTGATAGAGGGAAATTCTAGTTGAATGTTACATGTTTCTAGAATGTAATGTGAAGTTCATGAATTTTAATAGAGAAGTATGCTATGTTTTTAAATCCTAAGAAAAATAGATAGAAAATTGTATTGTAAAGGTTTGAGATCTTAGGTACAAAGAGAATTTGAACTACTCTTTGACAAATTTTGGAAAGGCTTGCAAAGGCTATGTAAACTTTCCTTATCAAATAGTATACCCTGATATAAATATGAGTGCAACAATACATAATAGACATCCTTTGTCACGTTAGGGAAATTTTAGTACTGAAAGATACAATGCTATAGATTTTAGTAATATTCATGGTTATCCAAATGAGGTAGCACCTAAAATTAGAGAAAAGGTACCTAAGTTTAATGGTGCAAAGGATGAGTCAGCAAGCAGGCATCTACAAGAGTTTGTTGATGTGATGGGAGATTATGAATTGAATTTTGAAGATGTTGTCATGAAATTTTTTGTTCAATCTTTGAAAGGAGATGCAAGGGATTGGTTCTCTTTTCTACCAGCAACTTCAATACATTCTTGGACCCCTGGTATAAACTTAAACTAGCATTCATGGAACAATTTGGTGAGAGAGTGAACCCAAGTCTGGTGAGGAAAAGTGTTATGGACATCCACAAGGAGGAGGACGAGTTGGTCCCTTCTTTTAATCTCAAATTTTCAAAGATCATAAGGGAAGTTCCTAAAAGTATAAGACCAAATGATTTTGAATTTTTGGTTGTATATTAAGGTTCATTTGACATAAAGATGAGCTATTTTTTAAGAGATAAAGATCCCACAACACTGCACCAAACATATCAAATTGCTATGGATATTTAAAACAACATGGAGTATTCAATGATGAAAGGATGCTTAACTGCTAAGTTTGGTCATTCTAGAACATCATGTGCAAATGTAATCAATGAATCAACCAATAAAGAATCATTCCAAGAAGATAAGGCTCCTATTGTTCCCACTTCCTCCATCACCAAAGTATGCAGATCATAGTGAGCCTCAATTGAAATTTCCACAAGATTCAAGTAGAATTTATCATGTTTCTTGTGCTAAAAGATTATATGAAATAAGAAGATGTCAAGATGAATTTTCCCATGGCCTATTTCATAGGTTTGTGGATGTTTTGTTGGAAATAATAGAAAATTCTAGGCCTAAATATTCAATGTGCATTGATTTTTTTTGTGAAATATATTAGTCAAGAACAAGTATGTTGCCAAAGGAATTGAAGCATGAAATTCTAGGAGAAATAGTTGACTCGATAAAATTGGTAGAAGGAATTGAGAGTAACCATGTATAGCATCGGATAATTTTAATAATAATGGTCATAGTATTGATGGAGAAGGGCAAGAAATAATGCAAATAGGTGAAGAAGATGACTCGAAATATAATTATTGCAACCAATTCACCATTGATGCATGGGAAGATCATTACCACACTAATGAGGATGATGACCTACATTGTGATGGAAGGTATGATGTGTCTAACTCAAGCTCTTGGGAGGTATTGGAGGATGAAGCATTGGACGAGGTCTGAATGATTTCCTTATTAAGTGATTTGATCAATGTATATGATTCTAATGTTGATGGTGTTTGGTCACTTGCTAATGTTCAAGATATTGATAGCATAAACTATTGCATCTGGTCTAAGGGTTCTGAATATAGTCTTACTATTGATGGATTTTCATGTTGTGGTAGTTGTGATGATATAGAGTCATGTCTTTCCTTTGTTGAATATGACTACCCCTACCAAATGAAGGGAGAACCTCTTTCATAAGTTTTCAAGGATTTTGATTGTCCTGACAAGCCACAAGGTTTGCATCACCATATAAAGGGAGTAGAAGATTCTTGGGCAGAGATGAGTGTAGTGGATAATCCTATTTTTGATGAACCTCTATCTATTCTAGTTAACAAAGAAGACTCCCCTAGTTGGGGCAGAGATAATCCACTTTTTGAATATTTTGATGTTGCTTTGGATGTATGGTCAGGGCATGGCTATGAGTAGTGCACTAGCAGGCTTCTTGATGGGAATGCTTATGAATTTTACACATTTTTTGATAGTGTGGAGGATGAGACTAAGGATCAAGAGGAGATCAATTCCTTGAGTGTTTCTCCCAGGAATATAATCCTCTTCATGATAATGACTTGTTGGAGTCAAGGTAACACTAAGAAGGGGGGTGAATCAGTGTTCAACAAATCATAACTTTCATTAAACATAAATTTGAACCATTATGTTATGTCATTAAAGGAAAGATGCATACATTCAATTAAAACATTCATAACACCATAACACATAGATTTTTGTGTGGAAACCCTATTAGGGGAAAAACCACGGTGGAGTTTGATCCACAATTTTGAGTACTCAAAGTATAATTGATTACAAAGGGAATGCACTTCCATTCAAACACACTGCCTAGAGTTCACTACTCAAGAGAAAAAGGCTTAATACCCAACAAAATTCAGATTAAGACCATCTGAAGTGTGAACTAAGATAGTAACATCTATCTATACAAAATTATAGTTATAGTGAAGCTCATATATTTGAATCTGGATTTGCTTTCTAATTTTTCACTTCGCTATGCTCTTCTCTACTCCTTTCTGCTCTTTGCAACACTTAAAACAAAATCACACAACTACCCTATTGTATTTCACACTACACAATTATGTATTAAACTTTCACACTTCTTACACACACTTATGCATAACCACACCTCCTAAATGGAGAAACCAATCTCATATATATATATTTGTGATTTAGGATTTGTCCATCCAATAGTCGGCTTCACAAAATATTAGGTTTCTTTCACCTTGTCGGCCAGATCCACCATTAAATCATTATGCGCATCCTCCAAAGTTGGTTAATACAAAGAGAGGACCCAAATAAAACTTAATCAAGCATGAATAATTTTACTAATTATATCTTATACATCCACAAATATCATATTTATTGGGTCGGCCTTTTAGCATAGATATTCAAATTAATTTACCGAATCTTCTAGACCACATACTAGAGAGTGTGCACCAAGAGAATCATTCACCAAGGTATTACAAACATCAAAAAACTTTCCTTAGAGATCCTCAGCTCAAAATATATGTCTAGTAGGGTGTCTAATTCAACTTCAGTGCCTGTAACCAGATGCTCTATTCTTTACCCTATTCTGCTGGTAGAAACAAAAACTATATTGCAAACTGGATAGGTTGCTTGGGTTGCCATCAATGAAAACACTTACAATCCATATGCTATCAATATCTCTAGCCATATGCCAACAATCTCCCCCTTTGGAATTGATGGCAACACTTAGTGAAAAATGACTAAGTGTCAGAATATTTTAGGTACTCTACCAAAACATTTTCTCGCCCTGAGATTTATAAGGAATTCTCTCCTTAGAGAATTTTTCACTTCATTCTCTCCCCCTTTGACATCAATAACAAAGCATAGATGCCATATGCCAAAAAGACAAAATCAAAATAGTGAAAAAACACGTGTTCAAAATTCTCAAGCCTTCAAAAACTTCAACACATATATGCCGACAATTATCCTCCTTTGATCAAAACTTCAAAAAATTGAAAACAAATAACTACTATCCTTAGAAGATTATCTTATCGTTTTCTTCACTTGTGGAAGAAATTTCTTCCAAAAATCTACTACGATTCCAATAACAATGATCAAGCTATTGTTCTTGGAATTCTTGTTCACAATTTCAGTTAGAGATTCAAGGATTGTAATTATTTCTTCAAATTTCTCACCATTCCTCAATATGTCCACCATCTGCTCCAACCTACATTCAATTAGATCTTTTACCTTTAAAAAGGCATCCACAAGAGAATTCTTGGAAAGTTGTATTTTTGTGTGCTCTGTCTGAAGCTCCCTAATTCTTTAACTAATAGTGCCATCCAGATCCTGAGACATGTCAAAACTTTTGCCAATGCTATTCAATTCAATTTCAATTTGATTCAACTTTTCAGTATAATTGTTGACTGCACGGGGCCAATGGATGCAATAGTTTTAGATGCATGTGGTTGATTTTATGCATTCCCTTAACTCACTCATTGTCTTCTTCCATTTGGAAATAGATAATCTAAATTGCTCCTTCAGATGAGACATAAATTCACCAGCTTCATTTTCTTCAGAATTCAAAGTTTCTTTGCTACACTCAATAATTTCATCGGGTAGAATTTTTTGTAGGCTCTCCAATCTAATCTTACATTGCTCAATGTGAGCATTCAGCACACTCAGTATCATGTCTTGATCATAAGATGGTCTAGTAGACCATAACTTGGCTATCTTTTGCATTCCACCTTCTCCTTGAATAATTTTTTGTAACCTTTCTTTTGTCAGATCTTCTTCTTCACTACCCTTTTCTGCTTTAGATTTATTTTGCAATGGGTTCTCAGTATCTTCATCACATTCTTCATCCAGAATGTCCATAATTTCTTTTTCTTTTCCTTTTCCCTCAATTCTGGGAAATTTGCTTTCTAAAACATAGTACTCAGTAATTTATTTTCCTCTTTTCTATCCTTTATTAGTACCACCAGAGGAGGAACCAACTTCAATTGATTTTACCAAAGGGGAAATATTGACCACACCACATTTTTCAAGCACATTCTTAATGAAATTTTCAAATTCCAAATCCTAGTTATTCAAACTCTTAGAGTAAGAGTATATATTTCTACATACTGGCTCATTTGATTTCCATACCACATTCTCAATTTTTGGCAAGTAATTCATGAAATACATTACTAAGCGTGTAATCAGTGTACCAAACATGAACGGGTAACTTGATTCCTTAGTCAATTGCACATTCTCCATGAGTTGATCTTTTAACAATCCGCATAGGTCAAATTCTTCACATTCAATTATCATTTTGTGAGAAATATATTCTATGTCAGCCGATGTGGCTCCTTCTCAATTTCTGTAGAAAATATTGTATGTTATTCCATGTGCAATGTACTTAGTGATGAGATTCTTGATTGTTGCAATCATTAGAGCTCTCTGATCTCTGATTACACCAGTTAGGGTTTTGCCTTCCTTGTTCTGAATAGAATTTTTCCTGGGAACATCTTCGACTTTATAGAATCTAGTTAAATTCTCAATTGCCTCTTTTGAAATCATGTAAGGCTTATCCAAAGTTAAAACATCATCATGTAACCTTTTCAATATGAATTTCACAAATTCTACATTTTTGAAGTACAAAAACTCACTCCATAAATCCAAATTCCCATGTTTTGCTTCACTTAATTGCTTTAATTCACTTGGTAGTAACAAATTCCTCATAGACTTGATTTTTTCACTGTTATATTCATCTAGAGTGATTGACCCCTTGATTTGTTCCATTTTCTTACTGATTTTAGGGTTTCGGTCGCACACCAAAATGTATAGAGGTTTTGAGAGTAATTTTAAATACCTGATAGATCTTCGAGATATGTCGATAAATCAATTTTTTTGTTTCCTAATTCACCTAATGAGTGCCCTCCTTCTTCTATTATTCGATGCAAAGTGACAAATGATGACTAAATCTTGAATTTTATAGCTCACACATGTGTAATAAATGCATTTACCCTAAGCATTCTAGAGTCTCTGTTTTCCCCAACAATGACAGAAAAATATTTTGTGGACCTATGAATTGATTGAATTATTTTGCTAAAATTATCCAGAACTTTTGTACACCACAGATACATTTTCTCAACTATTTTCTTCATTTCAGTACCATCCATAGACAGGGGAGGAATGATTTTCTAGAATTACTCCCCCTAGACCAGTGGCCTGAAATCAATTACCAGAAGAGTTACCAGAGGCAAGTTCCAGTGTGGAACCATTTCCAGCATCACAAACACTTTTCTTCACCCATTTCTTCTTCATCTGATCTCTGATTTCATCCATAGTTTCTTTTTCCTTTCCTTTATCAATTTTCTCTGTATTTTTGCCTCTGTATACTAGACCTCTTTTGTCTACACTTTTGTTTCCGAATAATTTTGCAATATGACCATGCTTATTGTAATTGTAACACATAATTTTTTCTTGTCTTGACTAATTATTCCAACGATTTCTTCAAGATCTGCATTGGTTAGAAACATGTCCAAGTTTTCCACGTGTATAGCATTCAACACTTCTTCTTAACACATTTCTACATTCAATTGATTTATGACCAAACTTTTTGCAATTGAAACATTGACCAGAGAATGATGAAACTCTTGAATTCATATTGCTTCTACACTTTGCAAACATATGATCGAACTTATTACAGGAAAAACAATACCCATTAAAATTTTGTGCATTAGGTTGTCTTACCGGATATCTTCCATTTTTTTCTGTCTGAGATTCTTTTGTCTTGATCTAGAACTATCTCTTTTTTCATATCCAAGGCCTCTCTTATCATTTCCACTCTTCTATCCTTGTGTTAGCTCATGAAGTTTCACATAACTGATCTTAAACTTCTTTTTATATTCATTTGCAATGACAAGATCATTCCTAAGAGTAACAATCTGCTTACCAAGTTCTTCTTCAATATTTCTAATTCTTTGTAGTTCACTTTCCAACTGAGTGAATTCCCTTTTTATCTTACTGCATTCATTAGATTTCTCTTTTAGGGACTGTGCAAGACTTTCTTCATTTTTCTTCCTTTCTTCAATCTCGTTTGTCATTTCATTATTATAGATTCCATTTAATGCTTTATTTATGTATTGTCTCTAGCAAGCTTTTCACATTCTTCAGTTATCTCCTTCAAGGTTTGATTTAGGTGAGCATCATCCATATTTTCACTCTCTTTTTGCTTTATTTGATCACAAAGTTCATTCCTCTTCACCTTGGACTTAACTATCTAATCCTTCAATGATTGAATGTTTTTTCTAGCATCCTTCAAGTTTTCTTTCAAATCTTGAACTTTTTATTTAGACTGGTCAAGGTCATCAAGTGCTACCATAAGTTGTTGCTGAAGACTCCCAGAGTTCATCACATTCCAAGATCCACCTCAAGTTGCAAAAATTCTTCAGATGAACTAGCTCTGATACCAATTGTTGGACTCAAGGGAACACTGAGAGGGGGGGTGAATTAGTGTTCAGCAAATATTAACTATCATTAAATATAAATTTGAACCATTATGTCATGCCATTAAAGGAAAGATGTATAAATTCAATGAAAACATTCATAACACCATAACACATGGATTTTTGTGTGGAAACTATGTTATGGGAAAAACCACGGTGGAGGTTAATCCATAATTTTGAGTACTCAAAGTATAATTGATTACAAAGGGAATGTACTTGCATTCAGGAACATTGCCTAGAGCTCACTACTCAAGAGAAAAAAGGCTTACTGCCCAAAAAAATCTAGATTAAGACCATCTCAAGTGTGAATTGAGATAGTAGCATCTATCTATGCAAAATTACAGTTTCGGTGAAGCTCATAGATTCGATTCTAGATATGCTTTCTAATTTTTCACTTTGCTCTACTCCTTTCTACTCTTTGCAACACTTAAAACAAAATGTCAAAACTACCCTTTTGTATTTCGTACTACACAATGATGTATTACACTTTCACACTTCTTACACACAATTATGCATAACCACACCTCATAAATGGAGAAACCAATCTCATATATATATCCACAATTTAGGATTTGTCTATCCAATAGTCGACTTCACTAGGTTGCTTTCACCTTGTCGGCCAGATCCACCACTAAATTATTATGTGAATCCTCGAAAGTCGGTTAAGATAAAGAGAGGACCCAAATAAAACTTAATCGAGAATGAATAATTTTACTAATTATATCTTATACATCCACAAATATCATATTTGTCGGGTCAGCCTTTTAGCACAGATAATCAAATTAATTTACCGGATCTTATAGACCACATACTAGAGATTGTGCACCAAGAGAATCATTCGCCAAGGTATTACAAACATCAATAGACTTTCCTTAGAGATCTTAAGCTCAAAATATCTATCTGGTAGGGTATCTAATTCAACTTCAGTGCCTATAACTGGATGCTCTATTCTTTACCCTGTTTTATTGGTAGAAAAAAAAACTATACTGCAAATCGAATAGGTTGCTTGGGTTACCATCAATGATAAAACTTACAAGCCATATGCTATAGATCTCTCTAGCCATATGCCAACATGACTTTAAAATACCTCATTCACAAGAATAAGATCACTTTGAATTTAAAAGTGATGAAGAATATGATGATAAAGGTGTCACTTTCTTGAGTCTATTTCTTTTCTTTATGATGCTTCAGGAGATTAAGGGCCTAGTCTATTGCATAGTGTTTTTGAAGGTTTTCATTTTGATATGTAGAGTAAATATGATCAAGTCAAAGATGAATGTTTCCTTTTTCCACTTCAATTTGACAAGCATGAGATTAGTAAATAAAGTAGTTCTAAGGAATATGTGATCATTGATATCCATCATAATGATGCAGATTGTTGGGAATTGTGTGATATGAGTACTCATCCAATGCATGTATGTGAAAGAAATTCCTTTGACAGAGAAAATATTTGGATCCAAAGCTTGGAAAATCTTGATACACCAGGCTTAAAAATTGAGGCTAGTCGAATTGGATGAGATTTCCTAACAGGGGAAACTTTGACAATCATGTGAATTTTTTATATAGGTGTAGTTTGTTTCTTTCCTACTGTGTTTGCTTATCTTGTCTAGATAATCTCCTAGTTTTTTTTGGTCTTTTGGGTTGGTATGCTTCTACCTAAGATCTGGATTCTCGCCATACCCACCAAGGGTATGCGTCCTTGAATTTGATTCAATGATAGAGCTTTTGAAATTTGATATTTTTTTAGCTAGTTCCATACAAATTTTAATGGTTTCTCACCCTTGTGCTTGATGGCTTTATGCTAGGGTTTAAGGTCTCATGCCCTTGTTCCAAAATTTTCAAAACTTTAAACCCTTGTGTTATATTTCTACGTTGACCCCCTACACCCAATCACTGGTTGTCCTAGTTACTACCTATGCCATCGTGCCTATTGTCTTTATCGGCCCCCTCTGCATAAGCCAGTCAGTCATTGGGTGCCTTTAAAAAATCTCCATTCCATGGTCGGCCCAAAATATTTTTCCTTTTAAAGACTTAAGTCCTAAGTCTTTAATCTTCTTTGATGGCCCCATTTTTGTAACTAACTATGTTTGCTCGTGCAAAAATCTGAGCCATCAAATGAAATGACTAATTCCCAAGCCTTGCACGCATACCGTGCAAAATTTCAAAAATATATTTCTATTAGGTCATGTTACGTGTACGATTGCGCCACGCATGTTCTAATTCATGTTGGACCCAATCCCCACTATCGACTTGATCTCCTGTGGTGGTGGATCAATGGCTCTAATGTACCATCTAGTCTCAATCTGAGCCATATCACATGTGTCACATAGAGTATTAAATAATGTTACCTAACAACATTAGACTCAACATTTACACATTGAACTGCACACTCATGTTAGCAAGGTGAAGACCTTCTTGAGTGGAATTTAGTTTTATTATGCAATGATTTACAATAGAAATAGATTAATACTAAAACTCTGTAGACCTCTTTTCCTTGCCACACATCGCCTCTTTTGCAATCACAACTTGGCCTTTCAACCAAGAGTTGCACGTAGTAACTACTTGGATAGGCTCCATGTATTCCTCCTTCAAGATGGAAGTGCCTTGAAGATTACTCTGCTCATGTAATGGCACACCATTGTGAGACCTTTGTACATTAACCCTGTTAGACCTACACACAGATGACGGAGAAGAATTTGACCTACTCATCTTGCACCAATATTCAAAACTTTCACAAGAGAAATCACTAGTCACTGTAGAAGCACATAAAATTTCATACTCCTAATTTCAATGGTGAAAATGATGAGCCTTCATCCATATTTATTGAGAAAATTGATGATCAATGCTCTGACAGAAGCACGAGTGAGCGAGTAATTATTCCTTGAAGCCTATTTCACCACCATTAATTCCTAGGTACATGGAAATTGTTGTACCATTCTTCATAATTTAAAGGAAGTAGCTCTTCACATGCATGGAAATCAAATTGATATCCTCTAAATAGTATACGACACTAATGCTCACCATTTGTAAAGGCAAAATATCCAGCACATTGCTGATTATGTTCTTTGAATGTGAGTTGTAGATGCACCAATGAGGTGGTCATTTGGATGACTCAGATCGATTCAAATACATTTGAAAATTCCACATTGTCGCATGGAAAGTCCATCGACCAATGGTGCCTTATCAATCAAAAGTAATTTCCAACACCCATGGGCCCCATCCAACCTCCTTATACTACCAGCAGAGTCCACATGTCACCATTGTGCAGACCGCACCAGTCATTAGGTAACATAATTTAATACTCTAGGTGGCATGCATGCTATGGCTTAGATTGAGACCATACGGTATGTTAGAGCTATCGATCCACCACCACATGAGATCAATACGATAGTGGGGATTAGGTCGCACATGAATTGTAAAATTTGTGTCGCAATCGCACATGCTGTGTGACCGAGTAGAAATGTATTTTTTCAATATTGTGAAGTATGCATGCAAGGGTTGGGACTTAGTGATTTCATTCGATGACTTGGATTTTTTCATGTGAAAACATAGTTGGTTACAAAAAGGGGGCCATGGGCTAGGTTAACAAGCGATGACTCCAGAAAAAAGATTAAAGACTTAGGACTTAAGTCTTTAAAAGGACAAATATTTTGGGTCGACCATGGAATGGAATTTTTTTAAAGAGGCACCCAATGTCCGACGAGCTTAGGTAGAGAGGGCCGATAAAGACAACAAGCATGATGGCATAGGTAGTAACTAGGACAACTGGTGATTGGGTATAGGGGGTCAATGTAGAAATATAACACAAGGGTTTAAAGTTTTGAAAATTTTGGAACAAGGGCATGAGACCTTAAACCCTAGAATAAAGCCATCAAGAACGAGGGTGAGAAACCATTAAAATTTGTATGGAACCAGCTAAAAAACTGACAAATTTCAAAATCTCTATCACTGGCTCCAACTCCAGGATGCATACGCCTAGTGGGTATGGTGAGAATCCAGATCTCGGGTAGAAGCAAACCAGCCCAAAAGATTAAAAAAAACCAAGATCTTTTCTGGACAAGACAAGTAGACATAGTAGGAAAGAAACAAACCACACCTATATACGAAATTCACATTATTGTACAAAGTTTCCCCTGTTAGGAAATCTCATCCAATTCCACTAGCCTCAATTTATAAGATTAGTGTATCAATATTTTCCAAGCTTTGGAGCCAAATATTTTCTTTGTCAAATGCCTTTATTTCACATCCTTTCATTTGATGAGTACTCATACCAATAAATTCTCAACAATCTGCATCATTATGATGGATACCAATGATCCCATATGCCTCAAAACTGCTTTGTTTACTAATCTCAAGCTTGTCAAGTTGAAGTGGAAAAAGAAAAAATCCATATTCAACTTGATCATATTTACTCTACATATCAAAATGAAAATCTTCAAAAACACTATGCAACAGACTAGGGCCACAATCTCCTGAAGCATCAAAAAGAAAAGAAATGGACTCGAGAAGGTCTTCACCTTGCTTCACATATATTTCATCCTTGTTAAGTGGAAGAAAATTCATAATGATACCCAAGAGATGAGGAGCATCAGCAAAAGCCTCAACCACACACTCATGTTAGCAAGGTGAATTCCACATGGAACTTCTAATGCAAATGATTAGAATTAGCAAATATTTATGGAAATTTTGGTAACACTCACATCAAGCATCTTAGCTTTAATCATGTTAATCTAGCTTTTATCATGTTTTTGTTCATCTTCTTCATCAGTTTCCATCGATTTTAATCAATAAAATTGATTGGAAAAGCTCATATTAACCAAGGGATTGGGAAAGGGTTTCCATTCCACATAATTACAACACCACTCCCCCAATAGGATAAGATTCAATGTCTAAGAATAGATGTTTGTCAATCTTTCGTGTTTTGGCATGTTAGTTTTAATGGCTACTTCACTTTGTTGATATTGAATATCTTACTGGGATTGATGCTTAGTGGATTAAATATGCCTCAAATCCATATGGATCAGGTGTATTTAGTTTATACTATGACATTGGTCACATTAAAATCTAAAAATATATAAATAAGACTCAAATTATGATTAATCTAATCCATAATTATAGTAGTAAACAATTATACTTAACCAATAATTTTTACTTGGTGGTCCCCAAGATGTTATCAATCCTAGTTTTTCACTAGCCATTGGAGTGGTTTATTACTATTATGATTAATATGGAAGCTTGTTGGGTAAAATTCACTTTTACTTTCCTCATTATGAAATCTTCTATTTTGTTATCCTCTATCCAAGTTCAAGGGAAATATTATCCTTAATGATCCTTGCATATCTATCATAAAAGGTAATCATAATAAAACACACCAATGGTGGTGATTAACATGAGAATCCATGATATGGGACCATTTCATTTCCATCTATTTGATAAGAACAATTTACAGAAAAAAAATATATTATATATATTTGGTGTCATTTTATGCTTCAATAATTCTCTTATATTTGGAGGAATATATTATAACCTATTGAATCATATTCCATGTACACCTTTTCATTTATATCATCTACAAATAACTAAATTTCAATAACATAACCTACATTATTTTTTCTAATGGGTAAATACATTCATTCACTCAACTATTTATGAACAATATGTGTTGAGTCTATAGTAGGATATATTATTATGTCTGTGTGCATTCTCATAGACTTGTTGAATTTTTTAAGTAGAGTAAAATAAATATTCAATATTATATTCTACCATAAGCTCTTGCCCCATTAAAATGTAGGTGATGATAATGTTTATCTTTGATAAATAACATAAAGAAGTAAATTATTTTTTAACATGGAAATGGTATTTATAATAGTTATGAATGGTGGAATAATTTGGAAGAGATAAAATTTAAACAAATAGAATATGCCTTGGTTGCTAAGAGGTTAGTTGACACTATATGTTTTTCAATCCATCTCTTTTTAATGAAGTAAGTTTGAAATGGAATAACATGAAGCCATGAATAAACCAGGACACACTCTCTTATAATATAATGTTATAAGATAAAACTTGTGAAAAAACTATACATATAGATTGGAAGTTACTTTTCTGATGTACCATGTACGTTTACATGTATTTGAAAGTAATAACGCAAGAAAATTGACTTACTTAGAATTTTTTTTCCTACAATTCTATCCTTACAATCAAATGAATCATGAATTAAAATAAGGTATATTGGCATGATCATAACCCATACAAATAATTGATTTATGACTAAAGTTACAAAAATTTGGTACTATAATAATATAAAGTGGATGACAAAGGTGTGAATTATAGAATTTATTTTTGTTCTAACCATTAGCTTTATGGGACTTTATAGAAAAAAGTATTATAGAATTATTTATATGAAATCAATCAAATGGTCATCTTGAAATATGGTTTGAATATAAAATATTAATTATGAAGGATTTATCATCGCATAAATATTGAAATAAGGGGATGGAAAAATATAAAACTATAAGAACATCAATGATTTATTTATATGCGAGAATAAATTCAAGATGAAGTGTAATATGTTTCATGAAAAAATAATGGAGCCCTAAAAATTGTAATTAACCCACTATATTCACTTAGGTTTCTTCTCCTTCACTTTCAACTGTGAAAATGATTTAGTGGTGGTGCTAATGGATGACCCCTGGTTTATTGGGAAGTCCTATTTAATGTTGAAAATATGGGAACCTGGGTTGAACCCGAATCCATGCTCCTTCTCGGCTGCCCCAGTCTAGGTTAAACTTCTTATTCTCCCTATGGAATTCTGGGATGAGGAAGTGTTTAAAGGGATAGCAAGTACTTTTGGTTGTTTTTTGTAGATTGACCAAATGACGGCTTCTAGGAAGCGTCTGATTTATGCCATATTTTGCATGAATGTGGAATAATCAATTGATTTTCCTACCATGATAAAGATAAACTCTAAGTTTGGAGTTTGGGAACAAGCAGTTGAATTTGAGTCTATTTTGTTTGCTTGCTTTCATTTCAAGAAGGCTGGTCATTGGGTGAAGAAATGTCCTCTTAAAGTGCCAAATCAGATGTCTAAACAATTGAGCGAGAAGGAGAAGGTTCTAGAACAAAGTTTAGAGCTTTTGGAGAAAGGGGGGTCTGCCCTAAGTAGTGAAGCTCAGGCTGAAAAAATTGTTAATAAACCTGTGGAAATGGGTTTGGAATTGGCTGAGAAGGTTGAATTTTTTAGGGCCAAGTGGATTTGGTAGAGTTGAATAAGGAACAGGAACAGTGGAGTGAGGAAATTTCCTCTCATGTTATCGATATTATGGAGTTTATTGAAGAGATGTGGATGGAGTTTACGGAGGTAGATAAGGCTTATGTGAATGTTGGTCCAAGCTCTCCTCTTTTGAGGATTATTTAGTGACAAGATGTTGGGTTGAAGGGTGAAGGCTTGGAGGTTTTATCTGATTTCAAGGACAATGGGGATCCTGAGGATTTGGATAATCCTCCTTACATTTTGGTTCGAGGGCGTAATAGAAAAAATCATTCCCCCTCATCGGGAGTGGTGACTAGGAATAGGAAAAGATCTAACTACAAGTCTGAGCTGAGAGGTAGAGGTCGGCATCCTTTGAATGTTACTAGGGATAAGGAGAGTTGATTGGACATCATTGATGGCACGTAGAGAACTTTTTTGGAGATGTGCTCCAAGAGCACCTCCCATAAGCTATTATGAATATCATCTCTTTGAATATGAGAGGGTTAAACCACCCTCATAAGAATGATCTCCTTGCTAATATGGTAAGAGATAATCACTTTGCTAGTGTGTTAATTCAAGAAACTAAAATGGGTATGGATAAATTAGCTAGATTGAAGAATAAGATTTTTAAGGACTGTGGGATGCACTACTTGGATGTGGTGGGTGCTTTGAGAGGGATTGTGACTTTTTGGAACCTCAAGTTGATTTAGGTGGTTGAGGTGTTTAAATATTGTAGCCATGTGGCTACTTCTTTCCTTAATTTGAGGGATTTTCTCTTAGACTCTGTCTAACATCTATGGTCCTAATAGTAAGAGTGCTAGAAAAAAGCTTTGGGAAAGCCTTGGATACTTCAAAATGAGGTATTCTATTGGTAATTGGTTAGTCATGGGGTACTTTAATACATTGTTGCATGATGTTGATAATATGGGTGGATCGTAGATTATGGATGATAGCAGATATGATCTAATGAATCTTATTAATGATAATTATCTTCTTGACTTGGATCTCAAAGGTGCTTCTTTCACTTGGTCCAACAAACAGGTGGGAGATGCTCTTATCCAACTTAAGCTTGAATGTGCTCTTATTTCCCCTGATTGGTTGGTGTCCTATTCTTGTTCACTTCCATCTCTGACTAGACTGGGCTCAGATCATTTTCCCTTGTCTTTATCGCTAGATCTGTTGGGAGGGGAAAAAATTGTTTAGATTTGAGAAGATGTGGATTTGTCATCTTGATCTTAGTAATTTGGTTTTTGATTGGTGGAACATTCAAGTGGATGGGTCTAGTATGTTCAAATTTGCTAAAAATCTTGCTAATGTGAAGGACAATGTTAGGAAATGGAATAGGTCTTCTTTTGGTCACATTTTATTGGAAAAGGAGGGGGTGACTAAGGAGCTTCAAGATGTGCAAAAATCTATCCAAGTTTTTGGGTACGATCAAGCCCTAGTTTTGAAAGAAAATTTCCCTCTTTCTAGATTGCATAATATTGTTGCTAAGGAAGAGGAATTCTAGAAACAATGCTCTAGGATTATGTGGTTGAAAAGTGGGGACAATAATACAAAGTTTTTTCACCTATCTACTTTGAAACACAGGGCCTCCAATCACATTAAGACTATCAATTTCAATAATCAAGTTTTGGAAAAGGGTGTTGATTTTTGGAATGCTACTTCTTAATTTTCTAATCTACTTGCAGTGGAGGGGGAGCTTGACTTGGATTGTCAGGTGGATATTCTCAGGGATATTCCTCATATCATAAATGAGGATAATAATAAGCAGTTGGTGTGCATTCCATCGGTAAAGGAAATTAGAAGTGTTGTTTTCTCCTTTGAAGGGAATAAGGCGTGGGGCTCGAATGGATTTCCCATGTTATTTTTTTAGTCCTTTTGGTAAATTATTGCCAAGGATGTGGTTGTTGCTACTAAATAATTTTTTGGACCAGCTCTCTTCTAAAGGAATTGAATTCCTCATTTATTGTCCTCGTGCCTAAGAAATTGGATGCTACATCTTTTGATGAATTTCATCCTATTAGTTTATGAAACTCGATCTACAAGATCTTCTCTAAGGTGTTGGTGGTCAAATTGCAAAGGGTGTTTCCTCTTATCATTTCACCTCAGCAAAATGGGTTTGTGGATGGTACACAAATTTTGGATTCTATTCTCTTGGTTCATGAGAATATTCACTCTTTAACTATCAATAAGCATGTTGGGTTTATTTTGAACCTTAATTTCTTAAAGCTTATATGATAGATTAGATTGAGGCTTTCTTTCTAAGATTTTGACTTCTTTTGACTTTGGGGAGAAAATGGTGGCTCTTGTGCTTCAACTTATATCCACTCCTCAATTCTCTATTCTTGTCAATGGTTCACCCTCTCCTCTTTTTGACTGCTCTAGGTGTCTAAGGCAAGGGGATGCAATATCTCCTTTTTTCTTTATTAGTATGGTGGAATCTTTGGGGTGCCTCATTCAAAGATTCATTGATTCTAGGGCCATGACAGGATTGGTTCCATCATCCAGTAATTTGATTTTCTCCCATCAACAGTTTGTTGATGATTCTCTCATGCTTGGGGAGGCATCTATTAAGGAATCCAAGGCTTTTAAACTTATTATACAAAGGTATGAGGTTGCTTCAGAGTATAATTTTAGTTTACCCAACAGTGTTATCTTCTTTTTTAATACTCTCGTCCATCGGTAGTTCAAAATTGCTAGAATTTTGCAATGCCAGATTGGTGATCTTCCTACATCATATTTGGTTCTTACCTTGTGCTTGAATGTTCCTCAGTCCTTTTGGTGGGGACTGATTGATAAGTTCAATTCTAAATTGGCTGGTTGATAGGGGGCGTTGTTGAGACAAGCTAGGAAAGTGCAGCTAATTAAGTCTACCTTTCAGAATCTTCCAGTGTATTCTCTTAGTTTATTTTATATGCCAAGGAAATTTGTGGATAAACTGGAAGGATTTCAAAAAAAAATCCTCTGGTTTGGTGTTTAGGACAAGAGAATAATCCATTTGGTTGCATGGGATGATGTCTGTAGACATAAAAAGGTTGGTGGTCTTGGAATTCAAAAAACTCGTGAGTTTAATGTTGCTCTTCTTGGTAAACAACTATGGAGTTTATTGTTGGCTAAGAGCAAATGAGAAAAAATTTCTTGGAGCAAGTACTTACGTGGTGCTGATGGTATAAGGGATTTCTTAACTCCCAAATTTTCCCCCTCGTCTGGTTCTGCTCTTTGGAATTGTATGGTTAAGGCCCATAGGCTTCTCTCAAGAGCTAAGGGTTTTTTTTGGTAGTTGGGAAATGGTAGGAATATTTTGTTTTGGGAAGACAGTTGGTTTGGCAACAGGCCTCTTAAAGATGAGCCTCGGGCTCAAACTTTCATGGACATTTTTTTGTAGAGGTTTGGCAGATTTGATGTTGATTATATTGATGGTGACTATTGGAAAAGGTTGCATGAGGTTGACCCGGGGTTGAAGGTTCTCTTCAAGGCTCTTTCCTTGATCCATATTCCCTCTCTACCTTCTCTCAACAATTTTTTTTGGAAGCCCTCTCCAAATGGCAACTTATTTGTGTCTTCATCTTTTCATCTTAATGATTCCTTTGTTGGCCCTACTCCTTTTTCGGCCTTTGTTTGGTCCTCTGGATTGATTCCTAAGTTTAATATTTTATTTTGGCTCTTTTTCTAGAATAATGTATTAACTACTAACAATTTGGACAAAAGAGGTTTTATGATGCCCAACAGGTGCTTTCTGTGTGAAGAGGAGGCTAAAAATTATTTCCATCTATTGATTGGTTGTAGATTTGTTAGAATTGTGTGGGCACATGTGCTCTCTCTTTGGAATCTCAATTGGGTGTTCCTTGCCTCGATTAAGGACTTGTGATCTCAATGGATTGGACCTACATCCAATCCTTCTCCGCAGGTTTTGTGGTCTCTCTCTCTTCATCATATTGCTTGGGGTATGTGGCTTGAGCGCACTAATAAGATTTTTCAGGAATTTTTCCCTCCCTGCTATCTCTATGGCCTATAAAATATATGCAGCCATTAAAGAAAATTGTGTGGTCGGGATATCTTTTCACAATGGGCCAAAGGTTACGCTAAGTCACTATGATATTTTTGTAGCATAGAATTGGAAGTTATCTTGTGATATTTCCCTCCTGATTACTAAAGGGAAAGCCTCTAGAGAGGATGTTGTTTGGAAAACTCCTCCAGATGGGTAGGTGAAGGTTAACTTTGATGGAGCTGCTAAAGGGAAATTGGGACCTGTAGGTTGTGGGGGAGTGATCAAAAATTATAATGGTAGGCTCGTCTTCGTAGTGGTGCTCCCTTTGGGAACCTGGATAAACCACTTTGCAAAAGTTGTTGCAACATATCATGATCTCAAATGGGCACAAACTAAAGGGTACAAGAAAGTATGACTTAAGGGGGATTCTCTCAATATCATCAACAATTTGAAGAATTGTGTTGCCCCTTCATGGACTATTGAAAATTTGATTAGATATGCTATTGATATTCTTAATTCCTTTGATGATTATTGTATTTCTCATATATTGAGAGAGGTAAATGGACTTGCTGATATATTCATAAATCTTGGAGTTAGAGGTGCTAGGGAATGGGGATTTAATGACCCCAACCCTATAGAAGCAATTGCAATTATTAATCATGATGGCCAAAATTAAAGTGGTTGATGATTTAGTAAGGCTCGACGCATGCATGACTTTCATCACATGGCAGGCTATGATGTTGAAGGATGGTAATCAAGATTTGGATTGAGCTAATTGTACAAGAGCTTATATCTGTAGGGAATAAAATTCAAGGGTCATTAATCTCTCCTGCAATTATTCCATTTTCACATGAATTGTGGGCACTCTTTGCATAGCCTTGTCAAGTTTTTTTCTCATTGTGTTCAAAGTTTTCAAAATCCTATACTCTGCAATTACTAAATCCATGGGATGAGATAGGAACCGTGTTGAACCTTTCTCATGTGATGCGGTCAAGAAGAAGTTGGAGGTTTGGAAGATATTTAAGAGGGGAGGGCTAATTTCATACCTGGAGAGGTTACATGGTAACAATCTATGGACTACTACATTGTTCACAAAAGCTTGGAACAATAGGGTTCTGAATTTGGGCAGAACAAATTTTGATGTGAATGAAGATTTCATAGCCAACATCATGGGGTTGTCGATGGAGGGAAATAAAAAAATTAAATATAAAAAGGAATCGCAGACCACCATGCAAATTTTTTTCACAGGTGATGAATCTCAAGACCTGAGGATGGTGAGGAGTGGTGGTTATCAAAGTAAATCTCTTAAGGCGATGTGGAGGATGTGGTCGACGAGCTCATACATTACATCTTCCTTGAAGGACATTTCTATATGGTAAATGCTTACCATTTTTTTTTGCTCAATCACTTCCACCATAAGAAAGGGATTTATTTTCCCTATTATCTGTTGGCTTCTCTAGACTTTGGCCTCATGGAACATAAGAAAAACCTAAAGAATCCTAGTTTACATGTGGGGCTTATCCTTTTAATCTATAATTATGCTAAGGATTTTGAAGTGGCTAATTCGCTTGCTACCCCTAAGGGTAAGCAAAAAAAGGAAGAATATGATATAGTCTTTGAGGAGGATGTGCCTAGTAAGAAAAGAAAGAAGAGTAAGTTCATCCTAGAAAAGGAGTTGGAATTTGAGGAGGATGTTGACTATGCTCCAAACTCTCTTGCTACCATGGAAGTGGACACTCAATCCCCTGCTTTGGGGAAGCCTAAAAAAGGGGAGTCGAGCCGTAATAAGGGTTATGAAACCTGCAATGAGGAGTCCGCTACTAAAATGTTGAGTAGATGCATGAAGGATAATAAGGAAGTGGTTGGTTAAGTGTCTTCACCTCCCCTCATTTTGGGGATGAAACAAAAAAAGGAGTTGGAGATGGGAAGTAATAAGAAGCTAGTTGTTAGGTATGTGAGCCAACTATTGGAGATGAATTCTCCACTTAAGATTGTAGGCAAACAAGGTGTTGTGGATTCATCGATTGATTTTTTGGACTTGTAGATGGAAAGGAAGGTCGTGGCTGAGGTGGGGCAGGGTGTTGATGATTCTCCAATTGTGGACCCAGATAGATAAAAGAAAAGAAAGGCGGTTGTTGTAGAGATTGTGGAGTCTATTCAAAAAATCAAAATGACGGTTGCTACTAGGAAGATGTCAATTTCTGTTGGGAAGGGGAAGGAAGTCTTTGCCAGTTAGGATAAGGTAAGCTCCTCTCATGAGAAGGATGGTGTGGGTCAAGGAATTTTCAATATTGATAAGGAAAATATTTTTGATGCTTTGGGAACTGCTAGAGAGGGTTCCATTATTTTTTACAAGTTATTTAAATGGATGTTCCATGAACTTAATATGACCAATGTGAAATTTTTTGGTGTGATGAGTAAAGTTAATGAGTCCCTAGTTCAGGATAAGATTGATGATCTGATGAACTCTTTGAAAATTGTGGAGGAAGCACTCAACATGAAGCAAAATCTTGAAGGTAGAGTTCTCACCCTTGAAAATAATCTGGAGAGGATTTATGCTAACATGGATAAGGGTGGGGAGGGGACTAAATCTAGGTTTAATTTTGAGTCTGTTGGTATTACCTCTCTTTTTGATAGTGCCAAAAAATGCAAGGAGATTGCTCATTCTAGTAAAATTGGTGTTGTTGGTAAGTTGTTGGAGTAAGAGGTATCTATTGATAAGGGTGGTGATAAGAATAATGTTTTGATTAGTGAGGTGAATATGGGTGGGCCTAGGGCTAGGACCCGCAACAAGACTAAAGATCAAGTTGGGGCTCATGTTAAAGAAATGTTTGATGCCTTGGTTGAGGGTCAGAAGGATGTGGCGTGCGATGTGGAGGTTGTGGATATACTAAAGAATATGTAATGTTGTTTATTGTGTTCCTCCTTTTTGGCTAACGTTTTGCTAATGGTGCATTGTGTATGGGTTGATATATACTTATTGTAGTTTACTTTTGCTTTAGTTGCTTTTTTTGTAAATGGTTTTGGGCCCCTTCAAAACCCGCTATTTACCTCTAATCAAAAACACTATATTCACTTAGTCTATTAGAATTAACATTTACTAAGTTAAGTTATTTGATGAATATATAATGTCAATGAAGTTGTTTCAATGGGATACCAAAATTTTAAAAATTATGAACAGTAAAATAGGAGATACTCAAAGTTCAAATGTTATTCCTTCAACAAAGTTGTTATGTTGCTATAATCAAATTTAAATTAGATTCATTGAATTAGAAAATTATGTGTGTGAGTATGGTAAACTTTGAAGTACTAGGTATTTTTCTCAATTACTTTCATGTAATAAACCTTCTTAAAGAAAATTTATTGCAAGTGCCAAGATTTTTTGTCTTTTTCTTTTAGGTTCTTTCTTTGGTTTATAATTGATATGCTATTTATTCATTTTAATGGATTCAAATTTTCTATTGTATACTAGGATATGAATGGGAATTAATCATAAAATAGTTTTTTACAATTTATAAGTTTTTTAAGTCTTAGAGGATGTTCTTAAGAGAAATATATAGGATCATTGGACCTACATTATAGTTGTGAAGTTAATATGTTTGGATGTTACCAATATTATATCAAATTCTTTTGTGAGTTAAAATTGATCTCCATGTTTTGAATGATGATTTTGAGAGGTTTAATGTAGAATTTGATAATGCTATCTCTTATGGTAAATACAATTAAAAAATACACACATGTTATATAAAATCAATCTAGATAAGAGTAGAGTAAATTGACATGAATAAAGATCAATTTACTATATGAATTCACATCAAAATATCAAACAAGGTTGTTTAGTGAGGTAGATGATTTTATATATTAATTTTTTACCCTACTTTCTTCTTCCTAGTAGGTTGATGTAGTTGTTTAAATGCAATTCTAGATCTATAAATTATATATTTTATGTGTTTCTTTGGCGACCACTAAAATCTTTTTTGTGGGCTCATAATGATCTTTCATTCAACATAACAACTGTATTCTAGTGTTAGTTTTGTTTGAAAGCTACTTTTCCAATTTTATGTCCATGAATAGTGAATTGTATTTTATGTTAAACATCAAGGATTTAACATTCACATTTATTGTTAGACGTTACGATTAGTAGTTCACCATTGGTAATAAAAAATAATACATATAAAAGGATAACCACATGTCATATTTATTGTGATGGTTTGGGAGGTAAATAGAATAACTTGATGCAAATGTGAGATGGATTAATGAGATATTTGTAAATCCCCCTTGTCATGTCACCAAATCAACCCGCATTTGATTAGATAAGAAATGTCATCATATCTTGTTGTCCACAAGTTTAGGAGCCATAGGTATTTAGTGCATTGATCAAGAGTTGAAAATGAGCTTGCATGACTAGTTGAAGTAAGTGAAATCTATAGGTTGAATCAATATTTGCAAGTAGTGCAAGATTGATACAAGTAATTTTGTGAAGAAAAGTAAAAGCTATTTGAATTCTATGGGATAAATGAGGTGGATTTTTCATATTTGATAAACTAAATTCGGGTTTAGAGTCTAGATAATCTCAAGGCTTGTTGGGCTACCTATCCATTAAGAGACATTTTATTTTGAAGAGTGAATTTCATGATATTTAAAAATTCAATCTTTACTATGGTATTGAAATGCAAACACCTATGTTAAAGAAATCATTCTTTGTTTTGGGATGATGACTTCACATTTAACCACTATTGTAATGTTGGTGTTTATTTCTAATGTTGTTACCTGAAAAAAATACAAATTACTTTAAATTTTTTACCATCTTTCAAATAACACTTTCAAATTTCTAACATCATAGCTATATTTTTTATCTATTATAATTGTAAATGTGAAATTTCCATGCGCATGCCATTTCTCATTTAGTGGCGTGTCCACCTTGGTGGAATGCCTTAATATAATAATATTTTGACAATTGTTATACTCTTATAGTGCTAATTTTGGATCATGAATTGATATCTAGCCCTTTTTGTTATGGCCTCATTATTTCCATTTACACTATTTTTCATATATTAAACCTTATCCCATCCCCAATCGCACAAAACCTAGCACATTCACCATTATATTTGCTAATTCGACATGGACAAAGACCAATTTACTATATGAATTCACATCAAAATATCAAACAAGGTTGTTTAGTGAGATGTATGATTTTAAATATGTATTTTTAAAAAATTGAAAAGGGGATTCAAAGAATAATTCATAAATCCTCTTTTTCTTCTTAGTAGGTTGATGTAGTTGTTTAAATGTCATCCCAAATCTATAAACTCTATATTTTATGTATGCCTTTGACAATCATTTATTTTTTTGTTGAATACTTTGTTGTGGGTTCATAATGATCTTTCATTTAATATAACAATTATATTCTACTATTTTGTTTGAAAGCTACCTTTCCCAACTTTATGTCCATAAATAGTGAACCACATTTTATGTCAAACATCAAGAATTTAAGATTCATATTTTTTTATTAGAAATAATGATTAATAGTTAGACATTTAACAATAAAAATTAATACATATGAAATGAAATGATTGTGTATGACATTAACATTTTTTCATCATCACAATTCTCAAAACTAAATATCTGAATTATTACATTTAATTTTAAAATATATTATTAATTAATGTATGCTTCACTATTTCCATTAAATTAATTAACTTTAGATCTATGTAAAAATGACTTTAATCCCAAAATAGAATCCCCATCCCCCTAACAAGAAAGTGCATGAATGCATCCATGCAACACGTCACTTGTTGAAATCAGCTAAAATTACGGAGGTATAAAATAATTAAATTCAGATAAAACAATGGCATTTTCAACTATTTATTTGTCCAATTCTGTTCCATAAAATATGGATACAATGACCTTGTTAAATGGTTGAGAGAAGAAATTAAATGGATTTTTGCTATACTTTTCAATTCAAATCAAACTCATTCAATGTGTTTTTTGGGCTTTACTTTGGAATTCAAACCAAGGACTTATTCGCTCTATGAATTTGAAGACCATTGTGGAAGTAGGTGAAACATCCCAATCAAGTAAAGAAAAATGGTGTTTTTACATTATATTTAGTAAGATGGTGAGCATTGAAGTCTATGAAGTAATTATTGGAGTATGATATCTTTAAAAATGATCATTAATATTATGTTCAAAGGGATCATACTCTTCTTCGTCGACAAGGTTGCCATCGTTATCATCATTGAAATTGTTTTGAGATTTGTTGTAATATTGGAGTTCATAGAAGTAAAACAGATGTATCATTACCCTGGCTTGTGGTTGGATTTGGGATGAAATCAACTTATTAAATGAACTAGTCAAATCAAGGATTCATGATGTATTCTTTGGGTTATGTTTTCTTATTTTGATTATTTAGATGATTGGATGGGGATGATCTAGATTTTAGATCATTGAGATTTATATTTGGAGGTTTAGATTTAGGATTTTAATGATTCGGGCTGAGGATGATTTTAGGATTTATATTTATATTTGGATGGTTAAGATTTAGGATTTTAATTATTTGGGTTGAAGATTATTTTAGGATTGAGATTGGGTAATGAGGTTTAAGGATTAGGTTTAGATTATATGATGATTAAAGTCAAGGATGGAATTTTAGATTAAGGTTGAATTGATTGAAATTTAATTATTTTAAGGATGTATTTGGATGATTAGTTTTATGGGATTAAGGTTTTGATAGGATAGTTTGGATCAAGGTGATTTGATGGTGATTAGATTTGCATTATTAATTGGTTGGATTAAAAAGAATAACAAATTCCAATGGGTTATTAGAGGGTAATTTTTTTTTTCAATAATAGTTTGGATGATTTTTGTGGATGAAATAATTTGGTTTCCTAGGATAGAAATGGATTTTTTTCGATAAGTAGATGAAGGATTGGTTTCGATGAGTTTTCTAAATTTAGAATATCAAATTATTTAAAATTTTGGACCCTTAGGATGCTTTTAGATTTGATTAAATTTGGAGTTTGTAGATAGTTGTGTAGTTCCAAAGATGGATATGAGCCCTAAGATTGTTAAGGGTCCCAAGGATGGATTGGATGTTTGCTTTAAAGGATCTAGAAGTGAAATTTAAAATATCTTAGAATTTCATTTAAGATGATAGAGCTTGGATGGAGATGGGCAAGTTGGAATGCGAGGTTGTTTGATGTGTGAGGATGACTAAAGGATTTAAGAGTTTTATTAGATTAGATGATTAAAGTTGTGAGATTTATATTAATTGGATGGTGGTTATGGATGAAGTCCCTAAGGATTATATTTGGCATGAAATTTAGAATATTAAGGTTGGGATGTTGGATTGATGTGATGTTTTAAGGATAAAACAAGTTTTAGGGGATAAGGTTGGATCTGATAGTTTGGGAATGGTCTAAAGTTTAGATTGGAATGAATTTAATTCGGATGAGGGATATAGACTATGGATAAAAGGAATGAATTTGGTTTGATGATGGATATAGACTAAGATCTAGGAGTTAACCAATGTTTTAAAGTGGTCTAGGACATGTGTGATTAGGTTTCTTATGATTTTTGGGAGGGGCTAAGGTATTGGAGAAAACTAGATTAATGTAAATGGGTGATTAGGACAAAAAATAAGATTTGGGTTGATTTAAAATATAATTATTTGAAGGTGTGACTTTATTTTATGAGGATGGGTGGAAGTATGAAGTGAATTAGAATTAAGTTAGATTTGTACTACTAATATTGGCTTCATTTTTTTCTTTGGAATAACATTTTCAGATGCACTTTTTCTAAGGTAATGATGAATTAGAATTAAGTTAGATTTGTACTACTAATATTGGCTTCAATTTTTTCTTTGGAATAACATTTTTGGATGCATTTTTTCTAAGGTAATGACTCGGTTTAAGGTTCACAAACAAGCATGGGCTTAACACAACAAAAATCCTATATAATTCAACTATGGTTTATGCACATGATAATAAGCCCATAAATATACCCTGTCTTGTCATAATTTATAAGGCCTATGTTGGGGCACTAACCAATTTTTTCCACCTAGGATCACTCAAAATGCATAAGGGAGAGTGTATGTGGCCTACAAATCCATTTCAAGGGGCACCCGGTGAATAAATTCCTAAGACAATTTACATTCAATGTATTATACTCAAGCATTATTAAAGGTATTAAGCTAGGATACATATTTTTCTATAAGGGTATCCTCCATATACCACAAGGGTGCATAAGCCCTACATTAGTGAACCAAACCCATCTACAAGCATACGAAATAAGAAAAAGAAAAAATTGTTTTGGAGCAAATCCTTATGAAAGGGGTGTTAAGGCCATGCCAAAAAAATTAATGACTTCTTTGGGGTACAAATTTTATTCTCCCACACTTTTATACTCCACAATAACATATGGTTGAGTTCATCCCCTAGGGTGATAAAATCCCTATGCATGAATCCTAAAAGGAAAAGGAATCTAACACTTATTTTTTATTCCCAATATCACCCTAAGGTGTGAGGGGAGAGCATGCACAAGTGTTACTTTGATATTAAAAGAAACTTGCTAATTTTAACTCTGAAATCCAAATGTGTGATCAAATAGCAAGAAAGCTAATTTTAAACCCAAAATCCAAATGTGAGATATAGGAAGCAAATAAAAAACACACAAAATAAAAGGGGTTTTGATAAAATAATATTCATCTATATAACTTACATGGAAATTTTTAGTGGTTTGAATAACAAGTGGTCTTCAAATTATGTGGAAAAAAAATAAAAAAATAAAAGACCTACAAATAATGTAAAATTGAAGAAAAATATGTTTTCATAGACAGTACAATCAAGTACACCATCTTTAGGATTTGATTCTTATGTTATAGAACTTTTTTTAGATAATAATTTAAAGAGATATAAATTTCTTCCTATTCTAAAATAATAGAGAACTAATCACAAATCATGACATTTTGTTGGGGTTTCAAACACTCATCCTTTTGTAGAAGGGACTTCAAGGATAGTTTTTCTTAACTTTTTGCACTAGTAATCAAATGGAACCAAGTCAAAATAGAGGTTCCTATTCAACCTTTAAAAATATTGATGATATGGTACTAAGACATGATAGATCTAGGTGTGGATGACCAAGTGGGAAAAAAAATCAAGAGCAATTGAATGAAATGGGGATGAATTTATCAAAGCTATGAGTAGAAATATATTGTTTATGTGTAATGTAAATATATTTATTTTTGGGAGGGACATATGTTGGAAATAATTTGATGTTGAAGGAAGATTAGCTCACAAGCCAAATAAATGAGTTCTTGATGTCAAGCTCCATGGGTTCACAAAAATTACTTATAAGGCCCAAGAAGAAAAGGTTCATAGCTCACAAGACAAAAAGAAGCAAGTATGTAGCAAGCCAAGTTACTACACAATGATTAGGAAAGATGGATAAAATTGAATCTTGGATTTCCCTGATACATTAGTATTTGTTAATATACTTTTATGAGGAGTGTTACAATTAAATTTCTAGTACTTCAATATATAGAATTAGACATCCCAATTTTATTAATATTATGAATATCATTACGAAGTCATTATATCTAGAATACTTTCAAGGTTAGGAGTAGATAATCCACATAGCTATCATACCAAGATAGCAAAGGCTAAATGCATGTCCTTCAAATCAAATTATAATTCTATTATAGGTAGGAGATAATTTTTTAAAATAAGTTTAATGATAACACCAAAACCACATCTCACGCAGAGATACCTACTATTGGAAACAAACTAAAACATTAAAGATATAAAAATCCAAGTCATCAACAATGTGCCTCAACAATCAATTAACAACTTGATCATAGATACCTAGTAAGGGAAATTAATTAAAAATAAAATGAACAAACAAGTTAAGAAATCAATGGTTACTAGCCTTTCCAATCAATTATCCAAAGATTGCTCATAGATACCTAGTGATGAAAATAGTTTCAAAAATATAAATAGACCAATAAGTTGACTCATTAATATATAGTTTCTAGCTCGATCAATCGATAAACTAAAAATTTCTTGTATACTATAAGGAGCATGAATTTAAAAATTAACATACAAATATAACCATCAAAATTTAATGACCTCATTAATCAATCAATGGTATTGGGATTAGATTTGTAATATCTAGTTCTATTAGATTATTGTCAATTCTTAAAATGACTAGCCTAATAAAAAGTTACAAAGTGTTGTCAATGAAGAAGCAATAGAAGAGGGTTGTAGTCAAACACAAAATTAAAATCAAACAATATATATGTAACATTCAAAACATAATAGAAAATAAATGATAAATAAAATGAATATATGTTGAGTACTAATCAAAACTTTTTCTTCAAACTATTGTAATACCTCTTGTGGTATACCAAGATATATGATCCAACACTATATGATTAGATGAAGAGCATAAGGCACATTTATAGGGTGTTGGTCTTTATATATTTATTCCATGGAAAGGGATACATGAGAGAACAATTATGATTAGAACTTATGGATGCTTTGCTCCTAAATTTTTTTACTAAAATGAGCTTGCAACTAAAAGTGGTGTTTACATCTTTGGATTTTTATTTCTTGAACTTGTATGTAAAAAAAAACTAGCTCAAACCATAAACATATAATAAAAAACACTTAGCATAATTTTCATGCCAAATTAAAAGTAGATTTAATTCTAAAATATTTTAGAAAGACACAAGACATAGAATTAGAAAGGATAAAAATGCAATAGTAAATTTTATTGATTAGAATGTGTTTTCTTCTAAATCTTGCAAAAAAAATACTAATGGAGACTAAATAGGGATTTTAGGATAATCTCAACAAGCATGCTAGAGATTTGGAACCCCTATTTGAGCCAAAAATAAGAGCTACACGTACAATTTAACCTAAAAATAAAATAACAAAGCACACTTGAGATAGAATAATAGTGAAACCAAGCAAACAAATAATATAAATCAATAACAAGGACCATTCATCAAACCATTCTTAGATTTGTTTGGGTGTGCTCCAAGATGAAGGATGGTGGTATTTGGAGTCTTCTTTGCTATAATTTACTTATTTTGATAGTATAAGGGTGTTATGCACATTGATTAATGTACAAAATGGTTTCAACAAGCCTCTCTTAAATAAATTTTACAAATGTAAAATAGAGGGATATGATTGAATAATGGAATCAAGGGCCAAGATTAACTTGCATTGGCAAGCCTCAACCTTTTGAAAAGTTTCACAAAAATATGCAAGATTCTAGACCAATGGATGATGTTTTATTAAATTATGAGAATGAAGAATATGTGAGAAAGTGTAAGAGGATTGGATGATGAGGTGGAAGGTCAAGCATACTCCCGCATGTGTGATTATGGAATGAAGATGAGTCAAGATTAATGGATGAGTGGAGGGTAAATATTATTCCAAGCTAGCATGCACAAACATGTGAGATCATGGAGTGGTTTGAGGATATATGTAAGAAGATGGATGTCCAATATTTCGACCCATATTTTTGAATTGGATGGTTGAAATTAAAATGGAAAATCCTTTTGTCCATTATTAGTGATATAGAATTTTAAATTAGATGAAAATGTTAAGAGGGAACTAGTTATCCTAATCAATTAATTAAGCATATATTAATTATTTTATCAGTTGAAGGAATTAAATCCATAGATTAATTGATTGAGTTGTTTCAATTGATTAACTTTGGAGTTGTAAAGAGGAATTAATTGCTCAAATGAATTGATAAAAAATGGTTAATTGTAACGGTAAAAAATGAATATTAGTTTATTTAATTAATTTATGGGGAGTAAGTACAAAGAATTGGAAGTGGATTTTGGGTGTTTATATTCTTCTCTTTTATTCCCAAATTTGTAGGATAGTGAACTTTCAAAATGATAGTGAGACTCTAGTATCAATTTGTGCCCCATATGATTTTGCATTATTATAAAAGATATAAATTATGCATAATTAATCTGAATTATTATGAAAATATACTTAGAGTTGGATTGAGGTTCAAGAGGTAGTAGACTTAACATCACTAATTTTTCATTTATCAAATCTAGAGTACGAAATTGCTCAAGTTTTAAGAGGAAACCTTCTTGTTCTTCAATTTGGACAATTTTGGATTCTTCCATTACTAGTTTCCTTTTAGGCTTGTTATAGCTCCCACTTTCTAATCTTGGGAGAATCTTTTGATAATTTTTCTTCTTCAAAATTTAATATCATACTAGGTTGGCTAGTACTACGTCCAATATCAAAATCATCAAATTATTATTATTATTCTTGAAGTCAAGCTCTTTATCCTATTTTTATGTTTCAATTATTACGTATTATACATCATCCCATCTAGAATTTTTTGCAAGGTGTGCACCCTTGGTCTCCCTATGTTGTGCAACATAGCGCTTGGGTTTGTGACATGGCTTAACCGCCTCTCATGGATTCATTAACTTTGACAGTTGTATTAGGCATTAATAGGTCGGATCCCATGGATTCATTAACTCTAGTAGTTGTATCAGACATTAACAAGCCAATATTTTGGTGCAATGAAAACTATCTATGCAACAAAATTTGTAACCTTCCTGGAGATTTAACATTAATCTAATCACTAGGAATTTCAAGAGGAGTGAGAATAATGGTAGTAATAGGCTCAAATGATTGTGGAGTGTACGGTGGAGCATATGATTCAAAAGAGAAGAGTGGAGGGGATATACCTTGTTCTCAAATTTTATATTTTGTGAAATGGGGTCCTCTAAATGTTATTTTTGTATCATACCATGACTTTTTCATCATGGTGGTTGGCAATTTTTCTTTTAGATCATATACTAGAATTTTAAGTTCCTCAAGGTCTTCATCTTCATCATCACAAAATTCTTCTGTTATAGGCTCATATTTTATGGCTACCTTTAAGTGGTGGCTATTTTCCTCCTTTATACAAAGAAATGATTTTCTCTTTGTAAGACTCCAAGTGATTGGCATATTATTAAAGGGAAATGCTTCTTTATCTTATTTATTCTTCTTTTTCCTCTTTTTTGCAAGGTTTCATCCTTGATTAGAAAGATCTTCAACCTCTATAAATAACCAAGATCTCTATGTGGAATTAGAACTAGAAGAAGAGTTGGGTCTTTTGAAAGAAGATCCTACATAATGGAATGAAGGAAACCGAAGTATAGAATAATTGTGATAAGATCTTAATTGATATCAGGATAGAATATAATTCAATCTTCTATATAGGATTTTCCTATAATTTCATCCTAAGTTCAACATGATTCATCCAAACTATCTTTCATTCATGTGGGATTTCTATTGTACTAATATGACCTTTCTATATTGGACTTCTCCATTTAATCTTCTAGCATAAGGAAGGATTTCTAATATTTTAGGATGATTATTATTATTCATGATATACAACACTTGGATAAGGATAGTACTATACTTAAAAGAACCAAACATATTTAAACAAAAAATAGAAGATAAAATTCCCTAATAGTTAAGAGATACATACTTGACTTCTTGATAACCCTTATCTCATATACACAGTTAAATTAAGATAATAGACATGCCAAACTAGTTTTTCATTTAACCTAAACAGAGAATAAAACTGATAGACATGTTCAAATTGGACTTATCTTCCATCACAAATATATATATGAAATAGGTCTTATATTCTTTGGGACATAAGATCCTAAATAAATTATAATTGCCCCAAAATAAACATAATTTAAAACCTTGTGGTTATGGATGTAATCTATTTTAGACTTGAAAATATTCACAACAATTTTGTCTTAAAATTCTTCTCTAGACTATATTCAAAATTAAGCTCGACTGCCTTAGTCATAGGCTTAAAAAAATGTTTGAAAGTATATTTACGTACAATATTTTTCCAACGATTAGGTTTTAAGAAATATTTTTATAAATATCATCTTCTTTGATGGTAGGAGGTTCGTAAACTACAAACACACATGAAATTAGTTCTTTAGTAACTTCAAATTTTTGGAACTTATTTGCTAGTAATCTCATTCTTAGTCAAATCAATAGGAGTAACTTTGTAGTGTCCTTGAAGAGAAGCTTGATTAAACATCTCAACAACACTCTCAGTTAAATATTCTCTCTATAAAATTATATCATTTTAGACTATAAGTTTGGGTTTGAGACCAAGATGGATGCTTTAATTGGATTTAGAAACAAGCTAACAAGCCATACAATATAGTAACAATAACAATAACAAGATAATAATAAAATGGTGAACTAGAACTCATAGTCAAACTCTCCATAGAAATTAATTTCTCAACAACTCTTTGGTTAAGAAACATGGTGACTTAATTTATCACTTTGGAAAACCTGGCTCTGACACCATAATAGATCTAGAGGTTGTAGACACCAATGACTAATTTTTTATAAATTATTACTATTTTGTTACAATAAACAAAGTAATTTTACAAAGAATACAAATAAAACATATCATTACTTAGAAAAATAAAAAATTCAATCTCTAAACAACCCAAATACCCAAAGTGAATCTTAAAGTGTCTTATTTAGAAAAAATATATTACTTATAAATTCATTGGAATGATATCTAACCTAAACTAGTGGGAAAAATTGATTAAGAAAAAAGAATTATCGACGTAAACAGCTAACATTGTAAGTCTTTTTTACTTTATTAGAAAGCATCTATTTTTTTAATAAATAAAGCTAACTTACATAACGAATAATGTAGTTCAAAAGGGCTACACAAAGAAGTGGAAAAAACCAATAAAATTGACAGTTACAAGAGCCTAATTGAACCTAAACAATGCATATAAGCCTTACAATCTGGTAAAAAATTGCCCAATCTATAGCAAAAATAACAATTACAACAGTCTTGCTTTAAAAGAGAACTATTAACATGTATAAAATACAACATAGTGACAATATTGAGAGAGAAATACTTATAATCTGAATTTGAATAAATTGTGTAGCTATCTAGAGCATTGAATATCCCCTTCATGTACAAAGCATCTACTTTATTAAGGTGGAATTATATCAAATAAATAATAGGTCATGCCTTTATGAGATGTCGATGGGGGAGAATTGAAAGAATATCCAATGAATTTGATTAATTCCCACTTCACATTCATAGAGAAGATAAATGTTATTTAATTTAAGCTTGTTGAAGCAAGATGATACCTTTGTTGTATTTCAATTTTTTTGAGTAAAATAAAATTAGAATATAAAAGGAGTTTGGTTTAATAAGTTTGACTCTAAAAAATTGTACTTTTAAATTTTAGTAAAATGTTATAATATATATTTTTTTAAATAATTTAAGTTAGATATGTAGCATTTAAGTTTTTCAATTTTTTAGTTTTAAAGTATGATTTTATATGTTTAAAGTTAGTGTATAATTTTCAATAAAAATGTATAAAATATAAAGTAATATAAGATATTTTTTATTATGTATTTAAGTTGGGAGATGGCTAACTGCTAGACAAAATTCACCTATGTACATCGAAAAACGCATGAAAAACATAGACATGAACATACATGGATACATACATAACATGACGAGACCGTCGTAGTGCGGGGCCCGCCAAATGCATGAAACCAGCGAAGAGGACAAAACATCCGATCTACGATCAGGCAAGAGTTAACGGCGCCGTTAAGTGCATTTTCGCGCCCGTTGTTGGGCATAGAAAGCAGGCAGGTTAGCTTCGTCGGCAAGTTTCTTATGCGGCACGGGAAAAGTGGAAGGGAATGACGTGGGCCTTTTTTGTTTGGAGAAAGCAAGGCAAAAATACTATTTGTTTTGTTGTTTCTTGTCTGCACGTTGAAAAGGAAAGATGAAGGTCTGAGAGCACGTGCATGAATTCGAGGAGAATACCGACCAAATTAGCTGAAGTGTGGAGTGCACGTGGAGGATTTGGAGGAGAATACTCACGAAATCAAGGTGAGGGGTAATTTTGTTGCAAGCAGAGGGTTTTACAAGTTCTTTGTGTTTGAAATTTGGGAAACAGAATGTGGAGTATTTCAGTTGTCCGAATGTCTTCAAAATCACACATTCCATTGTTGTGTTTCAATTTTGCACCATTGAAAAAAGAAACTGCAAAAAATAATTTTGAATGGGAAACGCAGTGCTGGGTTTCAATAAAAAAATTGTACAAAATTATTGTCAATGGGAAACACAGTGTTGGGTTTCATTTTTTTCAATCTCCTTGTTTTAAAGTAGAGGGTTTTATAAGTTCTTTGTCTTTTAAATTTGGGAAACACAATGTGGAGTATTTTGGTTGCTCCAATGTCTTCAAAATCACACATTCCATTGTTGTGTTTCAATTTCGCACCATTGAAAAAAGAAACTACAAAAAATAATTTTGAATGGGAAATGCAGTGCTGGGTTTCAATAAAAAAACTGTACAGAATTATTGTCAATGGGAAACACAATGTTGGGTTTCATTTTTTTCAATCTCCTTGTTTTAATGTAGAAGGTTTTACAAGTTCTTTCTCTTTTAAATTTGGGAAATAGAATGTGGAGTATTTCGGTTGCTCCAATGTCTTCAAAATCACACATTCCATTGTTGTGTTTCAATTTTGCACCTTTGAAAAAGAAACTTCAAATAATAATTCTGAATGGGAAATGCAGTGCTGGGTTTCAATAAAAAAACTATCCAAAATTATTCTCGATGGGAAACACAGTGCTGGGTTTCATTTTTTTCAATCTCCTTATTTTAATGTAGAGGGTTTTACAAGTTCTTTATCTTTTAAATTTGGGAAACAGAATGTGGAGTATTTCGATTGCTCCAATGTCTTCAAAATCACACATTCCATTGTTGTGTTTCAATTTCGCACCTTTGAAATAAGAAACTACAAATAATAATTATGAATGGGAAACGCAGTGCTGGGTCTCAATAAAAAAACTGTCCAAACTTATTCTCAATGGGAAACACGGTGCTGGCTTTCATTTCTTTTCAATCTCCTTGTTTTAATGTAGAGGGTTTTACAAGTTCTTTGTTTTTTAAATTTGGGAAACAGAATGTGGAGTATTTTGATTGCTCCAATGTCTTCAAAATCACACATTCCATTGTTGTGTTTCAATTTTGCACCTTTGAAAAAAGAAACTTCAAATAATAATTCTGAATGGGAAACGTAGTGCTGCGTTTCAATAAAAAACTGTCCAAAATTATTCTCGATGGGAAACACAATGCTGGGTTTCATTTTTTTCAATCTCCTTGTTTTAATGTAGAGGGTTTTACAAGTTTTTTGTCTTTTAAATTTGGGAAATAGAATGTGGAGTATTTCGGTTGCTCCAATGTCTTCAATATCATACATTCCATTGTTGTGTTTCAATTTTGCACCTTTGAAAAAAGAAACTGCAAATAATAATTCTGAATGGGAAACGCAGTGTTGGGTTTCAATAAAAAAACTATCCAAAATTATTCTCGATGAGAAACACCGTGTTGGGTTTCATTTTTTTTAATCTCCTTGTTGTAATGTAGAGGGTTTTACAAGTTCTTTGTCTTTTAAATTTGGGAAGCAGAATGTGGAGTATTTCGGTTGCTCCAATGTCTTCAAAATCACACATTCCATTGTTGTGTTTCAACTTTACACCTTTGAAAAAAGAAAACTGCAAATAATAATTCTGAATGGGAAACACAGTGCTGGGTGTCAATAAAAAAACTGTACAAAATTATTCTCAATGGGAAACACAGTGTTGGGTTTCAGTTATTTCAATCTCCTTGTTTTAATGTAGAGGGTTTTACAAGTTCTTTGTCTTTTAAATTTGGGAAACAGAATGTGGAGTATTTTGATTGCTCCAATGTCTTCAAAATCACCCATTCCATTGTTGTGTTTCAATTTCGCACCTTTGAAATAAGAAACTGCAAATAATAATTCTGAATGGGAAACGCAGTGCTGGGTTTCAATAAAAAAACTGTCCAAAATTAATATCAATAGGAAATACAGTGTTGGGTTTCATTTTTTTTAATCTCCTTGTTTTAATGCAGAGGGTTTTACAAGTTCTTTGTCTTTTAAATTTGGGAAACAAAATATGGAGTATTTCGATTGCTCCAATGTCTTCAAAATCACACATTCCATTGTTGTGTTTCAATTTTGCACCTTTGAAAAAAGAAACTTCAAATAATAATTTTGAATGGGAAACGCAGTGTTGGGTTTCAATAAAAAAACTGTCCAAAATTATTGTCAATGGGAAACACAGTGCTGGGTTTCATTTTTTTCAATCTCCTTGTTTTAGTGCAGAGGGTTTTACAAGTTTTTTGTCTTTTAAATTTGGGAAACAGAATGTGGAGTATTTCGGTTGCTCCAATGTCTTGAAAAGCACACATTCCATTGTTGTCTTTCGATTTCACACCTTTGAAATAAGAAACTGCAAATAATAATTCTGAATGGGAAACACAGTGTTGGATCTCAATAAAAAAACTGTCCAAAATTAATCTCAATGAGAAACACAATGCTGGGTTTCATTTTTTTTAATCTCCTTGTTTTAATGCAGAGAGTTTTACAAGTTCTTTATCTTTTAAATTTGGGAAACAGAATGTGGAGTATTTCAGTTGCTCCAATGTCTTCAAAATCACACATTCCATTGTTGTGTTTCAATTTTGCACCTTTGAAAAAAGAAACTGCAAATAATAATTCTGAATGGGAAATGCAGTGCTGGGTTTCAATAAAATAACTGTCCAAAATTATTGTCCATGGGAAACACAGTGTTGGGTTTCATTTTTTTCAATCTCATTGTTATAATGTAGAGGGTTTTACAAGTTCTTTGTCTTTTAAATTTGGGAAACAGAATGTGGAGTATTTCGGTTGCTCCAATGTCTTCAAAATCACACATTTCATTGTTGTGTTTCAATTTCGTACCATTGAAAAAAGAAACTGCAAATAATAATTTTGAATGGGGAACACAGTGCTGGGTTTCAATAAAAAAACTGTCCAAAATTATTCTCGATGGGAAACACAGTGCTGGCTTTCATTTTTTTTAATCTCCTTGTTGTAATGTAGAGGGTTTTACAAGTTCTTTGCTTATTGAATTTGGGAAACAGAATGTGGAGTATTTCGGTTGCTCCAATGTCTTCAAAATCATGCATTCCATTGTTGTGTTTCAATTTTGCACCTTTGAAAAAAGAAATTGCAAATAATAATTCTGAATGGGAAACGCAGTGCTGGGTTTCAATAAAAAAACTATCCAAACTTATTCTCAATGGGAAACACGGTGTTGGCTTTCATTTTTTTTTCAATCTCCTTGTTTTAATGTAGAGGGTTTTACGAGTTCTTTGTCTTTTAAATTTAGAAAACAGAATGTGGAGTATTTTGGTTGCTCCGATGTTTTAAAAATCACACATTCCATTGTTGTGTTTCAATTTCACACCTTTGAAATAAGAAACTGCAAATAATAATTCTGAATGGGAAACGCAGTGCTAGGTCTCAATAAAAAAATTGTCCAAAATTAATCGCAATGGGAAACACAGTGTTGGGTTTCTTTTTTTTTAATCTCCTTGTTTTAATGCAGAGGGTTTTACAAGTTCTTTATTTTTAAATTTGGGAAACAGAATATGGAGTGTTTCGGTTGCTCCAATGTCTTCAAAATCATGTATTCCATTGTTGTGTTTCAATTTCGCACCATTGAAAAAAGAAACTGCAAATAATAATTCTAAATGGGAAATGCAGTGCTGGGTTTCAATAAAAAAATTATCCAAAATTATTCTCAATGGGAAACACGGTGCTGGCTTTCATTTTTTTTCAATCTCCTTGTTTTAATGTAGAGGGTTTTACAAGTTCTTTGTCTTTTAAATTTGGGAAACAGAATGTGGAATATTTCGATTGCTCCAATGTCTTCAAAATCACACATTCCATTGTTGTGTTTCAATTTTACACCTTTGAAAAAAGAAACTGCAAATAATAATTCCAAATGGGAAATGCAGTGCTAGGTGTCAATAAAAAAATTGTACAAAATTATTCTCAATGGGAATCACAGTGCTGGGTTTCAGTTATTTCAATCTCCTTATTTTAATGTAGATGGGGTTTTACAAGTTCTTTGTCTTTTAAATTTGGGAAACAGAATGTGGAGTATTTCGGTTGCTCCAATGTCTTCAAAATCACACATTCCATTGTTGTGTTTCAATTTCGCACCATTGAAATAAGAAATTGCAAATCATAATTCTGAATGGGAAACGTAGTGCTGGGTTTCAATAAAAAAACTGTCCAAAATTAATCTCAATGGGAAACAGAGTGCTGGGTTTCATTTTTTTTAATCTCCTTGTTTCAATGTAGAGGGTTTTACAAGCTCTTTGTCTTTTAAATTTGGGAAACAGAATGTGGAGTATTTCGGTTGCTCCAATGTCTTCAAAATCACACATTCCATTGTTGTGTTTCAATTTCGCACCATTGAAAAAAGAAACTACAAATAATAATTCTGAATGGGAAACGCAGTGTTGGGTTTCAATAAAAAAACTATACAAAATTATTCTCAATGGGAAACACAGTGCTGGGTTTCATTTTTTTTAATTTCCTTGTTTTAATGTAGAGGGTTTTACAAGTTCTTTGTCTTTTAAATTTGGGAAACATAATGTGGAGTGTTTTGGTTGCTCCAATGTCTTCAAAATCACAAATTCCATTGTTGTGTTTCAATTTCGCACCATTGAAAAAAGAAACTACAAATAGTAATTTTGAATGGGAAACACAGTGCTGGGTTTCAGTTATTTTAATCATCCACTTGAAATGGTAAGGGTTTTGTTATGGTCGGTTGCTTGTTTCTTAACACCCACGTTTTTGTTAAGGTGCCAGATTTTTTATCCCAGGTTTTTGTTCGACATGGTGCTTCCTGGTGAAGTTGCGGAACACGAAAATGAGCCAATACCAATCATTCAGCCTAATCTAATTGGGCTCGAGGAGGAACAACTCGACATTGTTTCTGAGCTACGTTCACTTGCATGGAAGGAAAAGTCCAGTGATGTTGAATATTGGAGGGTGATCGTTGTCCTAGATAAAGAGGAAGACGAAGCAGAATTTAATAATTTGCTTGATGAAATGCTTGCGGAGATTTTAAGGGGTCCACTTCCTCCAGATGTTTAGTGAACTTATTTTCTATCGACTGAAACTTAATCTTTAATTTACATGCATGTAAATTTTGTAATTATGAATAGTCACCGATTTCGTAGGGTGTAATGGAAACAATGTCTGTTATGCAGCCATGGAGCCTTTGAACCCATATTTTGTATTGAGAAAAAAGCAAATAAGATTGAATCCTTTAGTTTATAAATATTTTCTTGATCACAAATGTCTTTGTGCTTCTGCGATCATTCTTCAATATGATATTTGTTGAGTCCAATAGTGTTGATGTTATATTTGCTGAATTTGTGATTTCTAAAAGAAATCATCTTGTCAAATTAGTTTTTTGTTTTTATCTTTCTTTGTCTCAATATGGAATGTTACAATACAGTATGACTATCTTAAAAATCATACATTCCATTGTTGTGTATAAATTTCAGTCAATTGATAAGAAAACTCCACAAAATAAATCTGAATGGGAAACACGGTGCTGGGTTCCAGTTATTTGAATCTCTTTGTTTAAATGTAGGGGGTTGTGTCATGGTGGGTTGCTTATTTCTTAAAATCCAGGGTTTTACAATATGGAATGTTACAATACAGTATGTATGTCTTCCAAATCACACATTCCATTGTTGTGTTTAACTTTCGCATGATTAACAAAATCAATTGGAAACAAAAAATGTGATTTGGAAAACACAGTGTTGGGTTTAAGTTATTTGAATGTCCATGTTTAAATGTGAAGGGTTGTCTCATTGTGGATTTCTTTCTTCTTAACACCTCCCGGTTTGAAACATAAAATGTTAGAAAACCATATGAATTTATTCAAAATCACAGATTCCAATGTTGTGTTTGAATTTTGCATGATTGAAAGAAAAGTTCAAAAAACAATTGTTATTCGGAGAACACAGTGTTTGGGTTGTTCGACTATCTGATTTCCAACATGCGTTTGTGTTATATTTTATGCATAGCTCGATTGAATCTATCACCTTTAATTTTCCTTGGTTGAAGTCAGAATGTCCTATTGGTTTTATGTGGGTGAGAGCAATGCAAGCACATTTTATCTATGTTTTAATGAATGATTTTTTCCTTCTTCTTCACACAATCCACACTAATTTTAAGTGTCCATCCAATTTTGTGATTTCCTAGAATGGGGAGAGGTTTGAAATGGAAGAATCTAGACAAATTGGAGGTGCAAGATATACAAAATGGAGGCTCTCCTTTTTTGTCTTTCGATTTGGAATGGGCTACTATTTCTGTGAAGAAGGATAAGGTCCTTGACCTTGTTGCAACAATTCCTCTTACAAGACTTGATCAGTTCATTCACGGTGAAATGTGTGTTGAAGGTGTAGATACAAAAATTTTGGACAAGAAAATAAGAGAACCTACGACCTCCTGTGTCGTCTACGACAAAACTTATAGTAAAACAATTGTGTATAAGAGGTTTGTATATATCGACATTCATTTCTATGGCAGAATGATATTTTACTCTCTTGCTTGAACATGATGAGATGATGCCTTTCTTGCAGCTACCCGTGTCAATACAGTCCTACAGACAATAGAAAGTGGCCTCCACCAGAGAAGAAATTATATAAAACATTTATACAAAAGCGAGGTTGTCAATACCACTTCATGGTAAAGGTTATGGAAGGCAAACCTGATGTTTCCTATATTATCTACAAAGAAATGTTCCACATAGATAAAAATGGTGAATTTTTCCATGGCATTCATGACACAAGTGGAGAGAAGCGTTCTATGTTTTCAGCTAATCTATCCACAGAGTGCAAAAGCTATATTCAAAGCCTTTTGCTCATGGATGTCAGTGTCAATGCAATAATGGATAGACACGTCAGCGATCCTCTGTTATGTGGCATGATGTCCAAGAGAGATCAATTCCTTACAAGAAAGGATGTAATGAATGCATGGCGAAAGGTGCGTTGTACTCACACACAAAAACACAAAGTTGATTCCACAAGTATCCTACTGTGGAGTGGAGAAGACTTTGAAAACTTCTTCTACTTTCAACGGCCCGATGGGAACAATATGCATTTTGTTATCAGGGTTCAGACTCCATGGATGTTGGATAGGATGGTTAGCTGCTCACAAAATTCAATCATCTCGATGGATTCCACATTTGCAACTAACAAATATGAGGTGAGGCCTTACAAACATTGACAAATAGTTCGTCATTTATTCAATGATCTTATTGGCTATAAACTTCACAATGCTCACATCGAGTTGTTCTCTCTATAGTACCCATTGTATACTCTCCTCATTTTTGACGAGCAACAAAGTGGTGTGCCGGTTGCGTGGGTAGTCTCCTCACGAAACAAGATTGAGGACATCTCTACGTGGCTACGCGTATTGCTCGAACGTGGAAGAAGAGCTAGGCCTGACTGGAGAATCAATTCATTTTTGACCGATGATGCGACTGCAGAGATCCAAGCCATACAGTATGTGCATCCCTTTCTTCATTTGTGTACCTTTCTCATTTTCTATTCATTTTCAGTGCCACTTTCCCATGCATTCGAGCGGTAAACAATATCGTTTGTATTGTCTATTAGGGTTATCTTTCAATGTCATGTGATTTTATGCCTTTGGCATGTCAAAAGGGCTTGGCTAAAGAATGTATACAAGTATGCAGCCAAGGAAAGGGCAATGGACGTCTTTCGTAGTCTTGGCACAATCATGATGGCAATAGTTGACATCGAAGATTGCGTCACTCAGCTATTGAACTCTTTCTTTGAGGAGTTCAATGATCAGGCCCGATTCTTAGAGTACTTCAAGAAGACTTGGTGTGAAGGAGAAGGTCGAATTGGTCAGTTGACAATTTTCATCACCTCGCATGATTCGCACCATTCAAATTATTTGATGTCACGTCTAATACGTTGTGGCTTACTTGAATATTGGATGTTTCTGTTTGCAGCCATGTGGGCAAAAAATTGCAGACTATTGCCACATGCCAACCAGGATACGAATGCAGCCATTGAGTCATACCATTGCATACTAAAAACTCGGCAATTGTGCGATCGTTCAAAAAAATGCAATAGGAGAATGGACTATTTTTATTACACACTTGTGTATAAAATGGAACCATTCTATAGGCAAAAGGAAAAGTTGCAGCATTATGGTTTTCTGACGAACAAAAAATATTTAAATATGCGATCTAGTGTGGAGCAGGTCGAGGCAATTTTAGACGATGACTGTATTCCTGATGAAACAGATCCTGGACGGTACTGGGTGAAAAGTCAAAGTAGGTCAATGCACTACCTTGTTCGGAAATTTGGGGAGCACCTGTTTGTTTGTGACTGCCCTTGGAGTTTGGAGGGGAACACTTGCAAACATGTTGTCAAGGTTGCTCACTTGATTAAAAGATCATCTACCATTGAAGGGGTGGTCCATGGTAAGTGGATTTCAAATTGAATTGTGTTACTTTATTCAAGTCAAATGTGTTTTGCATTTTCTACAGCCTAATATAAATTTCTTCTGGGTCCTCATTTAGACGAGGGAGGTCAACCAATTGATTCAAACATAGATTTCAACAAGACAATGTCAGAGGGGGTCGTAGAAGAAAACAACCCTAATGTTCTGACCCCTGTGGAAGCTCCTTCTATGACTCATGTATATGATGAACATGTGGTGAAAATGTCTCTTTGGAATGACACTAACGAGCTCTTGAAGAAAGTGATGTGTACACCACCACAATCTCTACAACAGGTGCAGTCATATGCAAAATGTGTGGACAGGTTTGTAGAGGACCTACAGCAATCAAATGCATTTCCATTTGAATTCATTATGGATCCTGATCAAGCTGCAAGTAGCACCGTTCACATGCATCCATGGTTTCGTGCAACCAGGGATCGTCGTCGATGCCCAACCCGACGTACAAAGCATTCCACACAATAGTCGGATCACCGAACCCCTTTGGATGACTCCTTTCCATTGTCTGTGAACAATAGTTTTAATTTGAATGTCAATATGCAATGTCAAACTTTAGGTGCAACTGCTATGGATGTGGTAGAGGATACAACATCTAATACGGGTGAGTATGAGAAAACCCATTTCAATATCTTTATTGTAATAGGAAATGGTATTGCAGATTCCTTTTTCTAGTATGTGCTTGTACCACGCCATGAACTTTATGATTCCGTTTATGGATTTTTGCATTCACTTCAGCATTCCAAGCTCCAGAAAGGAGTCCTCGTCGCCGACTGTCTTTTGCGGGTGTAAACCCAATGGAAGGTATGGTTCAAATTTAATAACTTTGCTTACATAAGTCCAGTTTTTGGTATGACATTATATAATTTAAGAAGTGTATTTGTTGAATCATGTAGGGGAAGCGAATCATTCAATGTTTGGTTGCTGATCTTTATAAAATACAGAAGATTTCTAATGAAAAAGGATGCATACAAGTTGGTAACTGAGGAAAGTGCATTCAAAGGGGCTGAAAGTTTGTTTCTAAAGCATGGGCAAGCATTTCTAATCATGTTTCATGGTGGTAGAGCATGGGAAGGTTTGGAATACAATATTCTATTAAAACCTCGTTTGATAGATCCTTTTTTGTGCATAAAGTAAGGGTTTAGTAGATCAGTGTTGCCTTCAGCCTTTGTATTTGTAAAATTAGATGATAATAAAAGACCTGCTCCTTTATATATTTCGGCTAATTGAGTGCATTTCCAGTGGAAGTGTCATGTTTTCAAGCATTCTTTTCAAAACAATAGCATCTCAATTTCTGGTATGTAAAAAATGGCACAAATGGATTTGTGGAACAGAAAATACCTTATGGAACAAACACTTCAAACAAGCTCTTCTTCGTTGTTGTGTACCCCAAGATAGGCCTATTTTACAAACAGAATAATTAAGCCTCAAAAATATTCAAGCACGACTAATTAAGATTGACAAGAAGGTGAACTTCAAGACCTTTTTTTGTTATAGTCTACAGAAAATAAAAATGTCAGGCAGAACCCACTGTGTTTTCCATCCTCCAATTGTGATCATTTGCATCTTATGTTCGTAACAGAAATATATTTTGTACAATTCATTACTTCAACTCATGTGACTGCAAGAAATAAAATGCTCAAATTATTTTCCATATTGGAGAAGACACCGTCGATAGACAGTTACTTAGTTATGAAAAGTTTTCTTTCGCTTTCAATATTTTACCAGTTGTTTTGTGTGTTTTTAATTAGAAAATGTTGTTGAATGTGCTAAATTTTTTGTTCTCTTTCTGTTCAGGCATTGTTCTTCCCACTGTTCGAATCGTGCGTTGCCATATGCCCTTTGGAGATACTGCACATGTCGCCTCATTCAGTTCAAACAATAGGTACAATCTCTTTAGTGCATACATTATCTAAATAAGTCCACTGTGCTCGCTTATGTTTTCACTGTTTCCATTGCATTGACAATGTCCTTCTAATTAGAGAATGCAAGTCTACCATCTAAAATAGTTGTTTTGTCTTTCATTTCAGGAATTTTATAACCTCTTGGTGCAGTCCTATAAAAGATGTCTCATAGTTCTCGAGCATGGGTGGCTAGTTGGTTGACGAACTACCACCCGTATTTTCCATGCAATATTCTTGCTTGAATCGAGGAACTCAGCCTCTCGTACAAGTTGTGGGAAAAGATGTTAAGGATAATTAATAGAAAAGGTTCAAACCACACAGATTTGCAATATGATAATTATGCTCACTTCTTCAATAGCGTCTTTGGATTTTGGGCACATATGGGCATGGATGTTCAATATTATGATCTACAAATAGAGATTGTCAATTTATGTGATTGGCCAATGTTTGTTTACTGAGAAATTCAAGACGTTTTCCTAGCTGGATGCATATGGAAGGTGTGCATTCGACCAATAGTTATCATACAGAGGCACAATCTTACGGATCAGCTGAGCATGAGGTTTATGAGATTCCTCAAGGGGGAATTCGTGATTAGTAATCACAAAGGTCTTGTGGAGGAATGGTTGCTAGCTGTGTTGAAATTCAACCACAATGTCAGGTTTGAGATCCACCGTGTCAGGCCCTCCTTCAGGCTGCTACATGAGAATTACGGGGTGCCAACATTGTATGCTGTCAATTCCACCTTAACAATTAGAGTGTGACAAATGCTTCCAGATGGTGAGAACACAGAGATTATACCTGTTCGTAAATGGTTGACACAATCTTCAGTGTGAGCAGTATTAAATGTGCATTATAATTTTGTTCACACTATGTAATATTGATGTGAAATATTTTTACATTTCACCAATTTATGTGTATTGTTATTATAAAATTTGATGGTGAACTTGAATACACTATTTTGTTACAGTTTGTGTTTTCCATTCTACAACTTTTCTTGTGCATATTCTCATCGAAATGTATAAGGATATTGAAATGGAATGCTGAAATGGAATATCAAAATCTGCAACTTTTCTTGTCTTCCTACTATGTGCATAACACTAGCTGTTGTCTTCTTACTATTTTTTGTTCAAGTAAGGGGTGTCATAAAACAAGAAACTGAAGTTGAAAAGACTATTTTTGTTACAGTCCAAAAAAGAAAATAAGTGAGGCACAACCCACTGTGCTTTTCATGATGCTACTATTATGTGAATAGTGTGTTGGGCAGAGATCGAACAAGAGTGTTTTGCTGAAAGTAAGGGTTGTTAACAATTATGAAGCTCAGATTCAATACATTGTCCTCTTATTGTGTGCATAACACTAGCTACTATCTTCTTACAGTTTTTGCAAAGTCAGGGACAACCCATTGTGTTTTCCATACTGCAACAGTTAAGTAATTATTTTTGTTGGAAACATATGAACAGGTAGTGACCAAGACTATTTTTCTTAAAGAAAGGGGTCTCATAAGACAAGAAAGGGAAGTTGAAAACATTATTTTGTTACATTCCAAACAAAAAAATAAGAAGTGAGCCACAACCCACTGTGTTTTCCATGATGCTACTGTTATGTGAATAATGTGTTGGGCAGAGATCGAACAAGAGTGTTTTGTTGAAAGTAAGGGTTGTTAACAATTATGAAGCTCAGATTCAATACACTGTCCTCTTAATGTGTGCATAACACCAGGTACTGTCTTCCTACAGTTTTTGCAAAGTCAGGGACAACCCATTGTGTTTTCCATACTGCAACAGTTAAGTAATTATTTTTATTGGAAACATATGAACAGGTAGTGACCAAGACTATTTTTCTTAAAGAAAGGGGTCTCATAAGACAAGAAAGGGAAGTTGAAAACATTATTTTGTTACATTTTGGACAAAAAAATAAGAAGTGAGCTACAACCCACTATGTTTTCCATGATGCTAGTGTTATGTGAATAATGTGTTGGGCAAAGATCAAACAAGAGTATTTTGTTGAAAGTAAGGGTTGTTAACAATTATGAAGCTCATATTCAATACACTATCCTCTTAATGTGTGCATAACACCAGGCGCTGCCTTCCTACAGTTTTTGCAAAGTCAAGGACAACCCATTGTGTTTTTCATACTGCAATAGTTAAGTAATTATTTTTGTTGGAAACATATGAACAGGTAGTGACCAAGACTATTTTTCTTAAAGAAAGGGGTCTCATAAGACAAGAAAGGGAAGTTGAAAACATTATTTTGTTACATTCCGAACAAAAAAATAAGAAGTGAGCCACAACCCACTGTGTTTTCCATGATGCTACTGTTATGTGAATAATGTGTTGGGCAGAGATCGAACAAGAGTGTTTTGCTAAAAGTAAGGGTTGTTAACAATTATGAAGCTTAGATTCAATAAATTGTCCTCTTAATGTGTGCATAACACCAGGTGTTGTCTTCCTATAGTTTTTGCAAAGTCAGGGACAACCCATTGTGCTTTCCATACTGCAATAGTTAAGTAATTATTTTTGTTGGAAACATATGAATAGGTAGTGACCAAGACTGTTTTTCTTAAAGAAAGGGGTCTCATAAGACACAAAAGAGAAGTTGAAAACATTATTTTGTTACATTCTAGACAAAAAAATAAGAAGTGAGCCACAACCCACTGTGTTTTCCATGATGCTACTATTATGTGAATAATGTGTTGGGCAGAGATTGAACAAGAGTGTTTTGCTGAAAGTAAGGGTTGTTAACAATTATGAAGCTCATATTCAATACACTGACCTCTTAATGTGTGCATAACGCCAGGTGTTGTCTTCCTACAGTTTTTGCAAAGTCAGGGACAACCCATTGTGTTTTCCATACTGCAACAATTAAGTAATTATTTTTGTTGGAAACATTTGAACAGGTAGTGACCAAGACTGTTTTTCTTAAAGAAAGGGGTCTCATAAGACAAGAAAGGGAAGTTGAAAACATTATTTTGTTACATTCCGGACAAAAAAATAAGAAGTGAGCCACAACCCACTATGTTTTCCATGATGCTACTGTTATGTGAATAATGTGTCGGGCAGAGATCGAACAAGAGTGTTTTGCTGAAAGTAAGGGTTGTTAGCAATTACGAAGCTCAAATTCAATGCATTGTCCTCTACTATGTGCATAATGCTAACTGTCGTCTTTGAACAATATTTGCAAAGTATGGGAAAATATAGTGTGTTTTCCATCCCCCAACAGTTATGTATAGTAACTATTATAGAGGAACCAATTCAGATTGTATGGAGAAAATACTCCAAGATGATTTGATCTTGTGAGTGAGTCATGGATAGTCCTTATTTTTATGTTTCCAGGATTGAGACCCAACAATATTTTTTAGGTAGTTATATATATATATATATATATATATATATATATATATATATATATAATATGCATTACAAATGGTGCATTTGAAATATTAGTATATCATTCTATCCACTTGTATGGATTATCACAATCCAAAACTATATTACCGACAGTTGATGGGTTTCAAATCCCATACATCATAGATTGTTTTTTTTTTTTTAAATCTCAAATTTATTGATAAATGGTGGCATTGATTGTTCCCGTACCAACCACTTTAGCATTAATAACCAAATGTAAAGAGAAAGCTCTAGATCAATTTAGTTATGAAGCATGTTTGATGATTTTTGACATGTTAGAACATAAAGACCATAACTAGATGGCGAAGACTGAACATTATACAAACCGAAAAGCTGAAATATTTACAAGATAACATATTCTTACAACAAATTTATAACTGAATGACATATGATAAATAAATGAACATGAGGAGAAAAACTATCTTCATAACTATTTCAACTCATATAATTCTATTTGCATATAGTCACAATTTTAGATCCTTATCACAATATGCAAGATGAGTGAACATGAAACAATATGCAGTGTACTAGAGTTGAAAAACACTTGTATGCCAACTAAAGTGATTATCAAAGAACTCAAATGAAGAGACCATGAACTGAACTACGAAACCAATACTGACTTGGAAACCAATCAAGAACATCTTATTATCTGATTGCTTTGACATTATTGCCAACACATGCCAAAGGGGACAACACAAGAGTCATCTAAAATTTGTTCCAAACATACTAACAGATATGAACATGACTGTTTTTCTTAAAGTCTGATATGAAATGGATAACAATTATTTGTTCCTATGACATGAAATAAGTATATATGCCTATATGTTCAGCATAATTGTACAATAATAAAATAATTAAAGAAGCCCATGAAAAGTCTCATATCATATGTATGACACCATAGTGTTGAAACATATGCAAATGGTGTATCTCTACACCATAATTGTTCAATATTGAAATATTTAAACCCACGGAGCAGAATTAGTATTTAGAGCCTGTCTCATCAATTCCTACGCTGCCTATTCCTTGCAATCGAGTTCAGGCCTGCGTAAAATACGGCACGCTTCTTAGGGTCCTTGTGTATTTCAGGGGGGGTGATTCTAGATCCACGAACCCTCGCAGATGATGAACGTGACACAATAGATTTCTTCATACTCTGTGATTTGTCTGTGTCAGGTTTAACAGCTTCACCCTATAGCAAAAAATTAATGAGAATTAATGTACGCATCGAAACAATATACGCAGTATGATATATATACAGCAACATATCATTTATGTGTACCTATGGAACATAATGCTTCATCTTCGTAAGCTGCTATATGGAAAAGCTGCCCACACACTCTGCGATGGTATTTGTGCCAGGCATGGGAAAAGGCATGTGGCATCGACCATCAATGGCCTCAACAATGTTGACTCTCGCATAATTTTTTGGGTGCCTCAAGAAGTGGGTGTGAGCGTTTCTGGCGACAACCTGTAGAATGCCTTTCCCAACCCATTTATGCCGCCTCCAAAGGTCGACATGATCACCAACCTTAAAATTTATGCCGTTGAACTCTATCATCTGTTCATCCATCGGATTTGCCTACAATGGAAACGTCATTGACGTGAAGCATAATTGAGGGCACATTAAAAGATTCCTAAAGAAATAAGAATAGACCATGAAAGTTTGTTTTATTTCATACCGATATAGATGGCACGCCACACCTCTCCCCGTCCCCATTTCCATCTTTATTTCCATCTCCCCCTTATAGGCCAGCACTCTCCTCCTCCCCGGGTCCATCCTTATTACCCTGTCCCACTTGCAAGCCAGTGTTGTCCCCGTCCCGATGTCCATCTCTGTCACCCAGTTCCACATTCAGCCTAGTGTTCTCCCCATCCTCATGACCATCTGTTTTACCCTGTCCCACTTTGTGGCCAATGCTCTCCCCATCTGCATGTCCATCTGTATTAGCCTCTCGCGTTTCCATCACAACGACATCGCCAATTAGGTCAAGGCCAGCACTTCATTGTTTATCCTTGCCCTGTAATAGCAGGAATTAGAAGGTCATTTAAAATTCAGGTACATGCAACCAATTCATTGAAATAATCAAAACAAACATTAAATAAAAGAATTGCAATACACCATTTCTTCTACTTCCTCCATGTGAAGGCACCTTGACACATTTGATGGCATATGCTCATTCTTCTTCTTCTTCTTCTCAACATTGTTAGATGGCGGGTTGGGAGGAACGACATCATCTGCTACTTCCATGGGCAATTGTTCACCATCAAAAATCACAAAAACCTACTTGAGGGCAGCAGTTCATTGTTCATCATTGATGTGTAATAGGAGGAATTGAAATGTTGCACCAAACTCAGATGCATGCAACCAATTCATTCAAATAAGAAAAACAAACTTTACAGTAAATAGAAGATTTGGAGATCACCGTTTGTTTTCATTTCTTCTTCAGATGGTGCCTTGAAACTTTCAACTGTGTAGGATGCTTATTCTGAATCTTATACACAGGGGTGGGAGGAACGACACCGTCTTCGCCTTTTGTGGCCATAGCTTCCTCTAGCGAATGAGCCCTGTTGTGCTGGCGGGAAGAAACCGCTTCTCGAGCATCACCCTGGCATGTCATGTAAGTTAACATTAAGTGAACCTTCTATGCATCCAAACATAAATGATTTAGCAAGGAAAATTCACATTTAACAATTTAGTTCGACATTACCATTCCTTCCTATCTATTTCTCTCCTGCAATCGTATTATTCTTTGCCTTCTCTGCTCCTTCATCTCGTCAGTGTTGTATAACGCCATTTGCTTCTTCACCTCGTCCTTTCCTTCTTTGGGAAGTTGAAGGAAGTTTTGTTTCCCAAACTTTTGACAGACACGTCTAGCAACATGCTTCTACTGCAGACACTACCGTATATTCATTTGGTACTCTGTATTTTCCACCTTCTTTAGAAGGTACTCTTTCAATTTATCAGGGGGAGGAGTGGGTTGTTTTGGTTCCCCCCCAACACAGCTCAGCCACGCTTTGGTGCATCAAGAATAGGAAGGTGGTGATGCTAAAACCTATGCATGTTGAACACTCTCCAATCATAATACTTTCTGGTACATTCTTCTACAATACAATAATATATATATCTGCCATTCACCATTTCTCTTCTGTATTCAATAGCAACCTGCACAGCAAGTTTGGAAAAGAAAATTGCTTAATATATTTGATATTCAATCAAATTGAATGCACAACATATATACACAACAAAACGATGCAATAATTTGGTTATTATATCTACCTTCCCGCCCAGCACATCACCCCGTGCTTCGTTGGATCCCTCTCCATCCTTAGGGTCTCCCTCTACACGGTTTTCCTTCCAGTCATGGACTATGGAAAGAGCGAGATCATCTCCCTAATTATTTTCAAACTAAAATTAAAAAGCATTATGATTCATGCATAGGAAGGGAAGGGCAATTGGAAGTTCACAATCAATTACCAAACACGTCGTTGCCTTATGGTTGACCGTTTTCGTAAACCGAGGGGACTTCCTCTGTACCACGGTTGTTGCCTCCTGAATAAAACATTCCCACTTTCCAATCAACCTCATAACTAGTTATGAGAGATTAAAATTGTACATTGGATTTCATCTTGTAATCACCAGATCTTACCTGCACGTTTCGTGAATGGGACCATCGTGGAGAAGATGCCCTACTACACAACCTTTCAGGTGTGCTGTCCACGTCAATGACATTCTTCACTATAGGAACCAATTTCCATTTTACAACATGCATCCTTGGTTTCCTATAAACTGTAAAATTTTTGCAAGTGTTATGGACAGTTAAAGTTCAAAAATTTATTGCACAATTTTGTAGTAATCAAGCATATATTATTTTCAATGAAAAGAAGAAATTGAAATGCACAACCCACACTTTTGTAAAATGCTATACAAGTAACCCACTCTGGTTTACAACATGCAATTATTTTGTCCAATTATTATTGTCAATCATGAGAAAGATAATGAATTGCAATTTATACCATAAATAATAGTTGTAATTTTTGGAGGTGCCATTTTTACATTCATACAGTTTAAATAAGAAAATATTTTCAAGACAATCAAACTGTTATCCGAATTTTTAGTTTGGAAAACACAGGCTGTTATAAACCATGCAACCCACAAACTGTTAAAAGACAACACTTTCTGTTATGCAAACTGTTACAAAACACTATATTGAAGTTCACATTCATATTTTATAAGAATCCATCACATGCACTAAACATTCCATTTCAATATCGGAATATGTTTGAAACAAAAGATGCACAAAAAATATTGCACGATGGAAAACATAGTGGGTTGTCCTTCACTTTTCAAATATTGTTCAATGAAAACACTTATTGTTATGCACATCATAAGAAAACAATGTATTGAAGGTCACTTTCATATTTTATAACTGCCCTTGCTTGCAACAGAAGTTGCACACAATAAAAAAGTAAAGTTGCAGTATGGAAAACCTAGCGGGTTGTCCGTCGCTACTCAAAAGCTTAAATAATTATAGTTATTTTTTAGCTTTAGGATCATTTAGGTTATATATAATCGGAGCAAACTAAATCTTGGACAAAATTCACATATGTATATAACATAGGATATACCGGTTTGAATCATTTTTTTTTTGTGTCGAGGGTTTTGAAATTTTTGTTTTGTTTCCTCTCCGTTTGTTGGTTATCAAATTTTGCCCTTTTCGAATGAAAAAAATGACAACCCATTATACAAATATGAGTGAAATTACTGAAAAATGTTTGTAGAAAGCAAAATCACCTTTAATAATCAAATGCTATATTTCGAAAATCATGTAAAACCCGCAAAGAGAAAAGAGCCATTGTTCGCATAGTTTTTCGGAATGGATATAAAAGGGCATAAGATGGCATTCGAAATCATAATTGGGAAAAAGAGAAAAAAGCCCACATCCAATCCCATTTTTCTCGCCATTTTATACACTATTGTTTTGGGAAACACACCATCTCCTAAAACTCGGACTATTGTAAAACCCACTATTTGACTACGACGTCTCCTCATGTTATGTATGTGTCCATGTATGTTCTTATGTATGTTTTTCATGCGGTTTTCAATGTGCATAGGTGAATTTTGTCTTGGAATTTGAAACCGGCATAGCTCCTAGACAAAATTCACCTATGTACATTGAAAAATGCATTAAAAACATGCATGGGTACTACACAACATGACGAGACGTCATAGTTGGAAAACACACTATCTCCTCTCTATTGCAAAGGAACCGGCATATCCTATGTTATATACATATGTGAATTTACACCTGAAATTGGCATATCCTATGTTATATACATATGTGAATTTTGTCCAAGAGTTAGCTTGCTCCCTCCTTAACTTGTGGACAAAATTCACCTATGTGTATATCATGGCCTATACGGCCATACCACATGGAGAAAAGAGCAGTGACGGAAGAGGTGGGACCCGCAATGACGGAAAAGCTTTCCAGACGGAAGGAAAGACTTGACGGCCGAACGTCTCATCTCCCGTGCCGTTTGCTATCCCGTCACCAGGAAATCGTGTCAGTACCGACGGTTTTTTCAAAATAATTGCTCGGCGTGGATGGACAAAAGCCTCAAACGTGGCCAAACGAAACCATTATTAGCAAACAATAAAAAGGGCCGACAAGGTCCCATTTTTGCCATTTTTGGATGGCAACATTTTGGTGGATAGCGAGGGCAAGAGTAGCAGCCATGCAGACCTCCTTCGGGTATGTATATTCACTCTATGTTATGCACAGAGTAAGAGGACAATGTATTGAATCCGAGCTTCATAATTTTTAACAACCCTTACTTTCAGCAAAACACTCTTGCTCAATCTTCGTCCAACACATTATTCACATAACAGTTGCATCATGGAAAACACAGTGGGTTGTGGCTCACTTATTATTTTACGTAGGCTATAAGAAATGAATGTTTTGAAGTTCGCGTTATACTCTTTTAACAACACCTACTTTGAGAAAAACACTCTTTTTCAATATCTGCCCATATGTTTCCAACACAAAATTCACATAACAGTAGCATCATGGAAAACACAGTGGGTTGTGGCTCACTTCTTATTTTTTTGTCCGGAATGTAACAAAATAATGTTTTCAACGTCCCTTTCTTGTCTTATGAGACCCCTTTCTTTAACAAAAATAGTCTTTGTCACTACCTGTTCATATGTTTCCAACAAAAAAATTACTTAACTATTGTAGTATGGAAAACACAATGGGTTGTCCCTGACTTTGCAAAAATAGTAAGAAGACAATAGCTAGTGTTATGCACATAGTAAGAGGACAATGTATTGAATCTGAGCTTCATAATTTTTAACAACCCTTACTTTTAGAAAAACACTCTTGTTCGATCTCTGCCCAACACATTATTCACATAACAGTAGGATCATGGAAAACACAGTGGGTTGTGGCTCACTTCTTATTTTTTAAAATCTCCTTGTTTAAATGTAAATGGAAAGCTTAAGGTCTGAGTGCACGTGGAGGAGTTGGAGTAGAATACCAACAAAATGGAGGTGAGGGGTAATTTGAAATTCGAGAAACAGAATGTGGAGTATTTTGGTTTCTCCAATGTCTTCAAAATCACGCATTCCATTGTTGTGTTTCAATTTCACACCATTGAAAAAAGAAACTACAAAAAATAATTCTGAATGGGAAACGCAGTGCTGGGTTTCAATAAAAAAACTGTCCAAAATTATTCTCAATGGGAAACACGGTGTTGGCTTTCACTTTTTTCAATCTCCTTGTTTTAATGTAGAGGGTTTTACAAGTTCTTTGTCTTTTAAATTTGGGAAACAGAATGTGGAGTATTTCGGTTGCTCCAATGTCTTCAAAATCACACATTCCATTGTTGTGTTTCAATTTTTCACCTTTGAAAAAAGAAACTACAAATAATAATTCTGAATGGGAAACGTAGTGTTGGGTGTCAATAAAAAAACTGTACAAAATTATTCTCAATGGGAAACATAGTGTTGGGTTTCAGTTATTTCAATCTCCTTGTTTAAATGTAAAGGGTCATCTCATGGTGGGTTGCTTGCTTCTTAACACGCATGGTCTTGCAACATGGAGTGTTACTTGAATGTCTTCCAAATCACACATTCCATTGTTGTGTTTAAATTTTGCAGCATTGAAAAATAAAAGTGCAGAAAAGAATTGAAAATGGGAAACATAGTGTTGGGTTTTAGTTATTTTAATCATCCACTTGAGATGTAAAGGGTCATCTCATGGTGGGTTCCTTGGTTGTAAAGACCAATAGTTTTGTAAGATGGAATGTTAGAAAACAATATGAAAGTCTTCTACATCACACCTTCCATTGTTGTGTTTAAGTTTCAAGTATATAACAAATTGCATGCTTCATAACACATTGCATTTTTCAACCTCCACATCACAACATACCCTAGCCCTTTTTGCTTTTTACACAAGTATATCAAGGTGTACACATTCTGTAGTGCATTTCAAAAAATACAATGTCTTTTGAAGCCTGCCTTTACTTATACAGTATACCCAACCTTTGTCTTGTAATGCAAATATACAAACGTATAGATGGTGTTTTATTTTATCAAATAGCACATCTCTCATTTAATGGGGACAATAATAACCCTCAACACATAGTGTAATTCATAGTACGCACTTCATTTTGTTTCACAACAATTCATGTTGGAAAACCCTACGTGTTAAGAAAGAAGCAACCCAAATAGTGTTGTCAAACCCTCTGCAACACTATTGGATAGTACACGTCACCTCAATCTGGTTGGTATTCTCCTTGAAGTCGTCCACGTGCACTGAGACCTTCTGCTTTCCCTTTCAATGTGCAGACAGGAAACAAAACAAATAGTATTTTTGTCTTGCTTTCTCCAAACAGAAAAGGCCCACATCATTCCCTTCCACTTTTTCCGCGCCACACAAAAGAAACTTACCGACGAAGCTAACCCGCCCGCTTTTTCGCCCGGCAACAGGTTGGAAAATGCGCCTGATGGCACCGTTAACTCTTACCTGACCGTAGCTCGGACGTTTCATCCCATCTTCCCATTTTGTCACTTTTTGTTTCCAGGTATGTTGTTATTCTAATAGCTCTTTTACAATTTGTCTATAATATTTAGGGCCAAGTAGGCCAAATTATCAATTAAGTTATTCCTACCCATTGGCTTTACGATTTCTATTTAATAAAGTGCATAGAACTATTTGGAGTAGTCGATTGTTATATGTGCACATCTTTTTGCAGTGTGGTGGCCAGATCAAAACATACTGAAAAAGAGCAGAAATAGAATATAGAAATAGCATTCTACAAAATTGCCATCAGGTGTTGTTAAAAAATGAACCATTTATAACTTACTACATATTGTATACAAATAGCGAAATTGTAAAAAGAACTATTATGAAAAAACTTAAGCACCACATATATACTCTTTTGGTGAAAGATTTCAAATTACCGCAAAACACAATAGAATGACATGAAAATGACAGCTGAATGAAAACCCCAAAATTTCACAATTTCAAACAAATCGACACTTCTAAATGCATATTAAATTTTGAAAATTTAACCGTCCACTACACTTGCGATTCAATCTATGGAAGCCAGAATCACCTGTATTTACTGCAAAAGGTTCACATCTCCTGAAGCATCCTTGTCAATTCACATGCCCTTGTTTTGTTGAATCTTCTTTCGTGGCCTATTTAAATCACCTGGAAGAAAGACAAGTGTTAGCGGTAGATTAAATTGGAAAATTAAAGACAATTGGTGCTAGAAATAATTGTATTTCTTCCAAAATTCCCCAATATAAAATTTATATGTTCTGCTTAGTGCAAAATGACAGCTTGCACAGACAATAAACAAACATATTAAACTGTACAGTGGGAATTTAATTTCCAATTTAACCTATCACTAACACTACTATATATATCAGCAATCATATGTGCCATTTTTCCATTCTGCAAGAACTGTGAAGCAATGAACATTCATTTTGTTCTATAAATTCATTTCTTCCAATCAGGAATAAGGAGAAAGCTAACTCGTAAACAAAAAGCACCTATGTATGTAACATGAGATAAAAATGGCATTTCATTTTCATCATCTCATTCAACCGAATAAATGCTCAGACTATTTGTAGTGTTGGAAAATACAATGTCCCCATATAAGGTGTAAAGAAACAAGCAACCCAGATAGTGTTGTAAAACCCTCTGCAACAGAGAGGAAACAGTGTGTTTTCCAACTATGATGTCTCGTCATGTTATGAATGTATCCATGTATGTTTTTCATGAATTTTTTCATGTACATTGGTGAATTTTGTCTAGGATTTAGGCGGATCCTTAAGAAATAAGCAACCCAAATAGTGTTGTAAAACCCTCTGCAACATAAAGGAGATAGTGTGTTTTCCAACTATGACATCTCGTCATGTTGTGTATGTATCCATGTATGTTTTTCGTGCATTTTTTGATGTACATAGGTGTAATTGTATGTCTAGGAGTTAGCCGACTCCTTAACAAACAAGCAACCCAAATACTATTGTAAAACCCTCTGTGACAGAGAGGACACAGTGTGTTTTCCAACTATGACGTCTCCTCATGTTATGTATGTACCCATGTATGTTTTTCATGCATTTTTTGATGTACATAGGTGAATTTTGTCTAGGAGTTAGCTGGCTCCTTAGGAGAAACAGAAACAAGCAACCCAAATAGTGTTGTAAAACCCTTTGCAAGAGAGAGAGGCAGTGTGTTTTCCAACTGTGCAAATAATGAGAGCAATACATTTGTTCCAATCAGGACAAATCAAACTCATAAACAAAAAGCGCCTATTCATGTAACATGAGATCAAAATGGCATTTCATTTTCCTCATCTGATTCGACCAAATAAAATCTCGCATTCTCTACACATTTGGGAAATGCACTGTGTCGATACAAGGTGTTCAAAAACAAGCAACCCATATAGTGTTGTAAAAAATTGTTCCAATCAGATAAAGAAAATGAAATGACATTTCGGCTGTAGCAAAGAGTTGTTCAAAAATGCATGAAAAACATACATGAGAACATAAATGGAAACATACATAGCATGACGAGATGTCATAGTGCAGGGTCTGCCAGAATGGCGATCGGCACAAAACCGGCAGATGGAACCAAACGTCCGGGTGATGGTCAAGTGGGAGTTAACGATACCGTCAGGTGGGTTTTCCCGCCTGTTACCAGGCAAAAAAGTGGGTGGGTTAGCTTTGTGGACAAGATTCTTTGTCTAGCGCAGCAAAAGTGGAAGGGAATGATGTGGGCCTTTTCTCTTTCAAGAAAGAAAGATGAAAATACTATTTGTTTCCTGCTCTTGGGACTTTTCTGTTTCAAGAAAGAAAGGTGAAAATACTGTTTTCTAGCAACAAATAGTCGTTCTTGTCTTCGATGTTCATTGCACAATGGCAAGATGGCAGATACACAGAGTGGATATACATACCTGAAGGAGCTCTACATGGCGGCTACTCTTCCAATACTCTTGCCCTCGCTATCCACCAAAATGTCACCGTCCAAAAATGGCGAAAATGGGACCTCGTCAGCCCTTTTTATTATTTACTAATAATGGTTTTGAATGCCACGTTTTAGGCTTTTTTTCCATGCCAATAAATTATTTTGAAATCCCGCCAGCACTGTCACGTTTTCTTGGCAACAGTTGCAGGTATTGGCCCTTTTTTGTTTTGAGAAAGAAAGGTGAAAATACTATTTCTTTCCACTCTGCACATTCAAAGGGAAAGCTAAACATTTCAGTGCACGTGGACAAGTTGGAGGAGAAATCAGACCAAATTCAGGTGACACATACAATCCAATAGTGTTGCAAAGGGTTTTACAACACTATTTGGGCTGCTTCTTTCTTAACACCAATGGTTTTCCATCATGAATTGTTGCAAAACATAATGAAGTGAAGGCAGGCTTCAAAACACATTGTATTTTCCAACATGCACTATAGAATGTGTACACCTAGATATACTGGTCTAAAAACCAGAAAGGGCTAGGGTATGTTGTGATGTGGAGGTTGAAAAATGTAATGTGTTATGAAGCATGCAATTTGTTACATACTTCAAACTTAAACAGAACAATGGAAGGTGTGATCTGGAAGACTTTCATACTATTTTGTAAGATTCCATTTTAAAAAACCATGGGTGTTAAGAACCAAACAACCCAGCATGAGACGACCCTTTACATCTCAAGTGGATGATTAAAATAACTGAAACCCAACACTGTGCTTCCCATTTTCAATTCTTTTCTGCACTTTTATTTTTCAATGCTGCAAAATTTAAACACAACAATGGAATGTGTGATTTGGAAGACATTCAAGTAACACTCCATGTTGAAAACCAATGGGTGTTAAGAAGTAAGCAACCCACCATGAGACAACCAATTACATTAAAATAAGGAGATTAAAAAAAATGAAACCCAACACTGTGTTTCCCATCGAGAATAATTTTGGACAGTTTTTTTATTGAAACCCAACACTGCATTTCCCATTCAGAATTATTATTTGCAGTTTCTTTTTTCAATGGTGCAAAATTGAAACACAACAATGGAATGTGTGATTTTGAAGACATTCAAACAACTGAAATACTCCACATTCTGTTTCCCAAATTTCAAACACAAAGAACTTGTAAAACCCTTTGCTTGCAACAAATTTACCCCTCACCTCAATTTCATGTGTATTCTCCTCCAAATCCTCCAAGTGCACTCCACACTTCCACTAATTTGGTCGGTATTCTCCTCGAATTCGTCCACGTTCTCTCAGACCTTCAGCCTTCCCTTTCAACGTCGGAATCGGCTAACTGCTAAACAAAATTCACCTATGTACATCGAAAAATGCATGAAAAACATAGACATGAACATACATGGATACATACATAACATGACAAGACCGCCGTAGTGCGAGGCCCGCCAGATGCCTAAAACCAGTGGAGGTGATGAAACGACTAAGCTACGGTCAGGAAAAAGATAACGGCGCCGTCAAGTGCATTTCTCACCCATTGTCGGGCTCCAAAAGTGGGCAGGATGGCTTCGTCGGCAAGTTTCTTTTGTGTGGCACAGGAAAAGTGGAAGGGAATGACATGGGTCTTTTCTGTTTGGAGAAAGCAAGGCAAAAATACTATTTGTTTTGTTTCCTGTCTGCACGTTGAAGGCAAAAGCTAACTGCTAGACAAAATTCACCTATGTGTATATGATAGCATATGCAGCCATACCAAATTCAGGTATGGCAACAGTTGTAGGTATCATCCCTTTTTTGTTTCAAGAAAGAAATGTGAAAATACTATTTCTTTCCACTCTGCACATTGAAAGCAAAAGCAGAACGTTTCAATGCATGTGGACAAGTTGGAGGAGAAATCAGAAAAAATTTAGGTGACACGTACTATCCAATAGTGTTGCAGAGGGTTTTACAACACTATTTGGGCTGCTTCTTTCTTAACACCAATGGTTTTACAACATGAATTGTTGCAAAACAGAATGAATTGAAGGCAAGCTTCAAAACACATTGTATTTTCTGACATGCACTAAAGAATGTGCACACCTAGATATACTGGTCTAAAAACCAGAAAGGGCTAGGGTATATTGTGATGTGGAGGTTGAAAAATGCAATGTGTTATGAAGCATGCAATTTTTTACATACTTCAAACTTAAACAAAACAATGGAAGGTGTGATCTAGAAGACTTTCATACTATTTTGTAACATTCCATCTTACAAAACCATGGGTGTTAAGAACTAAACAACCCAGCATGAGACGACCCTTTACATATCAAGTGAATGATTAAAATAACTGAAAGCCAGCACTGCATTTTCCATTCATAATTATTATTTGCAGTTTCTTTTTTCAATGGTGCGAAATTGAAACACAACAATGGAATGTGTGATTTTGAAGACATTGGAGCAACTGAAATACTCCACATTCTGTTTCCCAAATTTAAAAGACAAAGAACTTGTAAAACACTCTACATTAAAACAAGAAGATTCAAAAAAATGAAACCCAGCACTATGTTTCCCATTCAGAGTAATTTTGTGCAGTCTTATTATCTATCGACTTAAATTTAAAAACAACAATGGAATGTGTGATTTGGAAGACATTCTTGAAACTGAAATACTCCGCATTGTGTTTCCCGAATTTCAAATTACCCCTCACCTCCATTTCATTGGTATTCTACTCAAACTCCTCCACATGCACTCAGACCTTAAGCTTTCCATTTACATTTAAACAAGGAGATTTTTAAAAAAAAGAAGTGAGCCACAACCCACTATGTTTTCCATGATGCTACTATTATGTGAATAATGTGTTGGGTAGAGATCAAACAAGAGTGTTTTTTTGAAAGTAAGGGTTGTTAAAAATTATGAAGCTCAGATTCAATACATTGTCCTCTTACTGTGTGCATAACACTAGCTGTTGTCTTCTTACTGTTTTTGCAAAGTCAGGGACAATCCATTGTGTTTTCCATACTGCAACAGTTAAGTAATTATTTTTGTTGGAAACATATGAACAGGTAGTGACCAAGACTATTTTTCTTAAAGAAAGGGGTCTCATAAGACAAGAAAGGGAAGTTGAAAACATTATTTTGTTACATTTCGGACAAAAAAATAAGAAGTGAGCCACAACCCACTGTGTTTTTCATGATGCTACTGTTACGTGAATTTTGTGTTGGAAACATATGGGCAGATATTGAAAAAGAGTGTTTTTCTCAAAGTAGGTATCCATGTATGTTCATGTGTATGTTTTTCATGCGTTCTTCGATGTACATAGGTGAATTTTGACTAGCAGTTAGTCGGCTCCCATAAGACAAGAAAGGGAAGTTGAAAACATTATTTTGTTACAGTCATGAAAAAATAAGAAGTGGGCCACAACCCACTATGCTTTCCATGATGCTACTATTATGTAAATTTTGTGTTGGAAACATATGGGCAGATATTGAAAAAGAATTTTTTGCTCGAAGTAGGTGTTGTTAAAAGAGTACAACAGGAAATTCAAAACATTCATTTCTCAAAGATTGTATAAAATAATAAGTGAGCCACAGCCCACTGTGCTTTCCATGATGCAACTGTTATGTGAATAATGTGTTGGGTAGATATCCAAGAAGAGTGTTTTGCTGAAAGTAAGGGTTGTTAAAGATTATGAAGGTCAAGTTCAATACATTGTCTTCTTACTGTGTGCACAATACTAACTATTGTCATTGAACAAGATATTTGCTAATAATGGTTTTGAATGCCACGTTTTTTCCTTTTTGTTCATCCACGCTGAACAATTAATTTGAAAACCCATTGGCGCTAACACGATTTCCCGACGACCGGACAACAAACAACACACAGGATGAGACGTCCCACCCTCAATTCTTTCCTTCCCATCCGACAACCTTTTCCCTCGCCAATCCCACCTCTTTTGTCGCGACTCTTTTCCCCATGCGTTATGGGAGCCATATCCTATGCTATATACATAACTGAATTTTCTCCAGGAGTTAAGGAGGGAGCAACCTAACTACTGCACAAAATTCACATACGTATATAACATACGATATGCCACTGTTAGGCATAAATTCAAATATGTATATAACATAGGATATGCCGATTTCAAATTCCTAGACAAAATTCACCTATGCACATTGAAAAAAAGGATGAAAAACATACACATGAACATACATGTATACATACATGTATACATACATAACATGAGGATACGTCGTAGTGAAACAGTGGGTTTTACAACAGTCCAAGTTTTAAGAGACAATGTGTTTTCCAAAACAATAGTATATAAAATGGTAGAAAAAATGGGATTGGATGTGGGCTTTTTTCCAGTTACCAATTATGAGTTTTAGGAGACAGTGTGTTTTTCAAAACCCTCGATAGAAAAAACATTATCAGACCTGCATTTCAACTAAATCCTAGACAAAATTCACCTCTATACATCGAAAAACGCATGAAAAAAATACATAAGAACATACATGGATACATACATAACATGAGGAGACATCGTAGTGA
>CM021104.1:330455194-330627600 GCA_007115665.2 Sequoiadendron giganteum | reverse complement strand
AAATTAAAAAGAATTCTGATTCATGCATAGGAAGGGAAGGGCAATTGGAAGTTCACAATCAATTAGCAAACACATTGCTGCCTTATGGTTGACCGTTTTCGTAAACTGAGGGGACTTCCTTCGTACCGCAGTTGCTGCCTCCTGAATAAAACATTCCCACTTTCCAATCAACCTCATAACCACTTATGAGAGATTAAAATTGTACATTGGATTGCATCTTGTAATCACCAGATCTTACCTGCACGTTTCATGAATGGGACCGCCCCGAAGAAGATGCCCTACTACAAAACCTTTCAGGTGTGTTGTCCACATCAATGGCGTTCTTCACTGCAAGAACCAGTTTCCATTTTACAGCACCCATCCTTGGTTTCCTGTAAACTGTAAAATTGTTGCAAGTGTTATGGACAGTTAAAGTTCAAAAATTTATTGCACAATTTTACAGTAATCAAGCATATTTTGTTTTCAATGAAAAAAAGAAATTGAAATGCACAACCCACACTTTTGTAAAAGGCTATACAAGTAACCCACTCTGGTTTACAACATGCAATTATTTTGTCCAATTATTATTGTCAATCATGAGAAAGATAATGAATTGAAATTTATACCATAAATAATAGTTGTAATTTTTGGAGGTGCCATTTTTACATTCATACAGTGTAAATAAGAAAATATTTTCAAGACACTCAAACTGTTATCCGAATTTTCAGGTTGGAAAACACAAGGTGTTATAAACCATGCAACCCACAAACTATTAAAAGACTACACTTTCTGTTATGCAGATTGTTACAAAACACTGTATTGAAGTTCACATTCATATTTTATAAGAATCCATCACATGCACTAAACATTCCATTTCAATATCAGAATATGTTTCAAACAGAAGATGCACAAAAAATATTGCATGATGGAAAACACACTGGGTTGTCCTTCACGTTTCAAATATTGTTCAATGACGACACTTAGAGTTATGCACACCATAAGAAAACAATGTATTGAAGGTCACTTTCATATTTTATAAATGCCCTTGCTTGCAACAAAAGTTGCACACAAAAAAAAAGTAAAGTTCCAGTATGGAAAACCCAACAGGTTGTCTGTCGCTTCTCAAAAGCTTAAATAATTATGGTTATTTTTTAGCTTTAGGATCATTTAGGTTATATATAATGGGAGCAAGCTAAGTCCTGGACAAAATTCACATATGTATATAACATAGGATATGCCGGTTTGAAGATTCTTTTTTGTGTTGAGGGTTTTGAAATTTTTGTTTTGTTTCCTCCTCGTTTGCTGGTTATCGAATTTTTCCCTTTTCGAATGAAAAAAGTGACAACCCATTGTACAAATATGAGTGAAATTACTGAATAATGTTTGTAGAAAGCAAAATCACCTCCAATAATCAAATGCTATATTTCAAAAATCATGTAAAACCCGCAATGTCGCCATTGTTCGCATAGTTTTTCAGAATGGATAGAAAAGGGCATAACGTGGCATTCAAAATCATAATTGGGAAAAATAGCAAAAAGCCCACATCCAATCCCATTTTTTCCGCCATTTTATACACTGATGTTTTGGGAAACACACCGTCTCCTAAAACTCAGACTATTGTGAAACCCACTGTTTGACTACGATGTCTCCTCATGTTATGTATGTGTCCACGTATGTTCTTATGTATGTTTTTCATGCACTTTTGAATGTGAATAGGTGAATTTTGTCTAGGAATTTGAAACCGGCATAACTCATAGACAAAATTCACTTATGTACATTGAAAAACGCATTAAAAACATGCATGGATACTACACAACATGAAGAAAGGTCATAGTTGGAAAACACACTGTCTCCTCTCTATTGCAGAGGAACCGGCATATCCTAAGTTATATACATATGTGAATTTACGCCTGAAACTGGCATATCCTATGTTATATACATATGTGAATTTTGTCCAAGAGTTAGCTTGCTCCCTCCTTAACTTGTGGAAAAAATTCACCTATGTGTATATCATGGCCTATGCACCCATAGCGCATGGAGAAAACAGCCGCAACGGAAGAGGTGGGACCTGCGGCAACAGAAAAGGTTGCCGGACGGAAGGAAAGACATGACGACTAGACGTCTCATCCCCTTGCCATTTGTTGTCCCATCACCGGGAAATCATGTCAGCGCCGGCGGTTTTTTCAAAATAATCATTCGGCGTGGATGGACAAAAAGCCTAAAACGTGGCCAAACGAAACCATTATTAGCAAACAATAAAAAGGGCCGACAAGGTCCCATTTTCTCCATTTTTGGAAGGCGACATTTTGGTGGATAGTGAGGGCAAGAGTAGCAGCCATGCAGAGCTCCTTCAAGTATGTATATCCACTCTGTGTTATGCACACAGTAAGAGGATAATGTATTGAACTTGAGCTTCATAATTTTTAACAACCCTTACTTTCAGCAAAACACTCTTGCTCAATCTTCGTCCAACACATTATTCACATAACAGTTGCATCATGGAAAACACAGTGGGTTGTGGCTCACTTATTATTTTACGTAGGCTATAAGAAATGAATGTTTTGAAGTTCGCGTTATACTCTTTTAACAACACCTACTTTGAGAAAAACACTCTTTTTCAATATCTGCCCATATGTTTCCAACACAAAATTCACATAACAGTAGCATCATGGAAAACACAGTGGGTTGTGGCTCACTTCTTATTTTTTTGTCCGGAATGTAACAAAATAATGTTTTCAACGTCCCTTTCTTGTCTTATGAGACCCCTTTCTTTAACAAAAATAGTCTTTGTCACTACCTGTTCATATGTTTCCAACAAAAAAATTACTTAACTATTGTAGTATGGAAAACACAATGGGTTGTCCCTGACTTTGCAAAAATAGTAAGAAGACAATAGCTAGTGTTATGCACATAGTAAGAGGACAATGTATTGAATCTGAGCTTCATAATTTTTAACAACCCTTACTTTTAGAAAAACACTCTTGTTCGATCTCTGCCCAACACATTATTCACATAACAGTAGGATCATGGAAAACACAGTGGGTTGTGGCTCACTTCTTATTTTTTAAAATCTCCTTGTTTAAATGTAAATGGAAAGCTTAAGGTCTGAGTGCACGTGGAGGAGTTGGAGTAGAATACCAACAAAATGGAGGTGAGGGGTAATTTGAAATTCGAGAAACAGAATGTGGAGTATTTTGGTTTCTCCAATGTCTTCAAAATCACGCATTCCATTGTTGTGTTTCAATTTCACACCATTGAAAAAAGAAACTACAAAAAATAATTCTGAATGGGAAACGCAGTGCTGGGTTTCAATAAAAAAACTGTCCAAAATTATTCTCAATGGGAAACACGGTGTTGGCTTTCACTTTTTTCAATCTCCTTGTTTTAATGTAGAGGGTTTTACAAGTTCTTTGTCTTTTAAATTTGGGAAACAGAATGTGGAGTATTTCGGTTGCTCCAATGTCTTCAAAATCACACATTCCATTGTTGTGTTTCAATTTTTCACCTTTGAAAAAAGAAACTACAAATAATAATTCTGAATGGGAAACGTAGTGTTGGGTGTCAATAAAAAAACTGTACAAAATTATTCTCAATGGGAAACATAGTGTTGGGTTTCAGTTATTTCAATCTCCTTGTTTAAATGTAAAGGGTCATCTCATGGTGGGTTGCTTGCTTCTTAACACGCATGGTCTTGCAACATGGAGTGTTACTTGAATGTCTTCCAAATCACACATTCCATTGTTGTGTTTAAATTTTGCAGCATTGAAAAATAAAAGTGCAGAAAAGAATTGAAAATGGGAAACATAGTGTTGGGTTTTAGTTATTTTAATCATCCACTTGAGATGTAAAGGGTCATCTCATGGTGGGTTCCTTGGTTGTAAAGACCAATAGTTTTGTAAGATGGAATGTTAGAAAACAATATGAAAGTCTTCTACATCACACCTTCCATTGTTGTGTTTAAGTTTCAAGTATATAACAAATTGCATGCTTCATAACACATTGCATTTTTCAACCTCCACATCACAACATACCCTAGCCCTTTTTGCTTTTTACACAAGTATATCAAGGTGTACACATTCTGTAGTGCATTTCAAAAAATACAATGTCTTTTGAAGCCTGCCTTTACTTATACAGTATACCCAACCTTTGTCTTGTAATGCAAATATACAAACGTATAGATGGTGTTTTATTTTATCAAATAGCACATCTCTCATTTAATGGGGACAATAATAACCCTCAACACATAGTGTAATTCATAGTACGCACTTCATTTTGTTTCACAACAATTCATGTTGGAAAACCCTACGTGTTAAGAAAGAAGCAACCCAAATAGTGTTGTCAAACCCTCTGCAACACTATTGGATAGTACACGTCACCTCAATCTGGTTGGTATTCTCCTTGAAGTCGTCCACGTGCACTGAGACCTTCTGCTTTCCCTTTCAATGTGCAGACAGGAAACAAAACAAATAGTATTTTTGTCTTGCTTTCTCCAAACAGAAAAGGCCCACATCATTCCCTTCCACTTTTTCCGCGCCACACAAAAGAAACTTACCGACGAAGCTAACCCGCCCGCTTTTTCGCCCGGCAACAGGTTGGAAAATGCGCCTGATGGCACCGTTAACTCTTACCTGACCGTAGCTCGGACGTTTCATCCCATCTTCCCATTTTGTCACTTTTTGTTTCCAGGTATGTTGTTATTCTAATAGCTCTTTTACAATTTGTCTATAATATTTAGGGCCAAGTAGGCCAAATTATCAATTAAGTTATTCCTACCCATTGGCTTTACGATTTCTATTTAATAAAGTGCATAGAACTATTTGGAGTAGTCGATTGTTATATGTGCACATCTTTTTGCAGTGTGGTGGCCAGATCAAAACATACTGAAAAAGAGCAGAAATAGAATATAGAAATAGCATTCTACAAAATTGCCATCAGGTGTTGTTAAAAAATGAACCATTTATAACTTACTACATATTGTATACAAATAGCGAAATTGTAAAAAGAACTATTATGAAAAAACTTAAGCACCACATATATACTCTTTTGGTGAAAGATTTCAAATTACCGCAAAACACAATAGAATGACATGAAAATGACAGCTGAATGAAAACCCCAAAATTTCACAATTTCAAACAAATCGACACTTCTAAATGCATATTAAATTTTGAAAATTTAACCGTCCACTACACTTGCGATTCAATCTATGGAAGCCAGAATCACCTGTATTTACTGCAAAAGGTTCACATCTCCTGAAGCATCCTTGTCAATTCACATGCCCTTGTTTTGTTGAATCTTCTTTCGTGGCCTATTTAAATCACCTGGAAGAAAGACAAGTGTTAGCGGTAGATTAAATTGGAAAATTAAAGACAATTGGTGCTAGAAATAATTGTATTTCTTCCAAAATTCCCCAATATAAAATTTATATGTTCTGCTTAGTGCAAAATGACAGCTTGCACAGACAATAAACAAACATATTAAACTGTACAGTGGGAATTTAATTTCCAATTTAACCTATCACTAACACTACTATATATATCAGCAATCATATGTGCCATTTTTCCATTCTGCAAGAACTGTGAAGCAATGAACATTCATTTTGTTCTATAAATTCATTTCTTCCAATCAGGAATAAGGAGAAAGCTAACTCGTAAACAAAAAGCACCTATGTATGTAACATGAGATAAAAATGGCATTTCATTTTCATCATCTCATTCAACCGAATAAATGCTCAGACTATTTGTAGTGTTGGAAAATACAATGTCCCCATATAAGGTGTAAAGAAACAAGCAACCCAGATAGTGTTGTAAAACCCTCTGCAACAGAGAGGAAACAGTGTGTTTTCCAACTATGATGTCTCGTCATGTTATGAATGTATCCATGTATGTTTTTCATGAATTTTTTCATGTACATTGGTGAATTTTGTCTAGGATTTAGGCGGATCCTTAAGAAATAAGCAACCCAAATAGTGTTGTAAAACCCTCTGCAACATAAAGGAGATAGTGTGTTTTCCAACTATGACATCTCGTCATGTTGTGTATGTATCCATGTATGTTTTTCGTGCATTTTTTGATGTACATAGGTGTAATTGTATGTCTAGGAGTTAGCCGACTCCTTAACAAACAAGCAACCCAAATACTATTGTAAAACCCTCTGTGACAGAGAGGACACAGTGTGTTTTCCAACTATGACGTCTCCTCATGTTATGTATGTACCCATGTATGTTTTTCATGCATTTTTTGATGTACATAGGTGAATTTTGTCTAGGAGTTAGCTGGCTCCTTAGGAGAAACAGAAACAAGCAACCCAAATAGTGTTGTAAAACCCTTTGCAAGAGAGAGAGGCAGTGTGTTTTCCAACTGTGCAAATAATGAGAGCAATACATTTGTTCCAATCAGGACAAATCAAACTCATAAACAAAAAGCGCCTATTCATGTAACATGAGATCAAAATGGCATTTCATTTTCCTCATCTGATTCGACCAAATAAAATCTCGCATTCTCTACACATTTGGGAAATGCACTGTGTCGATACAAGGTGTTCAAAAACAAGCAACCCATATAGTGTTGTAAAAAATTGTTCCAATCAGATAAAGAAAATGAAATGACATTTCGGCTGTAGCAAAGAGTTGTTCAAAAATGCATGAAAAACATACATGAGAACATAAATGGAAACATACATAGCATGACGAGATGTCATAGTGCAGGGTCTGCCAGAATGGCGATCGGCACAAAACCGGCAGATGGAACCAAACGTCCGGGTGATGGTCAAGTGGGAGTTAACGATACCGTCAGGTGGGTTTTCCCGCCTGTTACCAGGCAAAAAAGTGGGTGGGTTAGCTTTGTGGACAAGATTCTTTGTCTAGCGCAGCAAAAGTGGAAGGGAATGATGTGGGCCTTTTCTCTTTCAAGAAAGAAAGATGAAAATACTATTTGTTTCCTGCTCTTGGGACTTTTCTGTTTCAAGAAAGAAAGGTGAAAATACTGTTTTCTAGCAACAAATAGTCGTTCTTGTCTTCGATGTTCATTGCACAATGGCAAGATGGCAGATACACAGAGTGGATATACATACCTGAAGGAGCTCTACATGGCGGCTACTCTTCCAATACTCTTGCCCTCGCTATCCACCAAAATGTCACCGTCCAAAAATGGCGAAAATGGGACCTCGTCAGCCCTTTTTATTATTTACTAATAATGGTTTTGAATGCCACGTTTTAGGCTTTTTTTCCATGCCAATAAATTATTTTGAAATCCCGCCAGCACTGTCACGTTTTCTTGGCAACAGTTGCAGGTATTGGCCCTTTTTTGTTTTGAGAAAGAAAGGTGAAAATACTATTTCTTTCCACTCTGCACATTCAAAGGGAAAGCTAAACATTTCAGTGCACGTGGACAAGTTGGAGGAGAAATCAGACCAAATTCAGGTGACACATACAATCCAATAGTGTTGCAAAGGGTTTTACAACACTATTTGGGCTGCTTCTTTCTTAACACCAATGGTTTTCCATCATGAATTGTTGCAAAACATAATGAAGTGAAGGCAGGCTTCAAAACACATTGTATTTTCCAACATGCACTATAGAATGTGTACACCTAGATATACTGGTCTAAAAACCAGAAAGGGCTAGGGTATGTTGTGATGTGGAGGTTGAAAAATGTAATGTGTTATGAAGCATGCAATTTGTTACATACTTCAAACTTAAACAGAACAATGGAAGGTGTGATCTGGAAGACTTTCATACTATTTTGTAAGATTCCATTTTAAAAAACCATGGGTGTTAAGAACCAAACAACCCAGCATGAGACGACCCTTTACATCTCAAGTGGATGATTAAAATAACTGAAACCCAACACTGTGCTTCCCATTTTCAATTCTTTTCTGCACTTTTATTTTTCAATGCTGCAAAATTTAAACACAACAATGGAATGTGTGATTTGGAAGACATTCAAGTAACACTCCATGTTGAAAACCAATGGGTGTTAAGAAGTAAGCAACCCACCATGAGACAACCAATTACATTAAAATAAGGAGATTAAAAAAAATGAAACCCAACACTGTGTTTCCCATCGAGAATAATTTTGGACAGTTTTTTTATTGAAACCCAACACTGCATTTCCCATTCAGAATTATTATTTGCAGTTTCTTTTTTCAATGGTGCAAAATTGAAACACAACAATGGAATGTGTGATTTTGAAGACATTCAAACAACTGAAATACTCCACATTCTGTTTCCCAAATTTCAAACACAAAGAACTTGTAAAACCCTTTGCTTGCAACAAATTTACCCCTCACCTCAATTTCATGTGTATTCTCCTCCAAATCCTCCAAGTGCACTCCACACTTCCACTAATTTGGTCGGTATTCTCCTCGAATTCGTCCACGTTCTCTCAGACCTTCAGCCTTCCCTTTCAACGTCGGAATCGGCTAACTGCTAAACAAAATTCACCTATGTACATCGAAAAATGCATGAAAAACATAGACATGAACATACATGGATACATACATAACATGACAAGACCGCCGTAGTGCGAGGCCCGCCAGATGCCTAAAACCAGTGGAGGTGATGAAACGACTAAGCTACGGTCAGGAAAAAGATAACGGCGCCGTCAAGTGCATTTCTCACCCATTGTCGGGCTCCAAAAGTGGGCAGGATGGCTTCGTCGGCAAGTTTCTTTTGTGTGGCACAGGAAAAGTGGAAGGGAATGACATGGGTCTTTTCTGTTTGGAGAAAGCAAGGCAAAAATACTATTTGTTTTGTTTCCTGTCTGCACGTTGAAGGCAAAAGCTAACTGCTAGACAAAATTCACCTATGTGTATATGATAGCATATGCAGCCATACCAAATTCAGGTATGGCAACAGTTGTAGGTATCATCCCTTTTTTGTTTCAAGAAAGAAATGTGAAAATACTATTTCTTTCCACTCTGCACATTGAAAGCAAAAGCAGAACGTTTCAATGCATGTGGACAAGTTGGAGGAGAAATCAGAAAAAATTTAGGTGACACGTACTATCCAATAGTGTTGCAGAGGGTTTTACAACACTATTTGGGCTGCTTCTTTCTTAACACCAATGGTTTTACAACATGAATTGTTGCAAAACAGAATGAATTGAAGGCAAGCTTCAAAACACATTGTATTTTCTGACATGCACTAAAGAATGTGCACACCTAGATATACTGGTCTAAAAACCAGAAAGGGCTAGGGTATATTGTGATGTGGAGGTTGAAAAATGCAATGTGTTATGAAGCATGCAATTTTTTACATACTTCAAACTTAAACAAAACAATGGAAGGTGTGATCTAGAAGACTTTCATACTATTTTGTAACATTCCATCTTACAAAACCATGGGTGTTAAGAACTAAACAACCCAGCATGAGACGACCCTTTACATATCAAGTGAATGATTAAAATAACTGAAAGCCAGCACTGCATTTTCCATTCATAATTATTATTTGCAGTTTCTTTTTTCAATGGTGCGAAATTGAAACACAACAATGGAATGTGTGATTTTGAAGACATTGGAGCAACTGAAATACTCCACATTCTGTTTCCCAAATTTAAAAGACAAAGAACTTGTAAAACACTCTACATTAAAACAAGAAGATTCAAAAAAATGAAACCCAGCACTATGTTTCCCATTCAGAGTAATTTTGTGCAGTCTTATTATCTATCGACTTAAATTTAAAAACAACAATGGAATGTGTGATTTGGAAGACATTCTTGAAACTGAAATACTCCGCATTGTGTTTCCCGAATTTCAAATTACCCCTCACCTCCATTTCATTGGTATTCTACTCAAACTCCTCCACATGCACTCAGACCTTAAGCTTTCCATTTACATTTAAACAAGGAGATTTTTAAAAAAAAGAAGTGAGCCACAACCCACTATGTTTTCCATGATGCTACTATTATGTGAATAATGTGTTGGGTAGAGATCAAACAAGAGTGTTTTTTTGAAAGTAAGGGTTGTTAAAAATTATGAAGCTCAGATTCAATACATTGTCCTCTTACTGTGTGCATAACACTAGCTGTTGTCTTCTTACTGTTTTTGCAAAGTCAGGGACAATCCATTGTGTTTTCCATACTGCAACAGTTAAGTAATTATTTTTGTTGGAAACATATGAACAGGTAGTGACCAAGACTATTTTTCTTAAAGAAAGGGGTCTCATAAGACAAGAAAGGGAAGTTGAAAACATTATTTTGTTACATTTCGGACAAAAAAATAAGAAGTGAGCCACAACCCACTGTGTTTTTCATGATGCTACTGTTACGTGAATTTTGTGTTGGAAACATATGGGCAGATATTGAAAAAGAGTGTTTTTCTCAAAGTAGGTATCCATGTATGTTCATGTGTATGTTTTTCATGCGTTCTTCGATGTACATAGGTGAATTTTGACTAGCAGTTAGTCGGCTCCCATAAGACAAGAAAGGGAAGTTGAAAACATTATTTTGTTACAGTCATGAAAAAATAAGAAGTGGGCCACAACCCACTATGCTTTCCATGATGCTACTATTATGTAAATTTTGTGTTGGAAACATATGGGCAGATATTGAAAAAGAATTTTTTGCTCGAAGTAGGTGTTGTTAAAAGAGTACAACAGGAAATTCAAAACATTCATTTCTCAAAGATTGTATAAAATAATAAGTGAGCCACAGCCCACTGTGCTTTCCATGATGCAACTGTTATGTGAATAATGTGTTGGGTAGATATCCAAGAAGAGTGTTTTGCTGAAAGTAAGGGTTGTTAAAGATTATGAAGGTCAAGTTCAATACATTGTCTTCTTACTGTGTGCACAATACTAACTATTGTCATTGAACAAGATATTTGCTAATAATGGTTTTGAATGCCACGTTTTTTCCTTTTTGTTCATCCACGCTGAACAATTAATTTGAAAACCCATTGGCGCTAACACGATTTCCCGACGACCGGACAACAAACAACACACAGGATGAGACGTCCCACCCTCAATTCTTTCCTTCCCATCCGACAACCTTTTCCCTCGCCAATCCCACCTCTTTTGTCGCGACTCTTTTCCCCATGCGTTATGGGAGCCATATCCTATGCTATATACATAACTGAATTTTCTCCAGGAGTTAAGGAGGGAGCAACCTAACTACTGCACAAAATTCACATACGTATATAACATACGATATGCCACTGTTAGGCATAAATTCAAATATGTATATAACATAGGATATGCCGATTTCAAATTCCTAGACAAAATTCACCTATGCACATTGAAAAAAAGGATGAAAAACATACACATGAACATACATGTATACATACATGTATACATACATAACATGAGGATACGTCGTAGTGAAACAGTGGGTTTTACAACAGTCCAAGTTTTAAGAGACAATGTGTTTTCCAAAACAATAGTATATAAAATGGTAGAAAAAATGGGATTGGATGTGGGCTTTTTTCCAGTTACCAATTATGAGTTTTAGGAGACAGTGTGTTTTTCAAAACCCTCGATAGAAAAAACATTATCAGACCTGCATTTCAACTAAATCCTAGACAAAATTCACCTCTATACATCGAAAAACGCATGAAAAAAATACATAAGAACATACATGGATACATACATAACATGAGGAGACATCGTAGTGAATCTGTGGGTTTTACAATAGTCCGAATTTGAGGAGACATTGTGTTTTCCAAAACAACGGTGTATAAAATGGCAGCAAAAATGGGATTGGATGTGGGTTTTTTGCTATTTCCCAATTAGCTTTCCCCAAATGGTCGGGAGCCGGCTAGCTGCTAGACAAAATTCACCTATGCACATTCAAAAAATGCATGAAAAACATACACATGAACATACATGGATACATACATAACATGAGGAGACGTCGTAGTGAAACAGTGGGTTTTACAAATAGTCTAAGTTTTAGGAGACAGTGTGTTTTCCAAAACAACAGTGTATAAAATGGTGGCAAAAATGGGGTTGGATGTGGGCTTTTTCCTATTTCTTTTGTGTGGCGTGGGAAAAGTGGAAGGGAATGACGTGCGCCTTTTCTGTTTAGAGAAAGCAAGGTGAAAATACTATTTGTTTTCTTTCCTGTGTGCACATTGAAAGGGAAAGGTGAAGGCCTTAGAGCACGTGGACGACTTCGAGGAGTGCACATGTAGGATTTGGAGCAGAATACAGACGACATCGAGGTGAGGGGTAATTTTGTTGCAAATAGAGGGTTTTGCAAGATGTTTTAATTTGAAATTTGGGAAACACATTGTGGAGTATTTCAGTGGGCTTTTTTACTATTTCCCAATTAGCTTTCACCAAATGGGTAGGAGTCGGCAAAATGCTAGACAAAATTCACCTATTCACATTGAAAACCGCGTGAAAAACATACGTGGACACATACGTAACATGAGGAGACGTCGTAGTCAAATAGTGGGTTTTACAATAGTCTGAGTTTAAGGAGACGTGTTTCCCAAAACAACAGTGTATAAAATGGCGAGAAAAATGGGATTGGATGTGGGCTTTTTTCTATTTTTCCCAATTATGATTTTGAATGCCATCTTATGCCCTTTTCTATCCATTCTGAAAAACTATGTGAACAATGGTTCTTTTCTCTATTTGATTATTGGAGGTGATTCTGCTTTCTACAAACATTATTCAGTAATTTCACTCATATTTGTACAATGGGTTGTCACTTTTTTCATTCAGAAAGGGCTCTTTTCTCTTTGTGGGTTTTACATGATTTTTGAAATATAGCATTTGATTATTAAAGGTGATTCTACTTTCTACAAACATTATTCAGTAATTTCACTCATATTTGTACAATGGGTTGTCACTTTTTTCATTCGAAAAGGGAAAAATTCGATAACCAGCAAATGTGGAGGAAACGAACAAAAAATATCAAAACCTTCGACAAAAAATTAGCAACCCCATAGTTTTAAAAACACAGACGGGAGGAGACGCAAAACTAAAACCCTCAAGTGAAAATAACAAACCCTTAATGGAGCAACGAAGGCCCGTTCATTTCTTCGTCGTTCATAGCATAATGACAAGATGGCACATACACAGAGTTGATATACATACCTGAAGGAGCTTCGCATCGCTGCTACTCTGGTGCTACTCTGGCTGCTCCTCTTGCCCTCGCTATCCACCAAAACGTCACCGTCGAAAATGGGCGAAAATGGGACCTTGTCGGCCCTTTTTATTGTTTGCTAATAATGGTTTTGTTTGGCCACGTTTGGGGCTTTTTGTCCATCCACACCGAGTGATTATTTTGAAAAAACCGCTGGTGCTGACACGATTTCCTGGCAATGGGACAGCAAACGGCACGGGAGATGAAACGTCTGGCCGTCAGGTCTTTCCTTCCGTCCGGAAAGCTTTTCCGTCATCGCGGGTCCCACCTCTTCCATCGCCATTCTTTTCTCCATGCGATATGACCGCATAGGCCATGATATACACATAGGTGAATTTTGTCTAGCAGTTAGCTTTTTCCTTTAAGTTGTGTTGTTAATTTATTTTATTTAAAATAATAAATATTGTATCAATTTTTTAAATTTGGTATCTAGCTAAATTTATAATTTAGAGGAGAGAAGTGCATACTTCATCTCTTTAATTTTTTTTACTTTATGTCTATTTCACCTTATTTCTAGGATATACTAACTTTAATATTTAATTTAATCTATTTTTTTATATAAGCTCATATGACCTTAAAAGTAATTTTCTATTTTCCCATCTCAATCCCAAATCTAATAGCTTGAACCTAATGTTACTATATCTCCACATTTGAGATAGGATCAGAAGTGTGGGAAAATCCCCTAGAGAGAATTGTACCTATATTCTTTTTTCTAAAAATTAAGATATCATTCTACCTAATCTTAATCTTAAACTTGTACCAAATTAGATTGTTAACCTTTATATTAAACATCAAAATATTTGAATAGAGTGTAATACCCAACAAAACCACTCATTATTATTTACTCTTGGAGGTGTAAGCTATAGTGGCAATAAGGGGAGAACTCTGTGATGTCATGGCCATGAAGGGAAAAGTGAAAGATTTTTTTTTAGAGCCAAACATTTATGCTTTAAATATAAATACATTAAATTTAAAAATATATATTATATGAAACTTAAAAAATATCATATAGGTTTATAATATTTACTACACTTTTTAAGTAAAAGGAAAACCAAATAATTATGGAAATAATGAATGGAGGATTTTTTAAAAGTAAAACAAGTTTATTACAAAAAAAATAGACGTTTAAACAAACATAAAATAAACAAATTAGATAAAATATAATAATCATTATACAAAAATAAAAAATATGTGCCCCTGAAAATAAATGTTCAAACAAAAATAAATAAACATCATAGATAAAATATAATTATTATTATATAAAAATAAAAAATTATGTGTCTAGTAAATAAAATAAAATTGTTCTAAATTAAAATAAAATAACTCCTAGGTAAATAAAATATATTGAAACTATTACCTCTTGATGTAGGTCAAAGGCCTTCATGCCATCAAATGAAATGATAGCTCACTTTTGGAGGATTATTTGTGTTGATTGACTAACTATGAATAACGTTTGAGTGTTTGCACCATAGAAGGGAAGTGTGTGCCAATTGGAGGAAGTGTATGAAGATGAAATAGGTTCAGTTTAAGATCTCTAAAGGAAACACATAATATCATCTATTATTGGTGACAACAAAATTGATTTAGGATTGACGTGCTATGAATTTCATGTCAATTTGAATTTAGGTCCACTCTTAGCTGACCTAGTTAATTGCAAATCGTGTTAAGAGGTTCTTGGTCAAAATTAAATATTGTTAATGTATTGGAATGGATATATTTATGTCTAGAATTCATTCAATGGCTAATCATTAGAGTATGTGTGAGTGAGTGTGAATGTTATATTCGGGTGATGCAACGGGAGTTGCATCCCAATCATTGTGCACCATTATCAGAAGATCATATGTTGTATAGGAGAGTGTCTAAAGGAAAACCAAATCAAGTGAAAGCTATGTAATTAGTATTGAAGATCCATATATAATATCTATGTAATCCAGTAGGACTAGTGTCTTTTCTTTTGAGTTGGTGCTCAAATATGTATGTTGGGGGATAAAAATCTCTAGTAGGTTGGTGCCTACAAAAAAATTTGGGGATTGGTGTCTCTTATTGGTTGGTCCCTGCTTCATGACTATAAGTAATTCATTATTTTTGTGAGGCTGGATTTGGGCACTAACTACAAGCATCTCTTCTCACTATGGTTTTTCCCATTCTAAGTTCCCACATATATCTGGTGTTCCTTGTGGATGTATGCATCTATCTGTGTAGCTTGATGATTGAAAAAATTAATACTTTCTTCTTTTATGTTATTACATTTGGTAATTAATGTTGAATTAAAGAGTTTTTGCATATATTTTAATTCACCCCCACCTCTCAGAATTTTGTGCGTATTTCACTATTAAGTGAAACCAAAATAGAACAATAGAAATATTTATCATATATAAATGAGAGTGTGAAAATATATACTTTAAGCCTTACATATATAGGCAAAGATGAAGAGGTAGGAAAGTATCAAACAATGATTGACTACCCCTCTAAAGGTGTAACACTTGTGAACTCACTTGACAAGTGTGTGAGAAAATGACAAGTTTGTATGCACTAGGTTTCTTAAGTGATGAGGACACATGTCTCAACCACATGAAGTGAGAAAAAAATAAAATTCCCTAACTAAATACTTAACATTAATGTGAATAGGTCAACCTAGAAAATGAGATTAACTAACTAGTTATGTAATGAACCTATTTACACTGGCATAATCATCATAGCTTGGTAACAACAAAAGTAGAGAGATATAAAAGTTTTAAGGGACCTCACTCTCCTACCCCTGAATACTAGCACTTCTTTTATGATTTTTTTAATCTTTCCCCTTGTTATAAATTCCTAAGTTTTGGTTTTGGATTGTTGCTTGGGTTTTAATATCTTTTTGATGGTTTTGATAAAGATAATGATACTTTTATATCATCATATACAAAGTCTGATATATGATGCAATAACCTTTTCAAATGAATGCAAATATTCTTCTATAACTAGAAGGCATTTCTACAAACATTTTCCATGCCAACTTATAAATTGCTAAAACAAGACATTCTAGCAAACACTAGGAATGCGATTATTCTTTTGACTTAAATGATGCACAAACTAAATACAATCAGTTTGCAAACTCGCCTCAATGGCAATGATCATATGCAGAAAGGCAAGAAGGATTTTCATTGGAATTCTAAAGATAATTGCAACTTGATGGAGGTTTGTTAATATAGTTGATCTGCAACAAACATTAACTTATCCACCTTATTTGTATGCACAAAGCCTTTAAAGGTCTAGCTACTCACAATGGAAAAGAAATGGGCCCAAGAAAGAAGGCATTTTAGCCTTGAAGAAGGATGCCTAGGCTGCTGAAGCAAGATGTGGCCACTAGGAACGCTGGTACAACCTGTATATGGCAGTATTAGTTGATATTCATTGCAGCCACAAACTCTTTAATGCTTTCCCTTCCAAAATAATGTGAAACCCTTGACAGATATGAGAATGATCTCCACTTGAATGCACAATATCACTGTAGTGATCACTATTCATGCGTTACTATAGTGTCAACTATAGCATGGGTATTGTAGCATCAAATATATCTAGAAATGAATGCATTAGTTTTGATTTTAGTGGCTACCAAATAAAACTTCAGGTCTGTAGTTGATCAATCTACAAAACCCTTTTTAAAAATTCATCAATTTGCACAAATAGAGCCTCTGTATGAAGCTCTCCCAAAATTCCAAATTCAATGGATATTTCACCACTTCAAATGGCTGCAACATTGAATTGTTTATCATTCTCCAATGGCTTAAAAGATAGAAACCCTTGGCTTCTTTTCACAAACACAATTCATGAAATAAATGCTCAATCCAATGATTTTATTTGCCTCTTCATAGAATATATATAACTCTCCAAGAGGGTCGACTTCTCCCAAAAATCAAAATTATAAATATTAAATATTATAACATTCACATCATTTACTATTTCATTATCAACCTTGGGATTAGGGCCATATAATTAATTACTCACTTGACCCCCTTTTAATGATGACTTGGCCCTTCATTATAAAGTAAAGTTATAACTTAATAATAACACCTTTAATTTAATTAATATCATTTGAGACGATAAAACATTAATATCTCTCTTAATATTTATTATTTCATGATGCCAACTGAAACTGGGGTCAACTCTATAAATCTCAATATGACCAAGTGCCTTACTAAAAATAGTAAGGGTCCCTCTCAACCAATCTCATACTTACTATATATAGTAAGTATAGAAAATGGGGCCCTGAAGACACCAAATGAAAGCCATAACTGAAAATCATTGCACTCTAGAGAAGATATAGGCCTCTGCCAACCAAGACTCTGCCTTAGATGACCCTCTAATCATTTGTGTTAGCCTATGAGGGCCAGTGATAGGCTAAACCACCTGAAAACATGATTTTGCTAAAAAGGGGACATTACAAAAGTTCAAGTATCAATTTATGAACAAAAAAATCAATTTCAAACAATGTTTACAAATAGATAAATTAGTAGATAGATTGAAATAAGAAATGAAGTGATAATAGTTGATATGAGTGGATGTTTTCCAATACTGTGAGTAATATTGTTTCTAATGTAATTTTTTATTGATTGAACCTTATACATACTAACATATTTGAGTAATAATTTATCTAGGAAATTTTTTGGTTTTGTTTAGCGAAGTAATTTGTGGAATTCTTGTTGTCTTGTCATCTTGTTTGGTTGTCATTGATTGACCATCAGTTGATTATTCAATTTGTTTATAGGGATTGCATGTGGGTGTTTTTTAGTTAAGGATATCTTAGGGATAAACTCTTGGCCTACAGTCCAATTGATTAGTTTATCTATAGTATTGTGTCTCAATTATGGAACACCAAAAAACTAAATTAAGTTAATTATAAATGATACTCTTGACATGTATGTGTATCCCTTAAAAATTCTATGTGACTATAAGTTTATAATATTTACAACAATTATCAAATCCAAATTCCATGATTTTAGATCAATAAGATCATAAAATTTATGATGTAAATAGGTCTCAATTTTAGTGTATTTTTAATTACATTTTATTTGAAAATATATATTTCCTTTTTCAAATAAATATGGGTTTGTTAAAAAAATAATGGTGTATATATTATAGACATTAGGAAAAATGCCAAATCATAGGCCAAAAGAATTCTCAAAATTATAGGACTCTCTATATTAATGAATGTGTTTCAATAAAAAATATATCAATTTAGATATATGCAAATAATAACACATTACACAAATTATATGACCAAATTACAATTGCTATCAACCTAAGAAGATTATTATTAAAATTTCTTAAAATTTTAAAAAAATGTCAGCCCTAGATATTGGTGTGAAGAATTTATGTAAATGAAAAATAAAAGTGTTTTATTTGTATCTCAAGTTATGCATGTTAGTTTAATATTTTATTCACCTTGGATATATTCTATCTTAAGTGTAATACTACATCTATTTGAATAGTTTACTTAGGATAATAAGAATATTTAATTATTCTCACCTTAGTAGGTAATAATGACATGTGTACACCTTGACTTGAGGTATACAAGTGCCACTATTACCTTATCAATACTTAATGGATGGTAGTTAGGTGTTACCTCTATTTAGTTAAGGCCACCTTTATCTCAACTACATTAAGTTAACCCACTTCTTAATTGGGAGTGATTGAGATTTAGCATATACATATTGGACATTTCATCTCCTTGACTCATACATCCAAGAGGTTTATATGTTTTTATCTCATTTTTTCAAACTTATTATGATAAACTGAATAATATAAATTCTTTATATTTTTTCTTAATTTTATGATTAGCTTATTAGCATTAAAGTTGGGTAAAAAATTTAATTCTAACATGGTATCATAGCCATTATATCCTAAATTTGGTCCACTTATAGGAATTTAGATCATAGTTTCTCTTCAAAGTTTGAGTGTGCTCTTATCTTGCATAAAATGATGATTTAGAAAATTATTAAAAATGATAGAAATACAATATTGGGGGTTTTAAATTTGTTGATTTTATTTGAAAGTATCTTTGGGAAATTATTGAAGAAATTAGGAGCTCACCATTGAGTTCATAGTGTTTAATAAATTCAATTTTTTCCTTTCAATGTGTTCAGTTTTTACATTGGTGGCTAGATCTACAAGGTTTCAAAGCTTATAATGAAGGACACATGATATATTGAGCGGGGTGAATCAATATATCTTAATTTATTTTAAATTTAAACTTCAAGCATGGAAATTAAAAGATCATTGTAGATCTTAATAAATATTATTAATGATGCAAAATGTAAGCAACATAAGAACATACACATCCACACCATGAACACCAAATATACGTGAAAACCTAAGATGGAAAAAACCACAATGAGAAAATTTGCTTGGATCTACTACCCAAATCTAGTCTCATAAAGTAGGAATATAATAAGGAATTTACAATATGAAGTAGGCACCAACCTACCAGATACAATAATCCCCAATTGCATTTGTAGGCACCAACATACAAGAGATGCCAATCTCCTAAACCAAGATCTAAGAACCAACTTAGCTAGTGAGACACCTATTCCACTAGAATAAAAAATAAGAATCACAAAACTTTAGGGCTGAATACTTAGCTCTCTTTTGATTTGAACAACATAAAAAATCTTCCACACAATTCATATGATCTTCTAATAGTGACACACAATGATTAGAATCCAACTCACATTACTTCACTATGATATTCACATTAAAACCCTAATCACATAGCATTGCATCAACACCTCACCCTTAGGACTGATCCTAGATAACTATATATATGCATTACAATTACAATTACATTCATATGTCGACCTAAAGTAAATAATGTTGCATCTACAAGTTGGCCACAACATTAAACTTAATCAAATGTGTAATAGGCCAAATCTAATAGCGCACACACTACATCACAAAAAGGAACATGCCTTGTGTTTCCCAATGAGGACCTATCTGGTCCCAACAATCATCTACACGTGACCTCTAGAGAGCTCAAACTACAAACCTCTATCACATAAATCCAAAATAATGACCCACCTAATAACCTTGCAAAGTGACCCTTCAGTCACTTCAAAACATAACTTTGGTTACACGCAAACTCTAGAAACTCTGGATCATGATAAAAAATGTGTATACATAACCTCCATTAAAATCATGGGCCATAACACACAACTAAGAAGTAATAGAGATCATATCATCCTGCCAAAGTAAACATATAAACTTTTTGGATCATTCTAGATCATGCTCCCGGATCATTCATGATCACTTCCACCAACAAGAAATGATATAAGATGATACTGCAAACCTACTCCAACTGATACTGTAACCTGCTATTGAATTCCTAAAACATAAATGTACAAAGAAAATTCTAAACAACATCCTTCCAGATACCATGATAATAATGATAAAACTAACACCTTTGACATTAGTGACAACCTTTTCACAATAATATCCCCCTTTTTCATTGATGAAAAACCAAAAAAATGCTCACCCTAAGAATAACAATTTCCATCAACAAGTTCTATCATTCCAAGCATTTTGGCTCTCTCTATCCCCCTTTGACATCAATGGAAAAGGGCAACATAAATCCTTCCTTAGGGACTCTCTCTCTCCCCCTATTTGAAATCATTTTGCTTAGTACAAAGTCCAACAAATTTTCTTCTAGATATATTTCCCCGAAGTCCAAACTCCATTAGTTTGTCAGGTCTCTTTGTTCTCGTCCAACAATGCACTGAAATATTCCACAAGACCACCAAGTCTGCTTGCAGCAAGGAGTCAACACTCCCCTCAACCTATACTTCCCTAGAACATCAAATCAGAGAGAGCTCTCTCTCATCTTTTTCTTGAAGAACTCAAATGTATTATCAAGGTAAGTGCACCAAGTTGTGACATAAAAATGGCTCTTAAGATGCCACTTTTTTCTAAAATCAGCAAATTTTGATATTCACAATAAAATGAAGATAGTTACACTCAAAATTTCAAAATACGACAAGAACAAGAGTTGTAGTGCTCCAAGTCTACTTTCAAAGATACTAATTTTTTCAAAAAATAATGAATATTAAGGGTTTCAAAAATGGGAGTCACCAAAAGTGGTCTTGTTTTTCTCAAAAGAAAACAACATAGTGTCTATTGTGACCTCTGTTTTTCATTAAATTTTTTTAAAATTTCAAAATTTTGAATGTGAGAAATCAACTAACACCATATATTTTATCCCTATTCTTTTGGCTAGTTTGCTAATGAATATATAATATTTTATGAATTTTCAAAGTGGACACATCCTGAAAATCTGAAATTTGAGTGTTCTCACCCTTAATTTTTTTGAAAACTAATCGAAAAGCAATTTTTTCATTACATGTAGAATGGATTCTACTTTATAAAAATGTTTTTTTTTTTTAAATTCAATGAATGAGTAAAAATCTATACTAAAACTAGCACATGTTGGTTTTTGACAAAAACCTGAGGCACTAACAAGAGAAGTTATGGATGAAAACCTTAACATGATCAAAATGTTAAAAAAATTATATGGTTATATAGGTAAGAGAGCCTAACATCGTCATGATTTTTTTATAAAACTACATTGAAAGACGTGCAAACCTGATGGTTAGCACGACAAAAAATGTGTGAAATTTTGTTAGCCTTTAAAAAAATCATGTCCTTGACATGAAATGGCCGTCCAACCCTTTGGGTTGGTATTTCCCAATGCAACCCATTTGACGAGTTCCAAATTTGGCGCTCGCCAAATGAAGTGCATCATTTGGCGAGTGCCAAATTTGGTGCTAGCCAAATTTGGTACTCCATTTGGTTAGCATCAAATTTGGTGCTCACCAAATGTGAAGCATAACTTTTTGCAATGTATTTTTGTGAACTCTTTCTTTTTCTCTTTCTCTACTAGGGAAACTATATACATGAAATAAACATTTAAGTATAAGTTGGCATTTACATATGGACATATAATTTATTATACTTTAAGTTAAAACCCTTGTGTACGGACACCATAACTTGACCTAAACTTATCATTTTTGGATTTTATTTTTTTCATTGTGTAAATAATTGCTTATAGATTAATGCCATATAATTTTTTTAACAAGAAAACTAACAAATTAAAAGATATTATAAAAATATGAAAACTATAAATTTCAAGTTTATGGACTAGTTTCCTCATAAATTAATTAAAAAATAGAAAAATAAACCCAATAATAAAAAAAAATCACTTATTTGAAAACTAGATAGTATCATCTATAATGGGTTTTAGTTTAATAAAACAATTTTGAAAATAACATCATCGGCTATATTGCCAAAGATAGTTTTTCTCTTGAAATTGTCATGACCTTGTACTTTCAATTCCAAGACTAAGTGTTGGGTTACCATGCCTTTTACGAGCATAAATCCAAATTAAAAATATGTATTGTGAGTTTCAAACTCTTTGGAATGATTATCCACTTTAAAATGGGTGCTTATTCTAAAAAATGAATGGGTACATGTTTTAAAGCTGAAAAATGACATTTCCCCTCATTGTGGACCCAACTTCTTGCACATACCTTGGAGTTATAATGCAAATTCTAGCTTTTGGAAGATCTTATAATTTTTCAGAAAGTCAAATTTCAATAATCAACATGTCAAATTTCAATAATCAAGAGGTCAAAATTCAGTATTCAACAAGTTGAATCATCTATATATCTCTCTCTCACTCACTATCTCCATCCCTTTATCTGAATCTCTCTCCCTCAAGTTCAAGAACTACCTCTCTACATGTCCATCTCTCTCTCTTCTTCCCTCTCTAATCTCTATCTTCCTCCCTCCTCTACATTTCTCTATCTCCCCTTCCTCTCCTTCTATATATATATACTATCTATCTCACCTCTCCCTCCTTCCTTCTCTCTCTCTCTCATCTCTTTCTCTCTATCTCACCTCTCTCTCCCTACATATCCCTCCCTCCCTCCTCTTTTTCTCTATCTCACTTCCCTCTCCCTCCCTCCTTATCTCTCCTTCCCTCTCCTTCCCTCTCTACTTATTTCTATATCCCCCTCCTCTCTATTTCTTTCTCTCACCTCTCTCCATCCATATCTCTCCATCTATCCCTACCTCTCCCTCCATCTCTCCTTCCCTCTCTCCTTCTCTCTATCTCCCCTTCCTCTCTATACCTACCTCTCTCTCTCCCCATCCCTACCTCTCCCTACATATCTCTTTCCCTCTCTACTTCTCTCTACCTACCTATCCCTCTATACCTCATTCTCTCTCCTTATCTCCACCTTCCTCCTTCTCTCTTTACTTCTCTCTCACACTTCTCCCTCCCTTCATCTCATTCCTTCCCTCTCTACTCTCTCTTTATTTCTACTCTCTCCCTACATCTCTATCCCTCCCTCTTTGTCCATCCCCTCTCTTTCTATATATAATTTCCCTCTCTCCCTTCTCCCTCTCTACCTACCCCCTCTCTCTCCTCTCCCTCTCTACCTACCCTCCTCTATCTACCTACCTCTCTCTCTTCATCCTCTTTCTATCTCTCCTCACCATCTCTCTATTTATCTCTCCATCTCTAAAATCTATCTAAACTATCCCTCTTTACCTCTCCCTCCCTCCCCTAACTCTCTCTCCCTCTCTCTCTATCTCGCCTTTCTCCTTCACTACCTCCTCTCCATCTCTCTACCTACCTCTCCCTCTATAACTCCAAACCACTTTCCCTCTACCTACATCTCTACCTATATCTTCCCTCTCCCTCTCTCTATATACCTCTCTATATCACCTATACCTTTTTACTTTTCCCTCCATGTCCTCTCTCTCTCCCACCCTCCATCCTCTCTCCTTCTCTCTTTATTTCTCTCTCTCTTTTATTTGCACTAAGATGTGATAAAGAAGGGGAGGAATGGGAGGAATAGAGAAAGATATGGAAGCATGGAGGGAGAGGTAGAGGAGAGAGTGACGAAGAAAGAGGAGAGAGAGGGAGAGAGATTGAGAGAAAAAGAGGGGAGATGGAGGGATAAGTGAGAGAGAGGTGATAGAGAGAGAATTAGAGAGAGTAGGAAGGTGGAGATATTGTGAGAGGTAAGGAGGGAGGGAGAAATAGGTGTAAAGGGATACGTAGGTAGAGAGAAGTAGAGAGGGAAGAAGAGATGGAGGGAGAGGTAGGGATGGAGAGAGATAGGTGAGATAGATCAACATAGAGATAAAGGTAGGTAGAGAGGGAGGGGGAGATAGAGATAAGTAAAGAGGGAAGGAGAGAGGTGAGAGAGAGGTGAGATAGAGAGGGGGGAGGGATAGATATGTAGAGAGTAGAGAGGAATGAAAGGAGGGAGAAGTGAGAGAGATAGAGGTGATAGAGAGAAGTGAAGGGGAGAGAGAGAGGATGAGAGTGAGAGAAATAAGGGGGAGGGGAGAGAGAGAGAGGAGGGAGAGAGGGAGAGGTAGGGATAGATATGTAGAGAGGTGATATGGAGAGAGAATAGAGAGGGAAGGAGAGAGAGGGTGGAAGGGATAAGTGAGAGAGAGGTGATAGAGAGAAGTAGAGAGGGGAGGAGGGAGGGAAGGAGAGATAAAGAGGTATAAAGGGATAGGTTATATAGAGAGAAGTAGATGAAAGGTGGGTGGGAGGAAGGAAGAGAGATACATAGATAGACATAGAGAGAGAGGTGGAGATAGAGAAAATTAGAGAGGGAAGGAGGGATGGAGGGGGAGAGAGGTGAGATAGAGAGAAGTAGATATAGAGAGAGAGAGAATGGAGAGATATAGAGTAGAGAGGGAAGGAGGGAGTGAGAGAGAAAGAGGGGGAGGGAGGGAGATAGGGGAGGAGAGAGGAATAGGGGGAGAGAGAGGGGGAGAGAGAATGGCAAGATAGAGAGTAGAGAGGGAAGGAGAGAGATAAATAGGGGGAGGGAGAGGGGAAGAGAGTAGCGAGATATAGAGTAGAGAGAGGAGAGAGAGAGAGGGAGGGAGGGAGGGAGGGAGAGAGATGTGATAGATAGATAAGTAGAGAGGGAAGGAGGAAGATGGAGAGATTAACAGAGGTAAGGAGAGAGGAAGGGAGAAAGAAAGAGGTATAGAGGGATAAAATAGATAGAGATAAATAGATATGGAAGGTGGGTGGGAGGAAGGAAGAGATAGAGAGAGTTGGGGGAAAATAGAGAAAAATAGAGAGGGAGGGAGGGAGAGAGAGGTGAGATAGATATTAGACAAAGAATGATGAGATAGAGAGAAGTATAGAGGGAAGGAGAGAGTGAGAGAGAAATAGGGGGATAGAGGGGGAAGTAGAGAGAGGAGAGAGGGATGGAGAGGTCGGGAGAGAGAGGAGAGAGGGATGGAGAGAGAGGGAGGGAGAAGTGAGAGAGAGAGAGGTGATAGAGATGTGATATAAAGAAGTATAGAGGGAAGGAGTGAGGGAGGGAGAAGTGAGAGAGAGAGAGGTGATAGAGATGTGATATAGAGAAGTATAGAGGGAAGGAGTGCGGGAGGGAGAGAGAAAGAGGTATATGTTGTGCCTCTAGCACACATGCCTTGTTTGGAATGGGGAACCTCTCTTTTTCTCCTGTGTCAGGTCATTTTTGCTTTGCCTCGTTTTGTGTGCCCCTACTTTGAGTTCTAAGTGATTGAGGAGCCTTTGAAGAATCACCCTAAATCAATCACATTTTTCCCCTCCCCCAATTTTTTGCTAAGTCCTAATGTTTAAATTGGAATCCTTGGGCTACTGCAAGTCCACCCCTATGGGCCACCGTATGCAGGATTCCCTAGTGTCTTCATCATCCCAGATGACGGACACAAGGCGTTCACCCACCTCGCGAGACCTGCACCCATGTTGGATCCTTTTCATAAATCATTGTTCTGAACGAAAACCATGTGATGGCCACCCACCTATCAGACTCTACCATCCCTTACACCATTTTTAAATGACCATTCAACCACTCATCGACCATCGTACGAGCATTTACTGTAAGCATTAAATGTTGATTTTCCCTGTATATCTGGCTCGATCTATCATTTTCACCAAAATTATTTTGCATAGAGGATTCAGACCGCAACCATCACTGTCATCGCACCCATGGCTCATAGCCGCCGAATAGTGCATTTTCTGAGAGTTGTTCATCGGTGTTCTACGCGGGATCATCAGGTATGTCCGTCATTTTCTGCACCATCCTTTCTTCTCTGAAACTGCCTAAATGATTGTGTATTTTCAAATAAAACGTCAAACCTAGGTAAAAGGTTTCCCTCCTAGTAAAACCCACCAATTGAAGTCACTCAGAAAACTTTGAAACCAAGATTAAATCCCCTTCAGAACTTGGCAGCTCTACCACTGTTCTTGTGCGCGTCTGCCACCCCTGTCAGGCCCACTCCATCCTCGTGGCCTTTCCTTTACGAGAAATTTTTGAAATTGACCATTGACCTTGTCGAGTCAGCCTTCGTAGGGTAACCTCCCCTATCAGTCATCTAAACTTACAAAATTCATGTCAAAATGGACCAACCATCAACCCTCATGAGTCCGTTGACGCAAACCTCCGCAGGCATTTTTTTCTTTGAAAAATGTCATTCTAAATGACCATCTTATTGTGCCACTCTGACTATCAGGTTCTGCCTAGGAGGTTGATGATTGCATGCCTTGATAACCTTACAAAGTGAGGAAGCGCATTTGTCAACTTCGTCGAATCCGAATATGCAAGTTTACGTCCGCTCATTGCCTTTCAGATCCACTGTTCCAAACGGCCTTCCAAACCTATCATCCTGTCGGTTGGATCCCACACCTCCCTTTGCCATTCAAAAAATTACAAAATCAACCAACGAAGGAATTATCTGCTGCCCCTCTTGGCCCCGCTAGCGTGGACCTTCGTCTTCCCTCGGTAGTTCCCTTTCCCCATTCCAGACGGTTGTTTGGTGCCATCCTCCCAACTATCAAACCCCGCTACCCAAAATGTCGCTGAAGGTTAAGCTTGCACAAAATGAAATTCCTAAGTTATGTGGGTGAGGTCTTATGGACTTTCATCCACAAAGGTCCATCTCTCCTTCATTGTTTTGAACGGCCTTCAACCCTCATCTCCCCGCATTGCGGAACCCGATGTTCTATTCGTCGTCAAATAATGCAAAATCAAACGAAAACGAAGGATAATCCGCCATGACCCTTTATGGGCCTGATGACGTGGGGCTCCATTTTTGGACCATTGTGCCCTCTTCGCTATTCTGAAAAACCAATCTTTCGATTCTTTCTACATCCTTCGACCCGCATGCTCCACCGCCATCCAACCTTCTGGATCCCACAATGTGGAAATCTGTCTGTGAGAGGCTATCTTGTCAATGTCATTTTAACGGTGGAAACTAAAAAAACTACCAGCCCAGGGAAGTCCGCACCCTAGGGCCCACATTACCCAATTTCCCCAAAATGAAAGGCGAGAGTAACCTCTGAAGGATTTTTATGCATGAATTATTTGATCTAATGTTGTTTTGCAGGATGTTGGCTAGCGTTCCTTGTACTTTACGATTGTATCATTTATTGCTCCCTTGGTTGCACAATATATGGAACCAACTACTGGATCCTCGAGGGTGGTTGTAGAGAAATATAATGGGAAGAAGGTTGCAAAGGATCCTCAGGGCAAGGAAGACAAAGACCAAATGAAGTACAAGTTCCAGGGGGATCCCCTTAACTCCAAGGTCCTCATAGAATGGAAGGATATTTTAGATACCAACTTGGGGTATATAGACATCGATGAGTTCAAACAAAGGTTGAGGATCAATCCCAAGACAGAAAACACCCAAAAAATTAGAGGTAGTGGATTGGCCAAGGCCGTAGGATTCCTGCCAACCCTTATTGCTCCCGAACTTGTAATTGCCTGCCGAGAGGCATACCAAGATGAGACTAGAACCATCTTGGACAAGGACGGAAACATATTGGCTTACTTGTCCACCAAATCCATAGGAAATACCTTCCACATACCTACCTTCACCAAAATGGAGCAAACATCTATGGAATATGGCAAGCAAATGTGGGATGAAGATCTCCTCAGGTGCTGAAAATTGACTAACCAACATTGGCTGAAGGAAAAGACGGGTAGTGCTAATAAGGTCCCCTAGGAATTGTACTAAAGAAAATTATTTAAATATTACCATGACTTGGTAACTCTTCTAAGTAGGGTCATGGGCTTCCCGACCTCCGCCTTCTTTCAGGAATGGATGTTTTATTTCATTGAGGAAATAATCCGAGGGGATACATATTTTTATTGGGAAGGAATGATCAGCGACTGCCTACATGAGTAGTTTATGGCAATAAAGAAGACATCAAATTTTTATATGATGCCATATCTTGTGTATCTACTTGTCGACCATGCCTAGTATAGGGGTCTATTTGTAGCTCCAAACCCAGATCCATGAACAGAGTTGAAAGTGCATGACAAATACCCTCAGCTTCAGTATAGAAATTTTAAGAGGGAATACTATAGGGTCAATGACACCTTCACAAGGCATGTCATCAAATTGCTTGGGGGTGATCCTAAAAGGATGATTTCACATAGTTCCAGTGCTTTCATCCTTTAGTTCAGGTTCCTATTTATATAGTTTCTAAAATTCACTTACATCTGAACCGAGGGGTTCTCAGACAAACCATATAAGTTGCCCTGGTATCCAAATGACTAGATGGTACTACTCGAGGTCTCCAAGAAGCTACAATGATCACATCCCCTTTTGAGTGACAAGCATCGAGCAGGAGTTCCCTATACTATTATATTCAAACAAGGACAGTATGAGCTCCATACTTCTTAGTGTGCAAAAAACTTTGACAACAAGCTAAATGAGTATAATCTAAAATTTTATACTGCTCGGTCACGGATGGACCCATATGGGAAGTTGAGGAAGATGGTGGGAGTAGAGTATGCCCACCTACATAATATCGGGGAATTTTGGGAAAATTTCAAGGATGACAAGGAGCTGCATATGTGGCAATATATGTGCATGACTACCTACTTCATCAAAATGGTTAAGTTGTTTCCTGTGTCGAAGCAAGTGGTGGAAGAGGAAAGCACAGTGATAGATCCAAGGTATAATTTCATCGCCAACTTTCCATTACCAGTAATAGATTGGAATGGAGAAGAGGTCAATGACCTTGATATTATCACCAAGCCTATTGAGGCAAGGACCAAGCAATGGATTGATGGGAAAGTTGCCCAATTGAAGCAGCAGGGAATAGAGCTTACACTTGTAGAGCCCGAGCATCCACACAAGGGCGAATTGACAATTTCACTACTGATGGCACCTCAACGAGAGAAACCTCAACATCTCCCCCCCTCACAAGCTCAAAGAAGAGAAAGGAGACAATTGAAGATCAGCCCAAATCAAAGGGGTTTCTAGTGAAGGCTACAGAATTTGGGGCTTCGAAGAAGCCAAAGAGGTCGAGTAGTTTTGTGAGAGTTCCCACTATATAGGAAGACCCTCTCCATAATAGGGAAGAGAAGCCAAAGTCCCCACCTATTACATCTACTGCCATAGCCACTTTTTTTATTATTACCACCTCGCTTATCCCACAAGCAACAGTTGCCACCTCTCCACCTGCGGTGGACATTTTCGTCCACCTTGCCTCCACCTCTCCTATGGCACAGGTTATAATTGTGGAATCCTCTTTGGCCAATACCTCCCCGATTTCCTCATCATCCATGTCTCCATCGTTATCTCTCCCAACTTCCACTACAACAACCGCAATGCATACTCCCACCCTTCCATATTATTTTACTAAATACATGCAAAACATGCCATCAAATCTCTCTGGAATGTTTGCAAACCCCGCAGTGTAGGACACCATTGCCCATGCTATAACTAATCTCCTAGTTCCTCCTCCTCCTAATGAGCCACCCTCAATGGAGGCTACCATGAAATTTTTTGAGTTGGAAAGAAAACAAAGGGAAGTAGCTAGGAATTTGGAGGAAGAGGCAGATGTTTATCATGAGCATCCCTTATTTGAGTGTCTAGTAATTGACAAGGCCATCTATGAATCCTCTGAGTCAAATAACGAGGATTCAAATGCAAAGATTATTGAAGAGACCTTTGATCCTGATCTTGAAGAGGAGTTGAATGAGTAGCTCAAGGTTATTAAAGAGAAAGAGGCTGAAAATATCCTATTGTCGAAGAGAAGGGTGTTGGCACAGAAGTGGAGGTGCTAAGTCTCCAACAAGGGAGCATGATCAAAGTCCCAAATCTGATACAAGGATTCCTCTTCCTGAAGAAGGACCTGAGGAAGAGGTATAAATGAGGAAAAATACCATAGATGGAGCATCACAAAGAACATCATGAGGAGCATGAACATGAAGAAGAAGCCTCCAAAAAGAAAGATAGCCCCCAAAAGCATGAGGCTGCCAAATCCCCAAGAAAGGTGACAATTTTTGTATAAGATTCAAATGAAGAAGAGAGGGAGAGGCCAGAACAAGAAATGTCAGTCAATAAAACATCACAAATTTAGCAAGCCCATGAAGAGGAGGGTGGTCATGAATCACCTAAGGGAGAAACTCATATGCCCGAATGGCTTGAGAAGCAGCTAGAAAATAAAATCCCAGCTCCAACAGATCTGAAGGCAAGGTTGGAGGCCATCCTGGCCAGAGCCCAGATCAGTACAAAGAAAAAGAAGAAGCCAAAGGTCAAATCCCAACTAACTATGGATACCTCAAGATCAAGGACAACACAATTCGCCACCCCAGTAATAGGTGAGAAAGGGGTGAGCTATAATATTTCTACCATTAACCTTGGGTCAGCAACACGAGAGCAGAAGATTGATCATCTCTAGGGATCCATTGCCACCATGGTCCTTGGTTGATGAGCTCCCAACCACATCAATGGCTCCCCCATTGCTACTATTTGAGGAGAATACCAACAAATTTGAAAAGAGAAAGAATTTGATTAATATCATTGAAGATTGGTTCCAAAAAGTCCTCTATAATAGGAATATGGGCATCAGGTATGGAGTTTGAACAACAAATAAGTTCATGGAAGTACTTAAGGTATTGGAGGGCACAAGAAAATTTTGCATTGATTATCCCAACTTGTACAGGATCACGTACCCAAAACTTGAAGCCATCCTCAAGATACTAGCCAAATTTTGGGAAAAGGAGTTAAATCTAGTAAAGGATGACCAATGGCTCATAGAAACGTGGAATCTAAGTCCGGATCACCGAAAGGAGGTGCTGCAGTAGGTATTCCATGAAGTTGAAATGGAAATTGATTGGGCTAAGAAGGTCTAAGCAGAATATACTGAATATCTAAATCTATTAACAGACCTTGATGTGCCCACAAGCGAGCTGGATGCGGAAATATTGGAACCATATTTCCAAAAGAAGTTGGAAAGTGGGACCACAGATGCATTAACAGTGGAATTCATGGGGTTCACTACATAGGTCTTCTCTCAATCTAAAAAAATAGTGAAGAATATGCCCAAGTATGATAAGGACTGGGATACCCTTACCAACAAATCAAGAAGGTTGAACTTTTGGGTGCTCTAGTCTGATATCATGGAATGGAGCAAGCTTCAAGCATTGATCCTGAAGTTCATAGAATATGCCACTATTATGAAAATTCAGGGCAGTCCTGTTATTGATGACGAGTTCCTTACAAGGTAGCTACAACAAAAGGGAAAACAACAATTAGCTAAAGGATATGATGCTATAGTGTTTCCATCTAAGTACAAATTAGGCTAGATGACAAAAATGTAATTTTAAATTGTAAGATATTTGGGGGTAGGTGAAACCCTAGTGTAAGGTGAATCTTGGCCACACAATAAGATTGAATCTTGGCCTCATATTTTTCTTTTTGAAAACTATAAATAGGGGTATCCTCCTCTCATTTTAAGAGAGTTGAGTTGTTGTAAAGGCATGCTATAGAAATATTAATAGAATTTCATTTGCCTTTGGTGGACTCTTGAGTTTTTATTGCATGTTACATGGTTCATCTCCCATAGTTAGCTGATTTAGAAAGATTTACTTTGTTGTTCATGAATTCTATGTGTTGTTGATAGATTAGTTAATGTTGTTTGTTGTTTTTGAAGTATTCTGATGTGTTGATACCTTCCTTCATCCATACTTTTGGTTGTTTACTGCCGGTAGATAGTTGTGTAAAGTTAGTCTAGGCATAAATTAGAAGTTTTTCCAAAATTCTATCTTTTATTCATTCATGTTTATGGTGAATGAATGGTTGAATATTTGCAGTCCTTAGAAGCTTGCTTAAATTCCATGATACTGTAATAAAATCTAGTTAATTGAAATTATATTTTAAGGAAGTTGTCCATAGTAGAACCGTCCATGGTCACTATTAATTGTTAGTTGCAGATCCAAGAACTTCTTCCTTTCCCTGTCCTTTTTATTTATTTTTATAAATAGCCTATGCTAAGGTTCATTGCACATTGTAAAGCCAAATCTCAAGATAAGATGGGAGTTTAAGATTTTTGTTTGAACCTGTAGCAAATCACATACTAACTTCCCATCTCAAGAACACTATCCTAAGATGCAACTTCTTTCCAACCCAACTTCCATAAGTTTGCCCTGTGATTACCAGAAAAATCACATTTAAACTATTGAGATATTCCATGCATGTCATGACCTAACACCCGAGACACCTTGGGGTGATTTTCAGCAACTTATTGTTGGAGATTTCCTTTCAAGAGAGTTGATGCACCTATGAATTACCTGCATTGAGAAAGTGCTAAAACACCCATCAACAGAATTGGTGCTAGAGGGAGGGCCTCTTTGGAGCTAAGCTGGATCCAATTGGGTCATTCTCCCCTAAAACATTCAACAAAATACTAAGGTTCAAACTGAACAAAGGGGAATTTCAAGAGCTACCACCCCCTACCCGAGCTAGAAGAGTTAAAAAGGGGGAAGCATCTACCTTTGGTGCATATGATCAAACCACTTCACCTTCGTCATCATCCTCTCCTTCCATCCATTCACCTCCACCTCATCCTTCACCATTGGCAACACATCTCTCTTCTCAGTCATTTCAAATAGCTTTCCAGGCTCCCACCTCCCACAACTTAGGTGTTGCCTTTCAACCTAACGCAGCTTCATTTACGGGTGTTGTCCCTACAACTGCCCTTGCTCCTTTGCAACCCCATGTCAATCTGGGACAACATCCTCCACCTCTGCCTCCCATGGCATGCAGGTTGGGAAATAATCTGTCTCCTTTGGCCTTCAACCTTTACCATGATATGTCGAAGAACCTAGAGAGCTTTTGGATGAAGTTCAATCCTCGAGACCCATAGAGGATAGCAGAAGAACATATTAAGATTTTTTAGATTGCTCTGAAGAATATGCAAATCATACATGAAAATGTTTCTTGTCAGATTTTTCCCTACTCCTTGGGGGAGGAGGCCTTTTATTGGTACATACATTTTCCAACAAGATCCATTAACATGTGGGACCTTCTAAGGGACACCTTCTTGTAGAAGTTCAAGATCCCAATCAACCCTTTAGAATTGTATTGATAGTTTGTGTTTGTCCAAAGGGAGATCAATGAGCTGATCAACTCATTCAATGACTCGTTCCATCAGGCGTATACTAGAATACAACCCTGTATACATTCAACAATGTCGTTTCCTTGCCTATCTATTATGCAGCATTGGATAATCTCGTAGCAGCATTGGTGAAAAGGATGTGACCGCCTCCTACCAGACTAGTGGATGCCTATGCGAAGGCCATCATAGCCAGTACTGACCTGGGACAAAATATTTCTAGCCTGCTTCCCTCCTTGGGGCAAGTCGCTCATCCCACATAGATTCAGGGGCTTACTCAAGCTCTCCAGCAGTAGGTGCCCCTCATGAACCCAGTGTCGCATCTGCCCATAGTACCTCACCCCAAGAAGCCTATGAACCAAGCAACCCTAGTTCCTCAATACTTGCAACCCCAGCAGCAACAAGACCATGCTCAGCCACCCCAAGTGTCTACATACCTTCAAGCTTCTGAGTTCCCTCCCACTCACCAAAACCAATCGGTGACATAATCGGTTTTTCTTTAGAATTCAACCTCACATCTGAGCAGTATGGAGAAGGACTGAATCGACGAGCTAACATAAATGATTAAGAAAATTTCTACAGAGATTACTCACTTAAGAAATAAAAAAAATCAACTACATGCCTCACAGAGAATCATCTAGGACATCCTCAATTGGGACAGTCATGACGGGTGTGACAACCGTGATGCTGGTATGTCCTTCAAACAGAGTTATGAAAGGGGGCATAATTCGGGACAAAACTTCAATAGAAGGCCTTCCCAGAGGTAGAACCGGATGTGGAACACCAAGACAAAATAATGGTGGTGTCCCTACACCCTTGGACAAGCCTAGCAACAATTAAAAAACTACAAGTGGAGTATACTTAGTTGAGGCTACCTTGTCAAGTTGGTGTCGCATCCATAAAAAAAGTCGACATTCTAAATTGGATTGTCAAGAATTCCAGGCGTCCGTTGAATTTTTTTAGATTGAGATCCAAAATGTTATAGATAACTTGGGATGCAGGGACATCATCCATTTTGAACCATATGGCTCCTTGATGCTGGTGGTCAACCAAGATCCTTTCCCAAAGATTGAGAACAACATGCCAAAAAAAGAAAGCATCATTGCTAGCAATGACAAGGAAGAAGAGGTAAGTACCAAAAATTGTTTGGCTCAACTTTTCAATTTAGTAGAAAATGGTCTAGTAGATGAGGAAGAGTTGATGGAAGATGAAGTCCAAATGTTCCACCAAAGGACTACCCCTTATGATCTAAGGAATAGGCAGGTGGGTGGTTAGGCTAGTGGTCCTTTCACTACCTCCACCCCACCTAACATCTTCAACACCCCTCCTAATCCAAATGCTAGCAATAACCTAGGATATCCCCATGTAACTATGTGGTACTTTAACAAGAATAAACAACAAAACCAAAATCAAAATCAGCCCATTGGCTCCTCCCAGAATGCCCCTTATGAAACCAAAATTGAGGAAATGGGAGAATATGTTGCAAAAGAATTTAAGAAGGTCAAGTTGAGCATGTCCGCCTTTGAGTTGCTCAAGGTCCCAGCTATTAGGAACGCCTTCTTTAGAATGATTAATGGGCCTTCCTCATCTAGGTCAACCTAGGAAGCACCCACCAGGAGAGTCACCTTCGAGAACTCACAGAGTGAGTCAGTTGTCCGACGGGTTTTCAACAAGAAATTTGATCCGCCTTCAAATCAGTAAACAAACAAGCAACCCACCAAGGAAATAAATCAAGACCAAACCCAAAACAAGGGCAATGATAAGGAAAAGGGTCAAGTGGCCCAAGTGGATGTCTTTGGAGGGTTGTTTCAAGGGAAGTTTGAAACTCCTCCCTTCCTGACTACCATCAAAATATTTGGGAAGAATCTTCATAACTGCCTGCTTGACTCAGGAGCCTCCGCCAATGTCATGCCCTTGAGCATGTGTAAGGCTTTGGGGATAGTTCCAACTCATGTCACAAGGTGACATAGCTTGATAAGATTGAGATCAATATAGTTGGTGAGATCAATAGAATACCCATGCAATTTTTTATTGATCCAAGGATACAACAAACGATTATTTTCTAGGTTGTTTATATCCCAGACACCTATGGTATTATCTTAGGAAGGGATTTCACATGAGAATTGAATGGATATGCTACCACAGATTACTCCCACCTATGGCTACCATGGAAAGGGATGCCTAATCAGATCCATATAGATTAGGAACCACACATGAAGTTCATGATTATAGAATACAACAACATAAATGAAGTGTTGTTTTCTAAAATGGAACTAGGGAATTATGGCCCTATGTCATATTTAGATGAACAAGAATGTCATGAAGAAGAGGTGGCCCAAGAGGTCCTTCTTGTATTATGTAGTCCGTCGGTCAGCCTAGCTCACACTCCTCAAAATATGGAAGTGTTCATTGAATCTGGTGATGAGGATTCCTACAAAGATGGCAGCCTTTGATTGATGAATGAATTCCAAGATTTCATGGAGAAATGTGTGCAAGATCAGCTCAGTTTAGGGGCAAAAATAAATTTTCAAGAGATCCTATTGCCTAGTTGGTGTAGGGTACATAATGTTGCCCATTCAAAATTAGAATATTGCTTATGTCAAACAACAATTGAACACATCAAGGGACGGGTCCCTCTTAGGGAGGAGGCTCAAACGATTTCACCAGATCGAAGCCACTTGGAATCTATGCAACTTCCTAAGGTTGTTGAGATAAGGCCGCCATCTGAAGTAAAGATCAGGTCCATTGATTCCAAGATCAAGGACTCTTCCAAGTTCTAGATGCTGCACTTTGACGAGTCCAATTCCAAGCAAGGAGTGAGAGTCGACTTTGAGCTAATCAGCCCCATGGGTAAGTCATATTTCATTGCTCATATAATCTAGTTCTATTGCACAAAAAACGTAGAAAAATATGTATGAGGTATTGGTCCTTGGCCTCTTTATGGCATTAAGGAAGAAGGTCAAAATGTTACAAGTCTTCGGGGACTTGGAGTTAGTCGTGAAATAAGTAAGAAAGCTATATTCCTGCTATGCCCAAAGAATAAATAACTACAGACATAGGGTATGGAATCTGCTAGAAATTCTAGATGTGTTTAATATTCAGTTGATCCCATGCTCTCAGAACTACACTACTAATTCCTTAGCCCAAGCAGCTAGTACCTTGCAGCCCCTATCATTGTCTAGTCTCATGAGATTACTGTTGAACTCACCTCCATTCAAACTAGGCCAGACAATGTAGAAAATTTCCAAGTTTTTAACAATGCCAAGCATATCCTAGATTTCATCACCAACTCCTATGTGTTTGCTACCCAAATAATTGATGAAGTTGAGCCTGAAGAGGCTAAGCTACATATAGAAGGGGTCATCAACCTCAAGACCAACACTATTACAAGAGGAATAGTCTAACTCGAGAGGATATTTGACTTGGATCAGATTAGAGATCAAGATCAACAGGCAAAGAAGGACTCCATCAACAACTAGTGTGACACCCAAAACCTTGGAACAACTGAGGATGCAAAGAATGTGTTTATTGGAAAAGTGTGCATGCCAGAGGAAAAGAGAGGCATCATGGATGCTCTATGGAAGTACCATGACATAGTTTCTTGGAGTTACAAGGATTTGAAAATATATGACACGTCACACACACTATCCCTCTTAGACCGGATGTGAAGCCATTTCAACAGCGACAATGTCTTGTCAATGCTTTTTTGGAGCCAATAATTTACAAGGAGGTTCAGAAGTTGTTGTCCACTAGGATTATATTTCCAGTTAGGCACTCCACATGGGTGGCCAATTTGGTTCTGGTCAAGAAAAAGATCTGTGAAATCAAGTTGTGTTGATTTCCGCAATCTAAATAGAGCTTCAGAAAAAGATAACTATCATGTGCCTTCATTGGATGAAGTATTGCAAATAGTTAATGGCTCACAAATGATGTCCTTCTTGGATGGGTATTTCAGATACAATCAATTCATGGTGCAGTACGAACACCGGCAGAAGACAACATTCACCAACAAGTGGGGCACCTTTGCATATAGACGAATGCCATTTGGTCTCATCAACGCTAGTGCTACCTTTCAATGTGCAATGGAAATTACCTTTAAAGATCTAATTGGAAAATGAATAATCATCTACATGGATGATTTGATTGTATTCTCAAAGAAATGAAGCAATCATGTGATTGATATATGTAAATTTTTTCAGAGATGCCAAGAATTTAGGGTTTCCCTCAATCCAAAGAAGTGTATCTTTGGAGTTACCAAAGGCAAGTTGTGGGACATGTCCTCTCAGAGAAAGGAATCTCCATTGACCCCAAGCGTATCTAGGCCATAATGAAGATCCAACTACCCATTAGCAAGAACTTGCTGAAATATTTCTTTGAAAATATAAACTTGGTCAAAAAATTTATCACAGGCTTTGCTGAAATTGTCAAGCCATCAATGCCATGTTGAAGCAAGATGCCAAGATTGAGTGGACTCCAAAAGAAAATAAAGCCTTTGAAGAGATCAAGAAGGCAATTGTTGATGCACCCGTGTTGGTCAGCCCCGATTATTGGAAGTCGTTCTATATTTACTCATTTACTTTTGACCACTCATACGCTAGTATATTGACCCACAAAGATGATGATAGAAATGAATATCCAATTGCATTCAGAAAAATTGGCATACACCCTTGTCAAAGGAGTCAAGAAGTTCAGGTATTATATCTTGTGAAACAAAGTGTTTTTCATTGTGCCTGACCTGGTAGTAAAGACGTTACTCATGCAAAATGAGTTGGGAAAAAGATGAGAAAAGTGGGTCACCTTGCTATAGGAATAAGACATGGAAATTCAACCAATGAAGTTGGTACAAGGACAAGTGCTCACTTGAATGATAGTTGAAGTGGTGGCTGAAGCCGGACCTGAACTTACAGTTCAACAATATCAGCTGGAGGATGTCTCTCCAGGAGGGTGGTATGACGACATAGTCTACTATCTACTAAACCACAAGTGTTCACCCTACTTGTAGGGAGTCCAAAAACACGCCCTTAGAATAAAGAGTAGAAACTAAATGCTACATGGATCCATACTATATAAGAGGAACCAAAAAGGTGTCTATCTGAGATGCCTTAGCAAAAAAGAAGCAGATCAAGTTTTGAAGGTGTTTCATGAAAAATTTGGTATGGGTCATGGTTTCGGTCCTTCCACCATGCATCAAATCTTGAGGGCAGGATACTATTGGCCCACGATCTTCAAGGATTCTTATAACCATGTCCATGTGTGTCACATTTTCCATACCATGGCAACTAGAGAAAGGAACGTTATTGTCTCACTACAACCAATCTTGGAGGTAAGGTCATTCACGCAATGGGGTCTTGAATTCATTGGTCTGATAAGCCCACCATCTTCTATGGGTCACAAGTACATTCTTACCACATCTGATTATTGTACTAGATGGACAAAAGATATTGTGTGTAGGCAATGCACCACAGAGGTAGTCACTGATTTTATTGAAAGTTTTATTTTAAATCATTTCAATTTCCTATATGCATTGGTATGTGATAATGGCCCGACCTTTTCCTCGCTTAAATTCACTAGCTAGGCCTTTGATTATGGAATTACACTCAAATTTTCATCCAATTACTATCCCCAAGGCAATGACCTTGTTGAATCCACCAACAAGAACTTGATCATAGTAATTAAAAAGCTGCTTGATATGAATCCCAAGGACTGACATACTCAGCTCTATTTTTCCCTTTGGGCAGATTGCACATGCCACAACGTTGCCCTTGGTAACTCCCCGTACCACCTCGTCTACGGCCTAGAGCCTATATTCCCAATCCACCTAGAAATCCCCACCCTCCAGTTCATCGATGACTTTTACAAAGTAGGGGATCGTAGGGAAGCTCACCTGGCTAAGTTATTACATTTAGAAAAAGTGTGTGATTGTGCAATTGAAATTTTTTCCAAACATCAGGGTGTCATCAAGAGATGGTTTGATCGCCGAGCCAAAGTAAAGGCCTTTAGAATTGCTGATTTGGTCCTATGTTGGTACAAGGCCCATGAGAAGAAAGGGGGACATCACAAATTTGACAAGCTCTAGCTTGGCCCCTTTTAGGTTTCTAAAATTCTTGGAGACAATGCTTTCCACCTAAATACTTTAACTAGTGAGGATGTCCTATTGCCTGTCAACGGGCAGCACCTAAAGCATTACTTCCAAGCTTGAGCTCTCTCAAATTTGTTCTTGTAAATATTTGTACATAGGTTAGGATAGGTTTCCTTTCTTTTTTGTTCTCCTTTTGTTTTGTTTTGCCTGTTTCCCAGCTGTTTTTCCTTTGATGAGGGTCTCTCTTCATTTATGTTGCGGTGGCCATGCTTGGTTCGACGAATGGTTCATTTTTTTTCCCCCCTTGTTTATTCTTTTGATAAGTTTTCATTCCTGACAATCAATTTCTAGATGCCTCTAGGAGTCAGTTTCCTCCTTTGAACTTTAAACTAACCTAGGTTTGCATCCTTGTTTGAATCTTTTATGTTTATCATGGATCATACATAAAGCACACTTTAAGTGTTTTTGAAGAGTTGTGTAGTAATTACTCGAAGGGTTGGACAAGTGAAAAATCTTAAGTCTACTCTTGTGACCACTGTGATTTCAAAACCCATAGTGAGCTTCAATGTTTACACGGTTGAGCCAAAATAAAAGAAAGAACTGCGGAAGAAACATCAAAAGAAAAAGAAAATAAATTTCAAAATTATGCAACCATATGGGTGTACGAATATCTCTTTTGGGGCTATGGACGCCCGGCTGGCAATAGAGCTATGATTGTGGGGTCACAATGACAACTCCATCGGGGCTATGGATGCCTGAATCGCAGCAAAGCAATGTCCAAGTTACTTTTGGGGTTGGATATTTTATGTAGCTTGCCCTGGCTTGATTAATGGTCTCCTATACAACCTCTATAGAAAGGAAATGAGCTCACCATACACACAATTCCATGATTACTATGTAATGTGATTCAACCTAGGATCCCATCCTCAACCTATTTCTTAATTCACCCTTGGAAACTGGCCTCTAGCATGTGAAACCAAAGATTCTCGGTCCCGAATGAATTTTTATCATTAGAATGCCAGGAGTGTTCTCTAAGAGGATTTTCCATTTGTTGCGCCTCTAGTACACACACCCCATTCAAAATAGGGACCTTCTTTTTTTCGCCTATGTCAGCTCATTTTTTCTTTGCCTCATTTTGTGTGCCCTTATTCTGAGTTCTAAGTGATTGAGGATCCTTTGAAGAATCACCTTGAATCAATCACATTTTTCCCCTCCCCCAAATTTTTTCTAAGTCCTAAAGTTTAAACTGGCATCCTTGGTTTGTTTCGGGTCCACCCCTGCGGGCCACCATATGCGGGATTCCCTAGTGTCTTCACCTTCCTAGATGACGGCTTCCAGGCATTCACCCACCTCACGGAACCTGCACCACTATTGGCTCCTTTTCATTAATCACAATTTTGAATGGCAATCATGCGACGACCACCCGCCTATCAGACTTTGCCATCCCTGGCACCATTTTGAAATGACCGTTCAACCACTCATCAACCATCATACGAGCATTTACTATGGGCATTAAATACTAAATTTCCCTATATATAGCCGGCTCGACCTACCATTTTCATCAAAATTATTTTGCAGAGAGGATTCAGACCACAACCATCATTGTTGTCGCACTTGCAGCTTGCAGCCACCAAAAGTGTATTTTCTGAGAGTTGTCCATCGGTGTTCTACGCGGGATCATCAGGTATGTCCGGTGTTTTCCGTGCCATCCTTTCTTCTCTGAAATTGCCTAAATGATTTTTTTTTTCAAATAAAATTTCAAACCTACGTAAAAGGTTGCCCGCCCAGTAAAACCCACCAATTGAAATCAGTCATAAAACTTTGAAACCAAGATCAAATCCCCTTTGAAACTTCGTGGCTTCATTGTTGTTCTTTTGCACATCTGCCACCCCTATCGGGGTTGCTCCATCCCCACGGCCTTTCCTTTACGAGACATTTTTTAAATCAGACATCGACCTTGTCGGGTCTGCCTTCATGGGGTGACCTCCCCTCTCGACCATCTGAACTTACAAAATTCACGTCAAAATGGGCTAACCATCAACCCTCACGAGTCCGCCAACGCGGACCTCCACAGGCATTCTACTCTTTGAAACATGTCCTTTTAAATGACCATATTATTGTGCCGCTCCGACCATTGGGTTCCACTTGGTAAGTCCATGAATGCATGCCTTGATCATCTTGCAAAGTGTGGCAACGCATCTGTTAGCTTCGTTGGGTCCGACTATGCGGATTTTCGTCCACTCAGTGCCTTTTAGATCCACCATTCCAAATGACCTTCCAAACCTGCCATTCCATCGGTTAGATCCTACACCTCCCTTCACCATTCAAAAAACTACAAAATCAACCAACAAAGGAATCGTCTGCCACCCCTCTCGGGCCTGCTAGCGCAGACCTTTGTCTTCCCTCAACAATTCCCCTTCGTCATTCCAAACAATTGTTTAGTTTCATCCTCCCGACTATCGGATCCCACTACCTTAAATGTCGTTGAAGGTTAAGCTTGCACAAAATGGTTGTCCTAAGTTTTGTACATGAGGTCTTGTTGACTTCCATTCACAGAGCTCCGTCTATCCTTCATTGTTCTGAATGGCCTTCAGCCCTCGTCTCCCCGCGCTGTGGAACCCGATGTTCCATTCGTCGTCAAACATTGCAAAATCAAACAAAAATGAAGGATAACCTGCCATGACCCTCTACGGGCCCGACGACACGGGGCTCTATCTGCAGACCACCGTGCCCTGTTCATCATTCTAAATAGCCAATCTTTCACGTCTTTCTGCATCCTCAAACCTGCGTTCTCCACTGCCCTCCAACCTTGGGGATCTTGCAATGCGAAACTCCATCTGCGGGAGGTCGTCCTACCAATTCCATTTTAATGACAAATAGTGAAACAACTGCCAACTCAGGGAGTTTTGTATCCCTGGGCCCGCATTACCCAATTTCCCCAAAATGAAAGGAGAGAGTAATCTATGAAGGATTTTTATGCATGAATTGTTTGATCTAACGTTGTTTTACAGGATGTTGGCTAGCGTTACTTATAATTTATGATTGTATCATTTATTGCTCCCTTGGTTGCAGGATATATGGAACCAGCTATTGGATCCTCGGGGCTAGATAGAGAGAAAGATAAAGGGAAGAAGGTCTCAAAGGCTCCTCGGGCCAAGGAAGACAAAGACCAAATGAAGTACAAGTTCCAAGGGGAGCCCCTTAACTCCAAGGTCCTCATAGAATTGAAGGATATTTCACATACCAACTTGGGGCATATGGAAATTGATGATTTCAAACAAAGGGTTAGGATCAATCCCAAGATAGAAAACACCCGAAAAATCAGAGGTAGTGGATTGGCCAAGGCCGTAGGATTCCTGCCAACCCTAATTGCTCTCGAACTTGTAATGGCCTGCCGAGAGGCATACCAAGAAGAGCCTAGAACCATCATGGATAGGGACATAAATTTATTGGCTGACTTGTCTACCGAATCCATAGGACATACCTTCCACATCCCTACCTTCACCAAAATGGAGCAAACATCTATGGAATATGGCAAGCAAATGTGGGATGAAGATCCCCTCAAGTGTAGAAAATTGATTAACCAACATTGGTTGAAGGACAAGACGGGTAGTGCTAATAAGGTCCCCCAGGAATTGTATCAAAGTGACTTCTTTGAAGATTACCATGACTTGGTAACTCTTCTAAGTAGGGTCATGGACCTCCTGACCTCTGTTTTCTTTCAGGAATGGATGTTTTATTTCATTGAGGAAATCATTCGGGGGGATACATATTTTTATTGGGAAGGAATCATCATCGACTGCCTATATGAGTAGTTTATGGTATTAAAAAAGACATCAACATTTTATATGATGTCATATTTTGTGTATTTTCTTCTCGACTGTGCCCAATATAGGGGTCTATTTGTAGCACCAAACCCATATCCACGAACAAAGATGAAAGTGTATGAAAAATACCTTCAACTTTAGTATAGAAATTTCCAGAGGGAATACTACAGGGTCAATGATGCCTTCATAGGCCATGTCATCAGATTGCTTAGGGGTGATCTTGAAAGGAGGATTTCACATAGTGCCAGTGCCTTCATTTGTCATTTTGGGTTCCTGTTTATACAATTTTTGAAATTCACTTACATCCAAACCGAGGGGTTCTCAGACAAACCATATAAGCTACCCTGGTATCCAAATGATCGAACAGTACCACTTGAGGTCTCCAGGTAACTGCAACGATCACACGCCCTTCTGAGCGACAATCATCGAGAGGAGTTCCCTATCCTCTTATCTTTGGACAAGGATAGTATGAGCTCCATACTTCTCAGTGTATAGAAAACTTTGACAAGGAGCTAAATGAGTATAATCTAAAATTTTACACTACTCAACCGTAGATGGACACGTATGGCAAGTTGAGGAATTTGGTGGGAGTAGATTATGCCCACCTAAATAATTTTTAGGACTTCTAGGAAAATTGAAAGGATTACAAGGAGGTGCGTACGTGGCAATATATGTGCATGACGACCTACTTTATCAAAATGGTTAAGTTGTTTCCTATTCCGGAGCAAGTGGTGGAAGAGGAAAGCACTATGATAGATCCAAGGTATAATGATATCACCAACTTGCCATTACTAGAAATATATTGGAATGAAGAGGAGGTCAATGACCTTGATATTATCACCAAGCCTGTTGAGGTGAGGACCAAGCAATGGATTGATGGGAAAGTTTCCCAATTAATGCAACAGGGAATAGAGCTTACATTTGTAGAGCTCGAGCATGCACACAAGGGGGAATCTAATTGTGTCACTTCTTATGACACCTCCAAGGGAGAAACCTCAACATATCCCCCCATCACAAGATCAAAGAAGAGAAATGATATGGATGAAGATAATCCCAAATCAAAGGGGTCTTTAGTGGTGTCTCCAAAAGTTGGAGCTTTGAAGAAGCCAAAGAAGTCAGGAGGTTTCACAGGAATTCCCACTATACACGAAGAGCAACCAAAGTCCCCACCTATTGCATCTGCTTCCATAGCCACTATTGTTGTTGTTACCACCTTGCTTATCCCACAAGAAGCAATTGCCACCTCTTCACCTATGGTGGACATTTCTATCCACCTTGCCTCCACCTCTCTTGTGGCATAGGTTATAACTATGGACTCCTCTTCGACCACTACCTCCTTGATTTCCTCATCATCTATGTCTCCACTGTTATCTCTCTCAACTGCCACTACAACAACTGTAATTCCTACTCTCACCCTTCCAGAGTCTCTTATTAAATACATGCAAAACATGCCATCAGAGCTCTCTAGAATGTTCGCAAACCCCGCAGTGCAGGCTTCCATTTCCCATGCTATAATTGGTCTCCTAGTTCCTCCTCCTCCTATTGAGCTACCCTCAATGGTGGCCACCATGCAAATTTTTGAGGAGTTAGAAAGACAACAAAGGAAACCAGCCAGAAAGTTGAAGGAAGAGGCACATGTATATCATGAGCATCCCTTATTTGAGCGTCCAGTAATTGATGAGGTCATCTATGAATCCTCCAAGTCAAATGACAAGGATTCAAATGCAAATATTATTGAAGAGACATCTTATCTTGATCTTGAAGAGGAGTTGGCTTAGTAGCTCAAGGGTATTGAAGAGAAAGAGGTTGAAAAATAGCCTATCATCAAAGAGAAGGGTGTTGGCATAGAAGTGGAGGGTGCTAAGTCTCCAATAGGGGAGCATGATCAAAGTCCTGAATCCGATACAAGGATGCCTCTTCCTGAAGAAAAGGACCTAAGGAAGAGGTAGAAATGACGAAAATATTGAAGCTAGAACATCACGAAAAACATCATGAGGAGCATGAACATGAAGAAGAAGAAGCCTTTGAAAAAGAAGATAGCCCCTAGAAGCATGAGTCTACCAAATCCCCAAGAAAGGTGACAGTTGTGCAAGATTTAGACGAAGAAGAGGGGGAGAGGCCAGAACAAGAAACCTCGAGTGATAAAATATCACAAATGCAGTAAGCCCCTGAAGAGGAGGGCGGTCATGAATCACCTAAGGGAGTAACTCAGATGCCTGAATGGCTTAAGAAGCGGCTAGAAAAGAAAATCCCAGCTCCAATGGATCCGAAGGCAAGGTTGGAGGCCATCCTGGTTCTAGCCTAGATCAGTACAAAGAAAAAGAAGAAGCCAAAGGTCAGATCCCAGCTAACTATGGATGCCTTGAGATCAAGGACAACACAAATCACCACCCCGGTAATAGGTGAGAAAGGGGTGAGCTATAATATTTCTACCATTGACCTTGGGACAATGATGCAGGAGAAGAATATTGATCATCTCCAAGGATCCATCGCCACTATTGTGCATCAAATTAACAAAGACAAGACTTGTAAGGAGGAGCTGAAGGCACAAGTGATGGATTTAACTGCATACATTCAACAATGGTCTTCCATTGATGAGCTCCCAACTACATCAATGGCTCCCCCATTAATGCTATATGAGGAGCATATCAACAAATTTAAAAAGAGAAAGAATTGGACTAAGGCCACTGAAGATTGGTTCCAATAAGTCCTCTATAATGGGAATATGGGCATTAGGCGTGCAGTCAGAACATAAAATAAGTTCATGGAAGTACTTAAGGTATTGGAGGGCACAAGTAAATTTTGCACTGATTCTCCCAACTTGAGGCCATCCTCAAGATACCAGCCAAATTCTAGGAAAAGGAGTTAAATCTTTTAAAGGATGACCAATGTATCGTAGAAATGTGGAAGCTAGGCCTGGATCACCGAAAGGAGGTGTTAGAGCAGGTATTCCATGAAGTGGAAATGGAAATTAATTAGGCTAAGGAGGTCTGGGTGAACTATACTGAATATCTAAAGCTATTAACAGACCTTGATGAGCCTGCAAACGAGTTGGATGCATACAAACTGGAACTATATTTCCTAAATAAGTTGGAAAGTTGGACCATGGATGCATTAACAGTGGAATTCATGGGGTTCACCGCATGGGTCTTCTCTCAGTCTGAACACATAGTGAAGAATATGCCTAAGTATAGTGAGGACTGGGATACCCTTACCAAAAAATCAAGAAGGTTAAACTTTTGAGTGCTCCAGTCTAATATCATGGAATGGAGAAAGCTTCAAGTGTTGATCTTGAAGTTCATAAAATATGCCACTATTAAGAAAAGTGAGGTCAGTCATGTTATTTATGATGAGTTCCTTACAACGTAGCTACATCAAAAGGGAAAACAACAATTAGCTAAAGGACAAGATGCTACAGTGCTGCCATATAAGGACAAATTAGGCTAGATGACAAAAATATAATTTTAAATTGTAAGATATTTTGGGGTAGGTGAAACCCTAGTGTAAGTTGAACCTTGGCCACACATTTTTCTTTTTGAAAAATATAAATAGGGGTCTCCTCCTCTCATTTTAAGAGATTTGAGTTGTTGTAAAGGCATGTTGTAGAAATATTAATAGAATTTCATTGGCTTTTGGTGGACTCTTGAGTTTATATTGCATTTTACATGGTTCATCTCCCATAGTTAGCTTATTTAGAAAGATTTACTTTGTTGTTCATGAATTATGTGTGTTGTTGATAGATTAGTTAGTGTTGTTTGTTGGTTTTGAAGTATTCTTCTATGTTGATGCCTTCTTTCATCCATACTTTTGGTTGTTTATTGCTGGTAGATAGCTGTGTAAAGTTAGTCTAGGCATAAATTAAAAGTTGCTCCAAACTTCTATCTTTTATTCATGCATGTTTATGGTGAATGAATGGTTGAATATTTGCATTCCTTAAAATCTTACACAAATTCCATGATATTGTGATAAAATCCGGTTAAGTGAAATTATGTTTTAAGGAAGTTGTCCACAGTAGAACCCTCCATGATCATTGTTCATTGATAGCTACAGATCTAGGAACTCCTTCCTTTCCCTATCCTTTTTTTTTTTTGTATAAACAACCTATGCTAAGGTTCATTGCACATTTTAAAGCCAAATATCAACATAAGATAGGAGTTTAAGATTTTTGTTCAAACCTGTAGAAAATCACATACTAACTTCCCATCTCAAGAACTTTGTCCTAAGATCCAACTCCTTTCCAACCCAAATTTCGTAAGTCTGCCCTGTGATTACCATAAAAATCATATTTAAACCATTGAGATATTTCATGCATGTCATGACCTAACACCCAAGAGACCTTGGGGTAATTTTTAGCAACTTGTTGTTGTAGATTTCCTTTCAAGAGAGGCGATGCAACTATGCATTACCTGCATTGAGAAAGTGCTAAAATACCCATCAACAGTATGAAGGGATAGGTTATATGGAGAGAAGAGAGGTAAGGTGGTTGGGAGGAAGGAAGAGAGAGAGAGAAACTGAGATAGAGAGTAGACATAGGGGAGATAGAGATATGTGGAGATGGTAGGAGGGAGGGAGGGAGATAGAGAGTAGAGAGGGAAGTAGGGAGAATCAGGAGAGATAGAAGTGATAGAGAGAAGTGGAGAGGGAGAATGATGAGATAAAGAGAAGTATAGAGGGAAGGAGAGAGTGAGAGAGAAAGAGGGGAGAGAGATGGAGAGAGGGAGAGAGAAAGAGGGTAGGGAGGGAGGGAGGGAGAGAAAGAGAGAGAGAGGAGGAAGGGAGGGAGAGCTTGGGAGAGATAAAGGTGAGATAAAGAGAGTAGAGAGGGAAGGGGGTAGAGAGAGAGAGAGGTGGACACGCAGAGGGAAGGTGGGTGGGAAGAAGGAAGGAATAGATAGAGAGAGAGGGGGGGGAGGTAGAGAAAAATAGAGAGGGAAGGAGGGAGGGGAGGGAGGGAGAGGTAGGGAGGATATATAATTGTGTGAGAGAGAGAGAGAGAGAGCGGAGAGAGGAAGGCGAGAGATAACAAGAGTAGAGAGAGAAGGGGGAGAGAGAGATAGAGTAGAGAGGGGAGGATAGAGTAAGAGAGAAAGAGGGGGGAAGGCGAGAGAGGTAGACAAAGAATGGTAAGGACTGGAGGGATAGGTAGGTATATGGAGGGAGAGTAGAGAGGGAAAGAGGTATGGAGGGAGACATAGTTGAGATAGAGATGGATTGAGAGAGAGTGATCGAGGTAGATAGGACATAAATAAGTAGATAGGGAAAGAGAGAGGAGAGATAGATATTAGATAGGGGAGAGAGGGAGGAAGAGGTAGGGAGGGAGATAGAGGTGTGGGTGTGTGTGTGTGTGTGTGTGAGAGAGAGAGAGAGAGATAGAGAATGGTGAGATAGATAAAAGGATCAATTGAGAGAGAAAGAGGGGAGAATAAGGGATGGACAAAAGGGAGAGAGACTGAGAGGATAGATAGAGAGAAGGGGAGGGAGGGTGAAGTAGAGAGAGGGAGGAAGAGGAGAGATAGAGAGGGAAGAAGGGAGGGACAAAAAGGTTTGTGTGCGTGAGAGAGAGAGAGAGGTAGGGAGAGAGGGAGACATAGGTGAGATAGAAAGGGATGGGGAGAGAGAGTGATAGAGGGAGAGGTAGGTATGGAGAGGGAGAGAGGAGATAAAGATAAGTAGATAGAGAGAGAGGTGTTTGTGTGTGAGAGAGAGATAGAGAGATAAATAGATAGCTAATGGTGAGATAAAGAAAAGGAGAGATTAAGAGAGAAAGGAGGGGAGGGAGGGAGGTTCAAAATGGAAAGAGACTAAGAGGAGAGAAAAAAATAAGGGGAGAGATGGTGGGGTAGAGAGAGGGAGGGAGATGAGATATAAAGAGAAGTATAGAGGGAAGGAGGGATGGAGTGAGATAGAGGTGTGTGTGTGTGTGATAGAGAGAGAGAGAGAGGAGAGACAAAGAGTAGAGAGGGAAAGAGGTAGGGAGGGAGAGGTGGGTAAAGAGAGGGAGAGGGGAGATAAAGAAAAGTAGAGATGAAATGAGACATAGAGATAGAGAGGAGAGATAGAGAGAATTAGAGAGGAGAGGTAGGGAGGGAGAGGTAGGGAGGGAGAGGTAGGGAGGGGATAGAGGGGCTGAGAGAGAGAGAGGGGAGACAGGGAGGGAGAGAGGAAGGGAGGAAGGGAGGGACAGGAGATATAGAGAGTAGAGAGGGAAGGAGAGAGTGAGAGAGAAAGATGATGCAACTTGTTGACTACTAAAATTTGACCTCCTAATTACTAAAATTTGACATGTTGATTACTGCAATTTTACCGTTTGAAAAATTTTAAGATCTTCCAAAAACTAGAATTTTCATTATAACTTCAAGAGATCCAAAATCACTCTCAAAAATCTTCAAACTATATACGTGAAATAAAAATTGAAATATAAGAAAGTAATTTTCCATATGTAAATTTAAACTTATACTTAAATGTTTATTTCATGTATAAATTTTCCCTGGTAGAGAAAGAGGAAAAGAAAGAGTTCACAAAAATGCATTGCAAAAATTCATGCTTCACATTTGACGAGCACCAAATTTGGCACTAGCCAAATGGATCACTTCATTTGGATAGAGCCAAATGATGCACTTCATTTGGATAGAGCCAAATGATGCACTTCATTTGGATAGAGCCAAATGATGCACTTCGTTTGGTGAGCACCAAATGATTTAAATTTTTAAATATCAAGCCTTAGGCTTGGTCATCCGAGCCATTTGTCAAGTGCTAAATTTGGCGCTCGCCAAATGGTCATTTTGGGTAAAAAACAAAGTGTAACCTTTTTTATGTCACAACTTGATTCACTTACCCATCATATTCTTCCTTTTTATATTAGGGACAATTTTCCTCCTTTCCCAATGGGTAAATTCTATTTCCTTGATTTCGATAAGGTCATCACCTTCTGAGTCATAACTATTCACAATAGGCTCGCCAAACCTTCCTTCTATGGATCCACTCTTTCATGCCAAATTATGTAGTATTGTAGTTGTAATGTCATAGAATTACACCTAGGGGCAATTCCACATTTTCACATCTTGCCTAGCATTTATGACACCTTAGAAACATTAATGAAAAAATCCCATGAGATAGAATTTCACAATTCTGACTCCATGTGGACACATGGTGAAACGGCAGAAGCCTAATAGGGCATTTGCCAAAAACGTAGCCCTTGGACACTTGTGCGATGCGCAGACGTCTACATGATGCGCAAGCGTCTTGGCAATTTTTTGAGTTTGAAATGACGAATCTAGAACCTCGACCCTTGCAACATGTGTCATGGAAGTTGGGTCTCGAGTGAAATGGCTCTATGTTGCCCTTGCCTGCATTAAAACCCATTTTTGGCTCTCATTTTGGGGTTGGAAGTCTTCAATTCAAGCATTGTCACCACTTGCTCTACTCTTGGGTAAGGTCTATCCTTGAATAGAAGCACTTTTACTAGTGATGCCATGTCGGACTGAGGTCCCTCCAGCAGCTACCAACTCTCCAACAGCTACCAACTCTCAAGAAAGCACATTGCGGTGTGCCCATGTGCTATGGAAGAGGGTCTTGACCCATGGGTAATGCTCTCTCCCTATCACTCTTTTTTACTAGTTCATTTACTACTTTGTGGTGTGGGCTCTAGTCTGAAGCGGGTTTTGTTTTCACCACGTACTTTGTTTATTTCCTTTGTGCTCTTTTCCAAACTTGGTTGTCCATGGAGGTGGGAACACCAATATGGGGGTCTGACTGAGGCAAGCCCCTATACAACCCCAACCTTTTCCCCTTGATCTTTTGTGTGCAGGTTACGAAGGGATGCTTGGAGTAAAGATTCAGATGCATGAAGGTAATCTTGCTTCAAGATCATTTCTATTTCCATCTAATCTCTAGCTTTTTGTCAATTATTTGACCCTTCACTCTTCTTGACCCGAGTTGAGAAGTAAGATTCGGTTTCATCTATTTGAGTTCCTAAGTTCTTGGTGGCTTAGGATGTCGGCACGTCGTGTTGGCATCCTGATACTGCGCTGACGTCTCTTGGTCAAGAGCTCCATAATCAAGGATAGAAATCCTGAAGTCTTTCTCTTTCGGGACCCGAAATCACTTCTTCGCTTCTCTTCATAGTTTCATCGATTCGTTTAGTTTGAGGTGTATAAGGGTAGTTTGTTCCCTAGTGATCTCTTGAGAATAAAGAGACCCGAGTGCCACAAATCCCTCTTATATCACATTTTGGTGAACCCGATGTGAACCATCAGATCCGTCTACATAATGTCACATGGTCGTATGGATTCTTTCTCTGAACAAGATTTTGATATGTTGGAAGATGCTCTAGATGATTTCTTAGAAGCACTCTCCCCTATCTATAGATCTTCTAAACAAACTCCTTCCTTGCCAGCCAAGGAGTTAGTAAATGTGGTGGTTGTTTTTGTGGCTCCTCGAAGCCCTAAGAAACTTGTCATCTATGTAACCCCAACTAAGCCATTCCCTAGAAAGGACTATTTCGTCTACAAAATTTTAGGTCGTAGAAATCCATTAGACTTATATTCGAGATTTGCAAACGCTACCGACTCTACTTCTTATAATGTTGTCGGCCATACATACCCTACAAGAGGAAACAAACAAAACCTAGAACAAAATTTTTTTGTTATTGTATCGCACCAAGATCGAAATCCTACTTCTTTACCCATGTCTCAACCTGACCTTCCTCTAGCTCCTAAGCCTGCGATCAAAGCACCCGATGATTACAATCTCGTCGAGAAACTTCGTCTTACCCCAACTAAGATCTCACTTTGGGATTTTCTTTAGACCACTCTGGTTTATCAAGAGATGTTGTAGGAAGCCTTACAAAAGATTATCTTTCCTACATCTGCTAGGCCCATGGATGTTGATGCGTTGATGGCACATATTCGAGTGGATTCATCGAATATTATGTTCCACCCGCAAGAAATTATGCCTCTAGATGTGCAAAAATAAGTAAAACCCTTGATAATTATAGTAAACGTTAACAACATCATTATTAGGCATACCCTCATTGACATGGGCTCAACTCTCAATGTTTGTGGTATAGACCTACTACAAAATTGATTCATCCTCTTTAGCAGCTTCTTCCTTGTATATTTGTGGGTTCGATAACGTTGGCAACCAAGCTCTAGGTAAGATAATGTTACCTTTGTAGTTGTGCCATGTTACCTTGCCTACGCTGGTCTATGTAATGCTTGGCCCATTACCATACAATCTTCTTTTAGGAAGACCATGGATCCATGATATGGGTTCAGTAACTTCTACCCTACATTGTTCATTAAAGTTTGTTGCTAACAATCGAGTGGTTACAATTAAAGAAGATCTAGAGGATGTGCACCTTTTCTTACTAGTTGCTACTGGTTGTAATTCGGTCGCATCCACTCTCAAGAATTGTATTCCTTCCTTAACCTCAAACACTATGGTATGTTCCTCGTTGATACCCTCTATGGAAACTGTCCCTCGAGCGAGTATCGACCAAGATAAACCACCTAAAGCAGAAGATTGTAAATCTCCCCCATTCTCTCCTTCATCCCCTGAATCAAATGCTCTCTTAGGTGATGACTGGGGTTCCTTGAATTTATCTAAATTCTTCATAGCGGAGTATAAATTGGACCCCTCTGGTATAGAATTTCCAAATTCTACTAACATGAGGATGAGTGACCTTATCATTGAGAAAGAGAAGTGTGATCCTATCCAGGAGACCACTCCTCCCCACGAGAGTGACCCCACTCCTATAAAGGAGGTTAATGTTTGTGAACCGAGTAAGGGAAGTGGGACCACTCTCGTAGAAAATTTTGATATCCATTGGTGGAACGAGACGCTCTACGTAGAGCCACCCCCTCCCAAAAATCTAGAATCTCTCTATGGGTTTGGTTACGAACTTGCTTCCCAATATGGCTATGGCTAGAAAGGCCCAGGACGTATTAGGCAAGGAATATAGGTCCCTATTTAGTTTAAGCAATGACAACGCTATTTGGGTTTCAAATGCCCTATTGAACAATCTAAATAAAAACCTTTGTGGGATATTTACATGATCTTGGTTAAACCATTAAATTTGGTTCATCCCGAGTTGATAGAAGAAAGGGGACATGCTGAGAAAGTTCCTGTAGATGTCTTCTCTTTGGACAAAGCATTAGGGGATTTTTTGGGTTCTTACTCTCTGTTACCTCCTTATCATCACAAGAAATGATTCTCGTATCACTTACATAAACAAGCATACTTTGGAGAATCCATTTTGAACATTGATGAGGAGGAATCTTTATCTAACATCATTGATGATGCTCTGATATCTCATCCTGAGGACCACAACTCTCTCCTTAAAGGAGACACTATCGAGGTCCCTATGGATGATAAATCTTTGGAAAAGGTAATCAATATTGGGAAGTGTCTCTCTTTCGAGGAAGCAGATGAGCACTTCACCCTCTTGCGTGCCTACCCCGATATATTTTCTTGGACATATGAGGATATGCCCAGTATTGATGAATCCATAGTGGTCCATAATATCATTCTATGTTCTGATGCCAAGCCCCTTAAGCAGAAAATTCAAAAGATCAACCCTAGGGTAGCTTTAATGGTCAAGAGTGAGATAGAGAAGCTATTAAAAGTAGGCTTTATCCATCCTATTGACTACTCTCCTTGGATTTCGAATATAGTTTCTATTAGCAAACCTCACGACTGTATTTGTATATGCATTCAATTTCGAGACCTTAACAAGGCTTCTCTTAAGGATGATTTTATGTTACCTAATATAGATATGATTGTATACTCGACTATAGGCCCTATGTTGTTATCTTTTATGGATGGCTTCTTGGGTTATAATCAGATCCGTATTAACTCGGACGATCAATATAAGACAACCTTCACTACCCCTTGGGGAAATTTCTGCTACGTAGTCATGACCTTTGGTTTGAAGAATGCAGGGGCAACTTACCAATTAGTGATGACCCTAATATTCCATGATTTTATTCATAAAATATTAGAATATTATGTTGATGACATCTTGGAAAAATCCAAAAAATTTCAAGATCATGTGAAGAACCTTCATCTTATCTTTGAAAGGCTTCAATTTTACAAGATGAGACTCAATCCCCATAAGTGTTTCTTCAGTGTAGACGTGGGAAAGCTTCTTGGGTTTATAATCTCTTATCATGAAATCGAAGTTGACATGAATAAGATTGATGCTATTGTTAAAATGTATCCACTAAGGAACATCACCAAGTTGCAAAGTCTACAGGGGAAGATTCTAGCAATTCACAGATTCATATCTCAGTTGGTTGATCATACCCTTCCTTTCACTCGTCTACTTAAAAAGGATGTTCACTTTATATGGGATGAAGAATTTCAAAGAGATTTTGAATCCATCAAAGCCTATTTGACCAATCCTCCTATATTAATGTCAGCTATGCAAGATAGGCCCTTCCTTTTTTACCTCGATGCGTCACCATACACTTTGGCGGCTCTGTTAGCTTAGTATGATGATGTAGGAAGAGAGAGAGAGTGGTCTACTACATTAGCCACATCCTCGTTGATTATGAAACACATTATTCATTCATGGAGAAGCAATGTCTATCTCTTGTATTCGCTACATAGAAGTTGAGGCACTATCTCCTCCATGCTGAAACTCACATCATAGTAAAAAAAGATCTGTTGAAACATTTTTTCTCTAGCGTTGACCTTGCTAGGAGATTAGCGAAGTGGGTTATGTTTCTTTTTGCGTTTGGTATAAAGTTTGTCACTCATAAATCGGTAAATGGACAAGTGGTTGTCAATCAATTGGCAAACGCTCCCTCGCCTCAACACTTCCCTAGGTTGGACCTATTCCCTGATGAGAATATTTTCACAATCAAATATGACCTCGAATGGAAGATGTACTTTGACGGATCAAGGTGTTAGATTGGTTTTGGAGCGGGTGTGGTCCTAATATCCCCTGAAGGCAAACCGATCCCCTTATCCTTTCAATTAAATTTTCCTTGCACTAATAATATTATAGAGTATGAAGCTCTTATTACTGGCTTACGTGTCGCAATTGCGTTAAAGATTAAACATCTTTGTATACTAGGTGACTCTAAGCTTATTGTGGATCAGATCACTGGAACTTATCAAGCCAAACAAAGCAATTTGTCTTGCTATCGAGACCTCACTTTGTCCCTGCTTAATTAGTTCTCCTCTTTCACAATAAATAGTATTCCTAAGCAAGAAAATAGACATGTGGATGCCATGGAAATCATTGCTTCCTTGGTACCTTCAGAGGAGGATATGAAGGAATATCACTTTGTGGTTCAGGTCGTGCGAACACCAGTAGTTCCCAATCAACCCGAGTTTGAGTCTCTAGTTTTTTTTAGGCAGACTCGGGAGAGTGGTTCTCTAGCATCTATAACTATTTAAAGGCAGGAAGCTTTCTTGGTGATGCGACGAAAAGTGATTGTACTCGTATACGAAAACTTTCAGCACATTATGTTATCTTATCCGATGTTATTTATCGAAAAGGTTATAACGGGTTGTTGTTAAGATGCCTCACTAAAGCGAAAATACCCCTTGCCCTTAGGGAAGCCCATGTAGGCTTTGGGGGTGGACACTTTGGTGGTAGACCTCTAGTGAGAAAACTAATACATATGGGTTACTATTGGCAAACGATGGAACAAGATTTTTTTAATTTTATCAAGAAGTGCCTTCAATGTCAACAACACAACCGCCTTATCCACTCTCCTGCTCAAGAGCTGTAAAATCAAACATCTCCTTGGCCTTTCATGAAAAGGGGGTTGGATATCATTGGACAAATATCACCTCCTTCTTCCAAAGGACATACTTTTATCATTACCGCCATAGATTATTTCACAAAATGGGTTGAATCTATTCTGCTATGATCTACAAATGTTGAAACAATCTGTAGCTTCCTCTTGAATAACATCATTTCTTGTTTTGGGTTGCCAGCTACGCTTGTTTCATTAGATCATCATTAGATCATCATAGCATTCAATTAACATGTAAAAACAAGGAAGTAAAGCAGATCTTAGAGAAATTTTGTATTAAACATTGGTTTTCTACACTGTATTATCCACAATCCAATGGCCAAGCAAAAGCTTCTAACAAGATGCTTGAACTCATTCTTCATAAAACAATCAATAAGCATGAAAAAGATTAGAATATCCAGCTGGCATATGCTTTATGGGCTTATTGCACGAGTTTCCGTACGATGACGGGAATGACACCTTATAACCTCATGTATGGCACCAAAGCTATCATGCCTCTAGAGTTGGAAATTTCATCTTTGCGGGTTTCCCTTAGAGGGTTGATTGATGATGAAACCTATCATGTTAACTGTTTGCATCAGATAGAGATGCTCGACAAGCATCATTTACAGGCCCTCTATCATCTTAAATCTTATCAGTGGTCTCTATCAAGACATTATAATTAGGGTGTGCTTCCTAGAACCTTCAAACTACTAGACTTGGTTCTATACAAAAACTAGCAGAATGTAAATGCGCCACTTGATCATAAAGGGAAATTTAGTCCTAACTGGTTAGGTCCTTACATCGTGGTTTATGTATATGGTTTGGGTACTTATGGATTATCATCTATGAATGGGACGCCTTTAAACTAACCTTTTAATGTGATGCATCTTCTTCGATACTACGCATAGTGTCTTAATGTGTCATGTATGTGGTGTTCTCCCTAAAGGGTAGTAATACTGCATATATTAAAATTTACTCAATTTCACATAATGAATTTTTTTGTGTTTATGATGTGACCATGTGTGTGTGCGTGTAATAAAAAATGCATACGTGTGTCTGACTATGCTAAATATCCATACATCACATCATTAGATCATCATAGCATTCAATTAACATGTAAAAAACCATGTTTAATTAAATCATGATCAACATCTAATGAAAGTGTACATCCATATAAGCAAGTAACATCCATAGCATGAGCACATGAAAATAGAAAGCATACACATAAGCAAAGCCATGATACTAAAATTGATGTATATATATATGTGTCCAATGTATGAATCAAATGTCATATACATGTATCGTGCCACTACTATAAAAAATAGAGTGGCTACTAAATATGTGTCTATACAAAAGATCTACAAGTATGCATGTATGTCTACATCCGGCTACAAAAATGATGTACAAAAAAAGGGGGTCCTATCCTCGTGGCATGTGGCTCCCTAAGCCCTCTAGCTCTGGCGGTCGCTTTGGTGCTCTGGGAGGAGGTTGCATGGTGGTCTGAGATCGAAATCGGCATGAACGTGATGCAGATAAACCTGTTTGTATCCCTCTGAGCTCCCCCTGCAGTGAATAGATATCCATCCTCGCCTAAATCAGCTCCTATTGTAGCCACTGAACATATGTCAAGATCACAACTACCATCTGTGCGTCGAGCTCATCGATGTGGCTTTCAAGAGCATCATGTGTCGCCTTGGTGACATCGGCTCTCCTCACTCTCTCATCTCACTCAATGAGCATCGTCTGTAGCTCCCCCGACAGCTGATCTCGCTATCCCCTGGTGGTTGTCAGCTCTATAGTCAGCTACACCACCTCGGCACCCCACTCCTCGTATGAATTCTATAGACATGCTACCAACTCAAAATTGGGGGCATGCCTCCCCGCTAAAAAAAGCCGATAAGCCTCTAAGACTGTCCCCTAGATTGGTACAACATGGGCCACCTCTGAAATACACTGAGCTATAAGCCCAGTCCATCCTGCAACCACATAAGAGAGAGACAGGGATTAGTATCACATGGCATGTGTATGTATATAAAGCATAAACGAAAATATAAAAAGCATGAAAATAATAGTAATGCATTATGTATACCTAGATCCCATGGTTTTCATGTGGGATCAGGGTGTGGTTCAACGTTGGGGCCTACATCGCCGGTATCGATGGCCTACCCGAGCGGTGTTAGAACTGTTGCTATTGGGATGGTGGAGACTGGTGGCAATGAGGAAACAGGGGTAGCTGGGAGGGATCTGATCTCCGTCACAGCGGCCTCACTGACGTCGCCTCCTCCTCCTCCTCCTCCTCCTCCTCCTTTGTTGGTTGCTCCTCCTCCGCACCGCTCTGTTGGCGGCCTCTCCTCATGTCTTGTGGTGGTTGGCGGGGCTCATCCTCCTATAGGCCAAGGTCCCCTCTCGGAGCACCCTCACCGAAACCTTGAGTAGGATGATGCCTCTCCCACCACCGTGTGTAGCAGCCACCACCCTGACATTATCCACTACTGCCATGGTCGATAGATCATGATCGCGCTCATCATTGTCCAAAAATATGATTTTTGTGATAAAGGGGTGAGGGCGATCACAAACCCTCACTATACTACAGTGTGCCCTAGTGTATGTGGGCACATTAAGCGGTATGGTTTGTACATGGCCATGATGCTACATGACCCCACTCCAATAATAAGGTATAATAATATAGTCACGACAACCCACTAAAAATGATCTCTCTATAGGTTCCTAAGGAAACTACTATCATCGACCCACCTAAAATAGCAGTGGGGTCTCCAACAAACCTCTCCTATAGCGATAGTATCACACTGTAGCCTCCAAAACTGTAAATCTCTGAAGCGCCACTAGCCTATCATGTCATACCAGTGGGCCATTGGGACATCATACGACCATTGTTGGGGAAAACCGACCGGCCAAGTGCACATGATGTGGGCAAATGCCCACACCTGAAAAAGTGTGTACACAGTAAGACTACAGTATTCATAATGAATGTACCATCTGAGCTCCTGGTAAAGGTGCACTAGCATGTTGTGCCCTAGGAAAAAATAGTCTTGTGCTTGACCATATCTCTGATAATCGGGATGAGGCCCCCGTGCAGATGTGAGCCTCGCCCGTCTATAGTAATCCAGAAATAAATTGTCACTACCATCACCTAGCATAGAAACGATGATGTATTCCTCACCTGATCATACCAATGGGTGTAGATATGACCACTGTCATTGTCATCATTGGTCCACCTTGTGTAGTACTGGACCCCCTCATTGTGCTCCCGCACCGATCGGGTGTCATCCAGGGCCACCTGCCATCTGCGGATGGGGATCCCAAGGATCCAATAGACATCCTCGAGGGTGATGGTCATTTCTCCATAGGGTAGATGGAAATATGATGTGGTAGCATCCCACTGCTCCATCAGAGCAGTGAGCATCCCATCGTGGTATCGCATCTCTAGCATAGTAAATACGTGCCATAGACTGACCCTCTCCAAGTGTGTGACCTCATCTAGTGATAAGCGACCCCTCTACTCATGGACGAGGTAGAATGCTTGCCCTTCGGGATGCTCTTGGATCTCTGGATACTCCTGCAAAAATTTAAAAAGTTCTAAGTCATAACACGCTCATGATAAGAAAACATGCAAAAGGACATATGTGCGTCGCGTAGACGTCTATGTGACGCGCCTATGTCCCAAACTTCCATGGTCACCTGGAGGATGCCAGCGCGTCCTTGGGATGAAAACATGGATCTGAGACCCCAGTGCGCATCCCAGATGACAGCACAGAAAGAGGACATGGATGAACAGCTCAGATGCCTGCGCACCTCGAAGCATGAAAAGATCTAAAAAATAAGCTAAAACACACAATGATCGAGACTAAGAAGCCTACCTGGTCAATCTCGCAACCCACAACGATGTCCTCACATAGCTGCTCTAGCCTCGGTGCCTTGTACTCTCTCCTGCTCAAAATTTTGCTAACTTTTCTCTCACAAAAATTAACAATCTGCTCGTAGTGAATAGTGAAAATGACCCTTCTAAGGGCCTACCTAGGTATATATAGGCTCCCCGAGGCCCATTTTTCTTGGAGCTCGCGGCCTCTTGGTTTCTCCTAACTTTACCCCACCATGTTGGGGGAAAACTCAAGAGGGGCATATAGTCACCTCTTGATCATATTTTTCCTCCAAATCGACCACTTTTTTCTTGATCATTCTTCTCTTCACGGTAGTTCCTCCAATTTTTTGAAATTGACTGAAAATTTTAGTTTTGTAGGATACAACTTTGAATTTTTTTTATGACCATTGTGTTACTGATTATTGAGTGCGAGAGCTGGGGGCATCCTCCCTACCAGTTGGCTCGACCTCAATGACCTCTGCGGTCCCTCTTTCTAGCACAAATTTTCATAAAATTCAGCATTCGGGTGAAGTTTTTCTTCTCTACTTTAGTGAGGCTAATTTTTTTCCAAAATCGAGCCCACTAAAGTGGGGGCAAAATTTAATGTCGCAGAATTGCACCTAGGGGAAACTCCACATTTTCACATCTTTCCTAGCATTTATGACACCAAGTAGAAACATTAATGACAAAATCCGATGATTCTGACTCCATGCAGACACATGGCAAAATGATAGAATCCTGACAAGGCATTTCTCAAAAATATAGGCCTCAGATGCCTGCACGTCACGCGAACGTCTGCACGACGTGCTAGCGTCCCAACAGTTTTATAAGTTTGAAATGATGAATCTTGAACCCTGACCCTTGCAACACATGCTTGGTGGTTGGGTCTCGAGTGAAATGGCCCTATCACCCTTGCGTAAATTAACACCTTTTTTGGCTCTCATTTTGGGGTTGGAAGTCTTCAAGTCAAGAATTGTCACCGCTTGATCTACTCTTGGGTAAGGTCTATCCTTGAATAAAGCCATGCTGGACTAAGGTCCCTCCAGCAGCTACCAACTCTCTAGTAGCTACCAGCTCTCAAGAAAGCACATCGTGGTGCACTCATGTGCTCCGGAAGAGGATCTTGACCCATGGGTAACGCTCTCTCTCTCCTTGTCACTCCTTTTTACTAGTTCATTTACTACTTTGTGGTGTGGGCTCTACTCTGAAGCAGGTTTTTTTTTCACCACATACTTTATTTATTTCCTTTGCCCTCTTTTCCAGACCTGGCTATCCATGGAGGTGGGAACACCAATAGAGGGGATCTAACTGAGGTAGGCCCCTATACAACCCCAACATTTTCCCCTTGATCTTTTGTGTGCAAGTTATGAAGGGATGCTTGGAGTAAAGATTCAAATGCACGAAGGTAATTTTGCTTCAAGATCACTTGTATTTCCATCTAATCTATGGCTTTTTGTTGATTATTTGACCCTTCACTCTCCTTGACCCGAGTTGAGAAGTAAGATTCAATTTCATCTATCCGATATCTTGAGTTCCTGGCGGCTTAGGATGCTAGTGCATCTTGCGGATGACAGCGTGTCAAGGTGGTGTCCTAAAACTACATTGTAGTCTCTTGGCCAAGAGCTCCACATCCATGGATAGAAATCCTCAATTCTTTCTCTTTCGAGACCCAAAATCACTTCTTCGCTTCTCTTCATAGTTTCATTGATTCGTTCAGTTTGAGGTGTATACAAGCAGTTTGTTCCCTGGTGATCTCTTGAGAATAAAGAGAGACCCATGTGTCGTGAATCCCTCTTATATCACAATATTTTTCATCTCTGGAACTGTTACACACTTCAGATGTATTGTGAAATATAGTGTGAGGAATTAATGGCTTTTTAAAATCTTGTTCCTCCTTCTTCTTTCACACCTTATCAGATTTATCTTCTGATTAGTAGAGTTGTTTTCCTTTCTATCTAGATTAGAGCCCTTCATAAAACAACTTCTACAATGTCTCGCAATATGTCCAAATTTTTTGCATTTTAAGCATATCACATTGAAATCAACCAAAGGAGCAAAAACATTTATTTTCATAGAATTCTTCTTCCTTGTAGAGAACATTCTACAATTTACAACCTTATGTCCATAATGATTGCAATTATTATAATAACCAACAAAAGAATGATTTAACCTATTATTGTATGCTTGTCTTCTAGGATTTTGTCTTCCCAATCTTTTCTTTCATCTATGAACAAGAATGAAACCATCATCTCCCTCTTTGCTATCTTTTGTCTCTTTAGTTTGTTCTAATCCTAAACTTCCAAATCCATTCTCATTCAGATCCTTTGCAATTATCTTCATGGATTGCTTAGATACCTTATTGTTCCAATTTTCATCAAAGACAATACCAGTCTTGATATGTGGTGCCCTCTAATTGCAAACAATCTCATCTAAGATCTCAATACTCTTTCCAAAATTTAAGTTATTGTTTGAAACTGACAGTTTATTTTCTCCAAATCCTTTCTCAAAGCCACCACTTTTTCTTCAAGCTTTTCACAATCCTTGTCTCTTGTCTTCAATTTTTTGGCCATGACATCTTCTATCCTTTTTATTTCTTCTATCTACACTTTTAGATCTACAATTATCTTCTCTAACTTCTTAATACTTTGTAACAATTCATCTTTAGCATTGATGTCCTCTATAATTCTCTTCTTAATATTCTTGATCACTCTATGAGCATAAAGAAGCTCTTCTTCAAAATTTATTTTTGTATCTTCTTCTTCATTTTTGGAAAACATATTTTCAACATCACCATTTGGGGATTATAATGCTAGGAGTAGAGCCTTTTCATTTCCAAAGGTATGTTTCTCATACTCATCAAATGTGTAACCTTCTTCCTTAACATACAAACCAATAACCATTCTTCTTCTTCTTGCTAGTTCTCAAATTTCACTTTGAAGCAATGTGTCAAATTTTACCACAATTGAGACATTTTAAAGGAAACTTTCCTTTATACTTTTTGGAACCTCTTTTTAATCTTTTAAAAAAAAAATCTTCTAGATCAAAATATCCATTGTGATGAAAATCCTCATTCTCCATTGATACCTTGAATGTTGCCTTCTTTCTTGAAAGATTGTCATTCACAATTCTCATCTCATATGCAATTAATATCCCATGTAGTTCATCCATAGTCAAACTATTCAAATTGTTGGCTTCTTCTATTATAGAAAATTTTAAATCAAACTTATGGAGAAGATATTTGAGTACCTCTTTAACAATCAACGGTTCTTTCACTTCTTCACCAAGACCTATGATGGTATTGACAACTTCATCAACCTGGAGTAGGTATGCAGTGATATCTTCTTCCTCCTTCATGTTTAAACCTTCAAACAATCTCTGGTAGGTTTGAATTTTTTCCTCCTTGACTTTATCATTACCTTCATAGATATTGTATATTTTATCCCAAACTTCTTTTGCAGACCTTCAATGCATTTTTTTCACAAACTTGGAGTTAGCTAGACCACACAACATAACATTTCTTTCCTTTTCATTCATTTCACATGCACTCTTCCCAACTTGATCTCTTGGGGGACTTTCTATAATCTCATAACCATCCATGATAGATTTCGAAACATCAAACCCTAACACCATCAAACATGCTTCCACCCTTACTCTCCAAAACACATAATTGGATCCATCAAACAATGGTGCCTTGTTTGAAGAAAAACCTTCTTGAGTAATAGAGTGTTTCATCCTTTATCAACCTAAAAATTTTAAGCTTCTACCAAGGAACTTGGATCTCACACCAATTGAAGGGCACACAATATATTGAGAGGGAGCAGTGAATCAATATATCTCAATTTTTACTAAATTTAAACTTCAAGCATGGACATTAAAACATCAATGCAACTCTTAACAAATCTTCTTAATGATGCAATAGTTAAGAAACATAAGAGCATACACATCCACACCATGAACACCAGATATACATGGAAACCCAAGAAGGGAAAAACTATGGTGAGAAAAGTTGCTTGGATCTACTACCCAAATCCAACCTCACAAAGTAGGAATATAATAAGTAATTTATAATATGAAGTAGACACCAACCTACCAGAGACAAAAATCCCTATTTCATTTGTAGGAATCATCCTACAGGTGACACCAATCTCCTAAACCAAGATCTAAGCACCAACTCAGCTGGTAAGACACCTATCCCACTAGAATACAAAATATGAATCATAGACCTTCAAGGTTGGATACTCAGCTCTCTTCTAATTTGAACATCAGAACTCTTCCACATAGTGCATATGATCTTCTAATAATGACACACAATGATTGGAATACAACTCACATTACTTCACTCTGATATTCATATTAAAATTCTAATCACATAATGTTGCATCAACACCTCACCCTTAGGACTGATCCTAGACAACTATATATATATTACAATTACAATTTCATTAATATATCAACCTATAATAAAGATTATTGCATCTACAAGTCAAACACAACATAACCCTTAATAAAATGTGTAATAGGCTAAGTCCAATAGCCCACACGCTACATCACAAGAAGGAACACACCTTGCATTTCCTAATGAGGACCTATTCGGTCCCAACGGTCATCTACACACTACCTCCGGAGAGATCATGCTACAAACCTCTGCTGCATCAATCTAGAACAATGACCCACCTGATAACCTTGCAAGTGACCCTTCTATCACTTCAAAACATACTTTCTATTACACAAAAACTTCAAAAACTCTGGATCATGTGATAAAACATGTGTATACATACTCTCCATTCAAACTGCAAGCCATAACACACAATTGAGAAGTAATATAGATCATATCATCCTGCCAAAGTAAACATTCATTTTTTTTGGATCATTCTAAATCACGCTCTTGGATCACTTCCACCAATAGGAAAGGATATAAGATTAATTTGAAAACATACTCCAAATGATACTGCAACCTATTACTGAATTCCCAAAACATAAATACATAGAGAATATTTTTTACAACATCCTTCCAGATACCATGACAATAATGATAAAACTAACTAACACCTTTGACATCAATGACAACCTTTTTCCAACAAGTAGGTGCATGCTAGATTCAATGATTACCTAATCCTTTAAAATATTTTGGGTCAAATCCAACCCTACCAACACATACAAAAGGCCCAAGAGCCCATCAATTAACTATCAACTCATCAAAATTAGAGCACTATTTACTACTCTCAAGATTTTTTCTCCTCCCCAACCATAGAGATCATACAATCATAAAAAAATAAGAAATTTAATTACATAATATTATATAGGATAGCACCTACATAGTATTTTAGGGTACTATAACAAATTTTATCCACCATATTGCCACCACCACTAGCCACCTATGCTGATCTAGGAGGATCCGGAAGACCAAAAAATTCATAGTCTCAAAATCTTACAAAGTTAGCACTATTGTGTAGAGCTCATTGAGAGCTTTCCAACAGTACGTAGAACGTAAGAAATAAAGCTCGTTTGCTCTCGATGTCGTTGGTCAAAGTTTTGTCTACATGAGGTCAAAGCTTTTCAACCAAAAAAATTAATGATCATGAAATATGTATATACCAGTTCCATCATGTAGAGCTCATCGAGAGCTTTCCGACACATTTTGAATGAACCAAATCCGCGTTCGTATGTGGAAGTTATGACTAGTCAGAGTTGTGGTCAAACTTGGTCAAAGTGGTGGCGTGGCATCACCAAAGCTTGACACTTGGCAGGACACGTGGAGGGAGTAGTGAGTCGGTAGTGAAATGGACCAACTAAGTGATAAAATATGGATTAAACCATATTTATTAAAGAAAAAACACGTTTGGTCTAAAAATTAAAACAAAGAGGATTTGGTGGGATTTGATCCCTTGACCTATGCCTTAAAATCCTCTTGCCTTAACCATTTCCCCTGATATAAGGGGAGCCCCTCCCCATATATAAATTTTTAAAAAAGCATAAGAATTGTTTTATTTTATGTAAACCATAAAATAGGGAGAGAAATAAGGGGAACAATAATAATTTAAATAAGCCCATTTTTAAAATATTTTTAAGAGATTTTTAAGGGCTCGATTATATGAGAACCATTGAAATATTAAAATCTATTAAGCCTGAAAACCTTAAAAGGGTTTTAAAATATTTTTATTTTATTTTAAATCTAAAGGGGCTTAGAATAGGTGATTTAGGGAACTTTTAAAATATTATTGTTTTAACCTCATAACAGTATGTGATATTGTACGAGGTTATTTGAAGATTTATCTTTGTAAATAGGGAATATTGAAATATTACATGTTGTAAATGGGAGATATGCAAGATTATGCAAATCACATGGTTATTAACCATATTGAGTACATGTAATTGTATAAAAAGGGGGCATTTTTTCTCTTGGAGGCAATGAACTCATGGTGGAGAAACTCAGGCATTTTGGGAGGAATTTTTGAAGGCTAGTGTTTACACAAAGACACTTGAATTTGTAATCTAGGATAGTTTCTTTAGGTGTTGAGATAGATTGTAGGGAGTTTGTAATGTAGGTCTAAAACTTGGATGGTGTACAGAAGCAGTTAAAGCCTGTCATCATTAGTAAAGTAGTTCCTCATGGAGAAGCAGACCTAGAGACATAGCCCGAACAAATGGGTGAACTTCGTTATCAAATTCCTTTTTGTCTCTCTATTCTCCCTTATTCTTTTCAACTTTAATTTTGTCTTTGAATTTTAACTACGATATTTAAGTAATTAGATTGTTTTATCAAGGTAAGCAAAGGATTAAGTGAACTCAATTTATGTAATTTCAAAGGTTAAAATACATAACCACACAATTCTATTTACGATTGAGATAAATATGTAATTATGAACTAAATGCAAATTATTTTGTAAACCTTTTAATTACAAATCATTTGCTCTACCCTTGTTGGGTGTAAAATAATTATTTGATTCAATAAAAAGTTTCTTTCTCTAGATAGGAAGCTTCATTTTAAAAATCAACAATTTTGTGAGCTCAAACAAATTTGGAGAAAATAATAAATGTTTTGGAAAATTCAAACATCAAAGACTTCTCTTATATAATCTTATAATATTCTTTACTAACATAAGCATGACAACATCCATTTCTTCCCTCCAATACTAGCCCCTACTCCATTACAATTTTAGTTTTGGTAGTTAAACTTTAAAGGCATCATTTGTGTTCATATTGGCTCCTTTTTTGCACTTTTTCATTTTAGAGCTTCCTAGTTGTGTAAATGGTTTTTAATTTGTATTTTTAATTTTTTTAGAAATGGTAGATTTAGGTGGTGTTGAATAATTATTTTTAAAATTTTCAAGATTTGGGTTCATATGGTATTTTTGGGTGTAATTTTTTGAAATTGCACAATTCTTTGTGTATTTCTGAGTGCTGTAATCTAATTTATTTCATTAAATATACAAATATAATTTTATCTTTATGATCTAATTTGACATTTATAATGCACTAAGATCAACACTACTTCATTCATTTGGCAAGTGGAATTATAATTGCACTAATTATTAACTTCTATAGTCATAATTTGTCAGGGAGTCTCATGATTGTGTGATTTAGAAGGTAATCCTATGATTCTACATTTAATTTTTCTAATTTTGTGATCGTATAATCTTTGGAGAGCTAATCACGTCTCTCACTCTCTTTCCTTTCCATTTGATTAATAGCATTTATAAAAAAAAATCGAAAGAACTAAAATTATACTACTCTGAAAATAAATAAATAAAATGTTCTTCCTTTTCATATGCATATGGATGACCGAATTGAAATTATTAAAAGAAAATCTATCATCGAGTCAACTAGAGCCCAAATATATTTGGGAACAAAAAGCCACCATCTTATGCCTAATTATGGAGAAAATGTAGACCAAAAAAATTCTTAATTTTCTACCGATTGTTTTAAATTATATATATTCCATTCCATTCAAAATTCTTTATATTAGGTAGATTCCATCCCACTATTTTCTGTCTTTTTATTCGTTGACAAAAAAACGCGAGAAGATTTATCTTTGGGGGTTCCTCATGTGGGAAGCCCGGATACAATTGCTTCTGGTCTGGGAGAGTTGGAGCGATTCTGAAATAGTAAGATGGTCCAGCAGGCGTTGCTCCTCCAATCTCCTCCAATCTCCTCCCAATCCCATCGACGGTGGGGCTGTATGCTCGTTTTATCCCTTCTATTCAACGCCCTGTGTCTGGTGATAATTGGAAAACACGGGCTACTGCTAAACAGGGGAAGCAATAGAGAGAATTTACAGAGTCTCGGGTGGAGCAGAAAAGCTGCGGAGGAAGCAGAGGCAGCAGCACAATATTCTTGCTCTGGCCATGGATATGTCTTTGTCGATACTTTCCAGCGGAACCAAGACGGAACTCCCGTTTGCGAATGTAATGATTGCTATACGGGACCGGATTGCTCTCAAATCGATCCCGAATGTGTGGCAAACGCAGATAGGTCAGATTTCATTCTTTACCTTCGGAATTTCCTTTTCGGTCTTTAAACTTCTGAATGTAAAAGCTTTGGTAATCTGTGAGCTCATTACTGTGTTTTAGGGGCTTTTCAGTAAAAACCCTTTCTTTAGCACAGAAGTCTGTTGTTCTAATTGTAATGCTAAATCTACTCGCATACAGCTTTTGATTTACTAATTGTATCACGAATCTATATAATTCTCTAAAAACTAATCTGTCTCCACCTCTTTTAGATCTATGGATACAACTGTATTTCATACTTCTTTATTTTATTGATTTGGATCATTTCGATCTGGCTCCAAAAGTCAAAATAAAGCCCCTTTTTCTCTGTGTAAACTATGGAAATTCGAAGTTTTCAATGTAATTTTGGTGGAATTTTTGTGCTACAGTGGAGATCCTGGTTTTCTGGAGCCATTCTGGATGGCAAATTCTGAGGCAGGAGCAACTGTCGTACCTGCCTGGTATAGGATGAGCTATCGCATTAAAGACGACTTGGCGGTAATGGTGTCCCCTGAATTAGAGAAACAGATTCGTGCCATTCATGCACTCGTAGGCAACGCAGTTACAGAAGGAAGATATATTGTTCTCGGAACGGGTTCCATGCAGCTCATCAATGCCGCAATAAACAGCCTTTCTCCAACACACTCTTCAAACCCAGCACAAGTTGTAGCAGCTGTGCCATATTACAGCGTAATTTCTCAGACCATTTCCATGAACAAAATCTATTTCAATAATTTACAGATTTTCTCTTTACTTTTATGTAGATTTCACTGTCAACAACATTTGCACAGATGAAAATTGGAAGAAACTGGAAACCTCCATAAATTTCACATATTGAAATAATGAATTTGGCAAAGTTTACAATTTTCAAATTTACTACGACCGGTGAAGAAATTCTACCTCAATGCTTAAAGACATTCTAACTCTATGCTTAATTTCCAGGCTTACCAAGGGCAGACGGAATTATTCGACTCAGCGGACAGTTTTTGGAAGGGAGACGCGAGGGCATTTAAAGAACGAACAAAATCCCTCAATTCAACGACATTCATCGAGTTCGTAACCTCTCCAAACAATCCGGATGCTGTTCTGAGGGAGGCCGTTTTGAAAGGTAAGAACGTAAAGACGGTTTACGATTATGCATATTACTGGCCTCACTTCACTGCAATCTCCCATCCGGCGGACGAGGATATAATGCTTTTCACACTCTCCAAACTTACTGGACATGCAGGCAGCAGGCTCGGGTAAATTATTTCGTTCTTCATCTTTTGTAAAATGGTCTGATTTAGTTATTTCATTCATTGAAAATCCCTTAATACAGGCAGAGTCAGTAGTCATCACGAATTAAATCAGGGCTTTTACACAAATAGTTTGTTTTGGGGCAATTTTTCATGAGAATTAAATGCTCCGTATCTTTTTTATTCGATCCTCTGCCTTCCCTGTTTCCGGCCCAAACGCTCTTATTAACTCTGCACAGATCATGTAAGAGTTTTTTCACATGCATATCCTTCATACGAACTTCCATTTCAATTCCCATTTACCTAATATTGACAGAGATATTTGCAGGTGGGCAATTATTAAGGACTACGACCTATATCAGAAGATGTCCTTATACGTCCTGTACAATACATTGGGCGTATCTCACGATACACAGTTGAGAGCAACGACATTACTAAAAGCAATAATAAGCGGTTACGGACAGTCCAAAGGTATGGAAGGTATCAACACAGATTCAAACCAGTTGCTTTTCCACTACGCTTACCCTGTTATGAAAAGCCGATGGGAGAGACTTGAGAGGATTTTTAGCAAGTCTGATCGATTCTCACTTCAGAGTCTGCAACCTCTTTATTGCAACTTTTTCGGACAAGTCACTGGTCCCTCACCAGGTAAATTGTTTTCATTCCTCTAAAATGAACCGTACTAAGAAAATCAAACAACATAGGCAATTACAGCGGCAAAACTATCTTTCTGATAAATTTCTAAAATGGGAATATTTTCAGCATACGCGTGGGTGAAGTGCGAGAGGGAGGAAGAGGAAGAGGATTGTGCAGCGGTGTTGGAGAAGGCGGGAATCATTGGCCGGGGCGCGAAAGAATTTGGATCAGATAAACGTTATGTTCGTTTGACCATGCTGAGGCGAGATGACGCGTTTGCTGTGTTAGAGCGTCGTCTTCAAGCTCTTGTTTATTACAATAACACTGCACAAGAATCAATGTGAAGCCATATTCTCATACAGCATAGGGCATATCTGGCCCAGCCAAACAGCAGGACAGAACAGCAACCACCACTGCTGTTTTTTTATGTTTTGTAAATGGAAAGAGAGGGCAGGACATCACAGCAACCATCATTGCTGGTAATTAAGTATTTTATATGTTTTTTAAACGGGCAGGACATAACATCAACTGTCGTTGGTGATATATACTAGCACTTGCACCCATAGGAGGTTCAAGGATAAGCCCGTAGGAAATTAAAGGTAAAATTTAAATGTGTTTTATTATTACATTAAATGAAGTATTAGACTCATTGCATGTGCATTCAAGAAAATTTCTTCTGGAAAGGCATAAAGTTTTGTTCCTTCTATAGATTCAAACAATTCCGAAAGGCCAGATACATTAACAACTCCATAAATTGCCACCACTGATATACCATTACAATCCAGCAGTGTAGTGTCTTCTATAAAGGAAACAAATGATGGCACAAATGAAATAGTTAAGAATTTTTTAGCAAATTTAAAAATTATTGACAAAGATGTTGGGCTTTCTTCAAATAACGTTGGAGATAAGAGCATAGGGAGAATCACGTGAAGCAGAGGTCATGGGAATGTTTGCATGAGAACTCTTGTTCATGATTCCCTATTAAAGAAACACAATCCAATATTTTCTAATAAGATGATAGGCAAGCGTAGTGTGTTATGGGGGGGACTTGAAAACTTAAGGGAAGGTCTAAAGAAAACATGAATAGCATTTAAGTCTGAATTATCGTGTTTAGATACTGAATTTGGTGAAAGAAACATTGTTGGCGAGGTAATCAGAATAGGTGAGATCTTCCACAATTGGTAGCTCCAGAAATTATCCAAAAGAGCACAATGATGAGCTAGAAAGAAAAGGTCTGGAGGGTCCAAGATTTGTACTAGAATTCAAAGGATCAGATGAAATCATGTTAAATGCTTAGAGAGGTGTATTGTTAAAATTTGATGAACAACTTTCTGCAGGAGAAAATTTGACTCATAAGAACATAGAAGAGGAGAATAAATGTTTGTGAATAGAGAGATAGATGATCTACTAATCATTCAAAATGGTATTTTCAATGTGAAGTTTCAAGATCAATTGGATATGTAGATAAAGAAAGTACATCTCATGGAGATTTGAATGAGCTAGGTAGAATGAATAGATGCTCCCCATGGAGATGGATGGACCACTCATGTTATTGAGAGAGAGAGATGTTCTATTGATCAATTAAAATGTTATTTTCCACATGAAGTTACATAATCTCTAGGAAAGGTAGAAGAGCACAATGCATCTCATGGACATTTCATGTAAAACAAATATTAAGGGTGTTGTTCATTAGAATTATAGAGGGAAATCAAGAGGGAGTGGTGTTAAAAGATAGAAACCAAGAAGGATTAGTGATAGCAGGCAATCACAACAGGCTTAATTTCTTGTTTGTCAAAAAGAGAGTAACAAGAAGCAACAAATAGTTTTTTTGTAGGATTAGTGTGTTGTGATAGAATCCATTACATCAAAAGATCACATATTGAATATTCAGGGAGGTCATTTTTTATGTTCTAGTAGAGATCTTCCCTATAGTGCAAGAATCGTGAAAGAGGAGAACACCAAAAAGGAGCAAGAGTCTATAGAAATTGAAAAAGATCGACAGTCTGAAGTTTTAAAACCATCAGGAAGAGTGGAAGAGAAAAAAAATAATGATGGACATTCAAATGAGTTATGTATAACAAACATTGAGGATGAGATAGCTCAAAATCAACAATGGGGGAAAAGAGGGATTGGTATAGAAAGTAACCTAGGAAAATTTGGGACAACAGCCAATTAGAGCAAGTGAAATATCTTGTATTTGGTAGTAGTAGGAAAGGCACAAAGAGCAGGACTGATAGAGAGAGAAAAGTTATCATCCGTGATAGTGACTCTGTAGTAGAGAACAGAGGATAAGATGAGCATGGATCAGTAGGAAAGGCACAAAAAGTAGGATTGATAGAGAGAGAAAAGTTATCATCCGTGATAGTGACTGTAGTAGAGAACAAAGGATAAGATGAGCATGGATCAAGTGTTCAAGAAAGTTACTTTTATGTTGTAATGAAGATCTTCATTCTGGAAGAGGAATTGGGGGTCAAGAGATTATTAATGAGGAACATGAGTGTATAGTTCTCCAATGCTTACATCAAAGTTCATTTTCAAGCTAGTATTGGAAATTGCAATGCATAGTACCAATGCTTTCTATCAAAGTTCTAATCATATTTTTCAGAACGGATTTGAGCAACCATGTCTTATTTGAAGAAAAAGTAGTTATAAATTCCTTATACTGTTGTGGCCATGCCTCTATCTATATAAATATTATCCTTCCAGCTAGTTTCACAATATTCCTAGCACTAAGAGACAATAATTTTATGTGCTCCCTGAGTGGACCTGATAGTAAAGGATTTGTGCTTTGGTAGGGGAGACACCCATTAAAATCTAGAGAGGGGTGGACTATTGGATAAGTATGCACCATATCACGTGGCACATGTGATGCTTTCCTACCTACCTCGAAAAAATACAGCAAGTATAGGGGGGTTTCATATTTTGTTAGCTTCCCTCCAATCTAAGCAAATTTGGGTTAACAGGGCACCATGCATCATATACCTTGAAAGGACCCTTTTTTCCTTTCTTTGTATTACTAAAGCGGGCATTTGCTCTCCTACCATTCACCCTGAAATCACATCATTACACAAGATGTTCCATTCACAATGCAATTTTATCTTTCTATGCTCCTTAAAGTCGGAACTGAGAAAAGTTAATTTCTGACAGTTCTTGGCTAAATCTCTGACAAAAATAAATGGAAATTTTGGTAGACGAACCAGAAAATAATAGGTACAAAGCTATGTCCCTTTCTTGACCAACCCCTAGATTTTGGACTAAAAAATAGAGTTACAAAATTAATTTAGCAGTCAAATCCTAAAGAACTGAAAGTGGATGTTGTATCAAAACTCTTCTTTGAAAAGATTAAATAGGCCAAGTTCCATTTTTCAAAACATAAAGTGCTTAGCTATGGATCTAAGAAAAATAAAAATTTCAGACGAAAGAATAGCATAGTTCCAAATTTGATTGGCAATTGAGTTTAGTGACTGACAGTTTTGTGGTTTGCCATTTTGTATTTTGAAATTTTGGTAATTTACTTTCACAGCCTACATAAGAACACCCAAAAGCTTACAACGCTAGGTAGAGATTCAGTTCCATTTATATGATACAATCAATATAAAGAAAACAAACTAAAATATTAAAATGATTGTTCGCATATCTTAAACATTATAATCAGATTTGATTTAAATTAAAATGCCTATTTGGCATAAGATTAAAAAGTGACCCAAAGACATTCTAGAGACAATCTGCATATTTATAAATGAAGCTAAGTCCCATGATAGCATCTCAATTAAAATGGAAGGTTACGAAGAGAGTACATATCATATTGTGATGTGCTACAAAAAAAAAATTATCAGTCATGAACAACAAGCTGCAATCCCTGTGCAAGAGACCTGTGGGAATTCAGTTGATAGTAGTTTAAAGCCACTTGAAGAGTGTAGAAAAAATACACATGCCATTATTGGAACTACTCTCGAGATGGAGAAGAGTGATGTTTAATGTGAGATTGGAACCAATGTCTGCTCAGGATGTTTCTGTTTATTTGCGGAATTCACATTAGCATGAATATATTGAGCATGAAAGGGCATTACTTGATGTCTAAGAAGGCTCACTTGAGCCAAGCACTATGATCTTGTAGGATGAAACAAGAAGCTTCCATAATGAAATAGTGACAACAGATATAGATTTGAAGGTGTGTGGATTATCAGGGATGAACATGGAAGTTGCAGATCCTCTTACAACATAACATAGGGATAACATATATGAATGGAGATGAGTGAAAAGTGATGAAAAAATAGAAACAACAAGCAACAATGCTTTAAATAACCACTTGCAGTCAAGTAAAATAAGTGGGTGCCTAAGAAATAAATTGAGGGGATTTAGCAAGGTTAACCCATAAATTGCTATAGAGAAAATTCGATTTTACATACAAATCAACATATTCCCTTCATTGCATAGGTTTCTATTTTCTCATTTACCATTTTGTGTTTTAGAACTTCCTTTGTAATCAGTGTGGATGTGAGCTTGATAGAAGGACATGGTTGTAATGTATGTCATAGATGGCACAACCACCTTGCATAATATAACCAATATTGGTGACATTGGGGAGAAAAGAAGAGCCATACTGGGATCATCATACAAAAATGACAAGTAATTAAGACACAGAAGAACCCCTCGATATACACAACAAAATAATCCTAAGGCAATAATAGTCTACAGCTATTAAAACTAAGATATTCTCACAAAGCAATAGAAAGTAGCTTACGAGACACAACCCAACTGCAATATTCATAAATGAAGAAGGAAAACACTAAACTAAACCAACCAAAACCCTAAAATATCCCTTTACGCCTACGACACCGTCAAATGAGCAGCACGGGGAATTCAAATGCCCCAAAACTCTCTAGATTTATACCGCCTTCCAAAACCAACAATAATGGATGTCGTTCTGCTTCAGAAAAGATGGCATGGCTTTGTGTGATTTAAAACTGAGAGCTAGAGTTTCTTAAAATACTCAACTTGTGCGTGCAGCGAAAAATACAAACCTGCAAAGAAAGAAGCATAAACAAGCTTATTTCATGCAATATGTTGTGCAATTCCTCACGATTTTATGGCATTTGAGGTTTTACTCTTCCTCCCATGAAAATTGAAGTGTTCAAAAAGAATTATGAGTGTGATCCTTAAAATTATCCGAGACCATGGCAAGTGACTTACCTCAGGATTTTGCACAAATCTGTTGTCTGTCAACGATGCCGATGAGAAAATTGGGCAAAGTTTGGAAGAAAATTTTACAAAACCCTACCACAACAACCATTTTTTAAATGAGACAAACTAAAACCAAATTCCCTATAGTTGCTACTTCAATCTATACTCAGTAAATGAAAAAAATATCTAAAAATATTTGTGTTTTAGGGAACTACAGATATCTTATTTGATTTGGAGATCTTCGTAGCATTTTCAACAAAAAAATATTAAATGAAATTTATTTTTTAGACTTGACAATTTTTTTGTGCCTGAACATGGTTTGTGGTGGGTTGAATATAGATATATTGTGATTTGAAGATGGTTTGTGGTGGGTTAAATTTGTTCTTAGGCGTGAGACAGGTATTCAGGCACATTGTGGCTGACAATTTTTCTGTGCTTGTACATGGTTTGTGGTGGGTTCAATTCACATATACTATGATTTGAAGATGGTTTGCGGCGGGTTAAATCTTTTCTCAGGCGTGAGACAAGTATTCAGGCACATTGTGCACTAGGGATCCCAGATGTAAAGCCTATCGGCTAATAAATTGAAAGATGGTGGTTGAATGTTTTAGTTGTTGCAATTTAATAATTGTATTTGAAATGTTGAACAAAAAAATTGTTGCATTTCAATAAAGCCGTGCTAACATCCAAATCAATTATTAGTACAAGTTGTGTGTCATATACTAGCATTTGCATCTAAAAGAAGGTTCAAGGATTACATCCATAGAAAATTATATGTATGTTAATATGTTAGAAAGTAGTGTTTATATATGGATGTGTATAGATGCAATGTGCTGCAAGTTTTTATTACATGTGGTTGGATTAAACAATTAATAATAAGTGCTAAATAGTGAAATAAAATAAGAGACATTTATATAGGAATAATTAAATTAATATATGAATAGCAATAATTAAATATATGAAAATAATTATTAGTAAATAATATATAAATCAAGTTGCAAAGATAAAGATCACCACTTGTTTGTGTATGGGTGTGTATAGATGGAATGTGTGCAAGTTTTAATTGCATGTGATTGGATTAAATAATTAATAATAAGTGCTAAAGAATGAAATAAAATAAGAAACATTTATAATAAAAACATTTTAATAAGAATAATTAAATTAATATATGAATAATAATAATTTAATATATGAAAATAATTATTGGTAAATAATATAATAATTAAATAATATATAAATCTATTTGTAAAAATAAAGATCACCACAAATATTTATTTATTATTAATAATAATGATTAATATTAATAATCAAATTAATTAAATAATAATTACTTTACTAACAATTATTAACACTTTTAATTAATATTAGCATTTCTAATAAAATAGATGTGTTTTAAAATAGTGGTAATTCTTTTTAGGCCAGTTTACAATATTATCATTTTATCCATTCTATTTTATTTTTTGTGAGGGGAATTGGACTATAGTTGAATTTTACCATTCATTTCCTTCAAATAGCTTATAACTGTCACTCTCCCTATTTGTATGGTAGATTCTAAGGAGGATTAATGTAGTTTTTTAGATTTCAAAAATAGATGCGAACACTAAAATTAAGTCCTCCTCAAATTATATAAATTTTATTATAATTTTTGATGGCACGATAGTTCAATTTATTTTTCCCTTCAATATTTCAATAACGGTTTATATATTGTTTGCACATCTCTTGCATGAAAGGTGTCTTTGTTCGTTGTTTGATCTCATGGTTCATGTTTTTCACAATTTTGACAATAAACTTGATAGAAAATATGGAAAAAATAGTCATGTAACTACGTAGGGCTTTTCAATACCTTTCTAATGCCCATTCATTTTCAAAGAAGGAAGGTTTAGGGTGAAAGTTATGGCTTGTTGAAGAAAAAACAACAAACAACATCAACCTACGATATCTAGAAAAAAATGGATTTTTTCAAAGCCTCTATGGATAGAAAGTGCTTGTCTCCAATTTTTAGTTAGCTATTCATTCACCAAAATCCAAAAACCAAGGAAAAACTTATGCAATTTTTTAAAAAGGCCCAATTTTTCCTATAGGGAGGGAACTGGTCGCCCTCAGGTAGTGGTGCCAATGGAAGTGGTTGCTAGGCGACAGATGGGATGAAAGTTATTGGCAATTTCGATTGGAAAAATTGGTCACTATTTTTAATTGCTAGTGGTTATACGTATTAGTCGTAGTTAGTGGTTGTAGCCATTAACATTTTAGACTGTCGCTAGCTATTCTAGAGCAGGTGACCCTTGGATGCAAGGTTTAAACCCCCTACACATGCACCTTAGGTTTTAGGTCTTCAACCCTAGTGCTAAGTGCTAAACGTTGAGCACTTAAGAATTTTTTTTTTTTTTTTGAAAAAATTAAATGAGAATATTGTACAATTGTAGTTGGGGGCCATATGACCCTCCTGGATTTTTTTCCTCGAAGGATTCCAACACTAAATACGGGAAAAAATACTATCAAAATTTTTCTGTTCGGTCTCTTGAGTGCAATGGCAGGCTCAACTTGGACCGAAAAATGCTCAAGTAAAAAATTGTTTTCCATATATGAGCTTCAAACCCCCTTCTTGTAACTGCAAACAATCTCTGACTTAGATGAAACAAAATCCAATGTTGACTTTCTCGAGCCTCTTGGATGCTTTGGAACAACCAATTTTTTTTGTCAATATAACTAAAATTGCTACAATCACCAGATATTATAAATAAATTCAAAATGAAGAGGTTATTAGATCTTCATAAATCCTTTATGGTTCTCTCTAGATCGTTCAAAGGACAAGAGAAGAGCATATGGGATTTTACAAGATCTCATATATAAAAAGATCAAACTCTTATAGGAATTTATGAACTCATAATTCTTAAAACAAAAGCTTTGGTACCATGTTAGAAATTTGAAATATATTGATAACCCAAGGAACTTTATGAGAGAATTTTTAAGCTACATAAATTGGAAAAACATAAATAATGTAAACCAATGGTTTTGAGAGATATACAATCTCAAAACATGACAAAATTGCCTTAAGATATTTCAAGATGCACAATTATGCCATAAAATGGATGGAATATGGATGCAAATACAAACTAGGTAGTGAGTTTATACAGAACTAGGGAGAGGATGAAGATGGAAAATCAACCAATAGGAAGTGACCACCAATACTAAATAAAGTGATTAAAATAGTAAATGATGGACATTGTTTTAGGATGGTGACACCTCATCACCTTATCTCCTAGTTATTAAATAATAAATTCACTTTATTTAACCTAAACAAGCTTAATAAAAGTGTAGGAAAAACCCATGACTAAGGGGAAACAAATTAATTCAATAGAAAAATAAAAACCTACACTAACATATATGGGACTCCTCTAAAATGCATTTCTTTTAGTTACTCATACCTCTATAAGTACACTTTTTTCTATTACAAGATGTTTTGTTTGACAAGGGAATTGAAGTCATTATTTAACTAAAAAGGCATACGATAAAATGAGTCATCCTATACTAAATATATGACCACATATATAGAGAATGATAGGGAGATATAAGTAGTGGGTAAGTGCACCAGTCTGTGACACAATTTAGGTGTCAAATTGAAAAACGTTCAAAAAAACCCAAAATAAGGCATTTGGCGCACACCAAATGTCTTTTTAGATATAAAAAGAAAAAATAAGGTTTCAAACCCTCATTTTGTCTTCAACCCATGACTTGAGGAAGAGGATTTCAGGTCTGCAACTCACACTTGCCAAATCTCTTCCATTGTTTGCATCCTTAGCTTGCCATTTTCCACGAGGATGTCCCCAACACGTCAAAGAGGTCGAAGATTGCAAAGAGGTGTGTATTTTTATTCTATTTATTTCGAATTTGATTTGGAATGCAAACTTAAATAGATTTTTATAATAAAACTTTGTTCTAATTCTTAAGGAATGAATCTCCACCTCAAAACATTGAGAATTCACAACCAACCCCTCATGAAGAGCCTCCTATACAAGAACAACCTGAAACCCCTCCATCAATTCATAGGAATCCTCAAGGAACACAAGAAAATATTCAAAATCAAACTAAAAACAATAAAAGAGACATTCAACAATTAATTGCAAGATTAACCGAGCATGCCGAAACCCACCCTTATAGGAGAGGGATTGTTGAATCATTGAAGTCAATTTTAACTCATGTAGGAGAAATGAGTGAGCAAATGAATTTTTGGTCAACTAAGAGGCATGAGATGAGACAATTTTATGCTAATGGTTTGTCATATGCAGATGTCAAAAAACTAAAAATTAGCAAAGCCAAGTTGTGTTCCCTATTTATAGACCGAAAAACCAATGAACCTTTGTGCCATGCATGCAGGAGGTTCCCCATCCATTGGTGCCACCATGAGTTAATTAAAAACAAATTTTGGGAGCAGTGGTGGATGGTATTTGACCAACCTCCATGCAATAACCATGAGGTGCCGCAATACTTTTTGAGGAAACTCTATTACGAGTTTGTCCTCAATAAAATGCCAAACTATTTTGACATCTTAGACTTTCAGGGTAGAGGTGGGGGCTCCACACACGATAGACCTGTTGCACAACGTAATCCACATTTGGCATTGAGAGCCTTGGGAAAACCCATGGTGGAGCATGGCGTTGTTCCTTCCATTGTTAAGGACAATGTAGAGGTGGACACGATGAAGTCGATTGGCTCACTCACCCAGACCATTTTACAGTGTGTGAGTCCTCTAGTAGAGCCTGGTGTGGAGGAAATGTGTAGGCCCCGAGCTCCACCCCACCATTGTGGCACTTTTGGTGTTGTTTTCACGTACGATTATCAAGGTGCTCATGATGTAGCTACACAACCTACTTTAGTTGCAGAGGCAATGGATTTCACAGATCATATTCTGAATGATGCATTCGACATTGTCACTCAGGTAAAATTTAGCAAGTTATTTTAATGTTGTTTATTAAAATATATTTTGAAATTTAAGAATAACTAAATTAGTAGAATTTTGATATGATGAAATTTCAGGGTTGCACTATTCATGTGGGATGCTCTATTCCTACAAACCCTTATACATTATTGACGATGAGTCCATAGATATGCAACTAGTATTAAAGATATTATTATTGCATTTGAACAGTTGAATGTTATATTTGAATGTTTGTCTCATAACATGCTTCGGATTTCAAACAGTTTCCTGGTGCACCTTCTTCCTCCACACCTCGCGATTCATATCCTCAAACAACGTACACTCAGGTAGCCTTTATTCATTAATGGTTTTGTAAATCTATGTTAGCTAGTTTTTGTAATTTTGCATATATACAAATCTAAAAAATTGATGAGAAACACAAACATTGCATTCAAGTATACCTTGATCATGTCACATTATGTTCTCCTAATTCAATTTTTGTTCCTTTATTCCTTCCTAATCCCTTACCATTTTTATTTTTTTATTAGACTGCAGGAATCGGGTAGCACGACCCCCTATAAATTGTAGTGCATCTGGTAAAATTTTTAACGTGACTGGCAACGCTGGCACGACATGCCCTCCAGTACCACGGGGGTGGGGGAGACTAGACCTCGTGACCAACCTCCTACAACAGGAAAGATTTAGCCAACTGAGCTAGGGCCCCAACCCCATTAATCCCTTACCATTAACATTTAATAGTTCACCCTATTTTCCATGATCCCCTCCTAGCCCATCCCAACAATATCTTCTAGTCCATGTTATGTGTCATTATGTCCTATTCCCATCTTATTGTACCCATTATTATATCACCCTAGATGTTCCATGATCCCCTATGTTACACCCTATGTTCCTTTATATCATCCTATGTTATACCATATTTATCCACGTTTCATCCTAGATAACTCTTCTCTATTATTGCTACACACAGGTCAAGTTCGCACTTCGTACATACTATAGTCAAACCCTAGACACCTCCTAATTCGCCCTATGTTGCATTATTCCCTAATAATTTCATCCCATTAACCTCAAATTTTCCACCCTATATTTTGTTATCCCATCCCAGCCCATCCCATCAATCTATACTAGTCCATCCTATGTTCCATTAGTCCCTTTGGTGCAGGGGCACCACTCTTTTCTATGTTTCTTCATTAAGTGTCTGATAGTGGTGCAGGAGCACCCATGGGTCTAAGGGACCTAGAATCATTTGTTACATTTTTTTTCTTTGTTTAATGTTGGAATAAGGTCTCATGGACCATTTCATTGCTTTTTAATAGGTCTCCTAGGGATTTGGTAGAGTTTTGGTCTTGATGACCAACTTTTTGTACAAACAAGGTCTCCATCCTCCTTTGTAAGTCTAGTGCATTTTGGAAAATTAAGCAAAAAGGATGCCTTGATGTAGCTAGACACCTGAGGGGAGTCATATTTTTAATTTTTAGGAGTTTTGGATGCCTTTCACACAATTTGGAGGTATGTTTGTCGTCGGGTTGGTGAAAATTGGCTAAATTGCCTTAATTAGGCATTGAAGAGTCAAAAATGAAGTCTTTTTGTGTTTCCAATGGCCAAATGATTCAAATTTCAGTTGGATAAAGTTGGAGGAGGTTGGAAGGCTTCATATATGCCTCTCTTGGTCAAGGAAAAGCTATTCTTAAAGTTTGGAAGAAGTTTTCAATAAAGAGTTTGCTGATTTCTATGTTTTCTTGAAGAAATTGCTGATATTGTACTTGGTATGGTCTATACGTGTTGTTTCATGCTCCAATACTATAATGGTTGGATAGGTAATTGAATAATATTTCTTTTGGAATTGGAGTGATGAGATTTCGTTGAGTATCAAGGGAGATATCTTAATTTTACTCCTAGGTGGTATGAAAACCCTCAAAATCGGGATTTTGAGTGAATTATGGGTGTTTCTTCCATCCACAAGTTGTAGAGTTGCTAAATCCTGGTGGGATGGAAAGTATATGCCTGTAAATTAAGAGGGATTGAGGTCTAAATCACTATACTGATATTTGTTTGTTGAAACCTAAGTGTTAGAGGGTTGTCGAACCTTGTTTTGTCCTAATGCGACATGATCCAAATGATTTCAAGTTTTTTGGGTGGTCTGAGTTGTGAACCCTAGGTGTGTGGGGGCTGATCAGTTAAAAAATAATGGATTTTATGACTCCTTGTAAGAGTATTTGGGAGAAGCATTGAATTGGATTGTATTTTCCATCCTAGTTATGTGTTTACCTTCCCTGCCACTCTGCATCAGATAGGCAAGGTGTGTTAGGATGTTTGATTTGAGTCCTTGCGTCTTAATAAGGTCCAATGTGACCATTCTATTGTAATTGATCAACTTTGAGGGAATTTTGTATTCATCTTGTAAGGTTTGCAAATCATGTGGAAGGAATTCTCAAAGTTGACAAGGGGTGTCAAGGTAGATAGGATGATGTTTTCTTGATTAAGTCATGATTTCTTAGTTGAATAAGGTCTCATATACTATTTTTAATAGTTTAGGTGTTTAAGAGGGTCTAGGATAATATAAAGAGTCAAAACTTGAAAGTGCTAAATTTGTGAGTTGCATAAATGCAACAAATTTGTAATGCAACAGTCATGAGAGGTTTAAAAAGTAGTTGTAGGGAAGTTGGGAGTTGGTTTGATGAGGAGAAGCCTTTAAAAATGCATGAAAACACATTTTTTTATTGTTGTCTTGAATTTTGAATCATTGGAAATAAGTTTCAAAGGTTTGTGTTAAGTTTAAAGGTATGTTGCTTTGTAAATTTGGCCTAATTCATGGCCTAGGACAGTGTTGAGGGTCTAATTTCAAGGGATTGGTCCAAAATACTTGTATCTAGTTAAGATATATGTTGTATAACTCTTAAATGGGTATCTGAATCCACCTTCTTATTGTCAAGTGTTTTGGAAAGCATGGGAGTTAAAGTCCAAAAACTGAGTTTGCACTACTGCTAGGTTACATGGGTGAAAGTGAGAAGTTAGACTCCCAATTGTTGTCAAGCTTTGAGGATTTTTTGGATAAATCTAATAGGCCATTTTAATCTTGCTAGATGTCTCTTGAATGCAAGTTTTCACTTTGAATGAGTTTGAGCCCCTCTCTGCATCACCCTTCTATTCCCATCCCATACCCTCTCTTATTTCACCTTATGTTCCATTATCCCCTCTTGGTCTTTATATCAACATAATACCAAAGATATTGTTTCATTTGTAGCTATTGACAAGAGATAGCCTTGGTGATGTTGGTGGCATGATGGACCATGGATTTTCTGCAGCAATAGCCAGTTCTGATCCATTGAGAGAGGTATGGAATAGATTAGTTGATTTGACATTATATTTTATCTTTTATGGTCTATTATAGAAAATTTTCACGATAATTTTATGTAGTTTAATTTATATCTTCATGGTTGCTATAGGTGGTTTTCACTCCAGATCGTGGACGTGGTGATGTTGTAAATGTGAATGATGACTATATGTATGCGGTAAGTGACTATATATTTTGTTATATGCCATTCCACAATTCAATTTCTATGTTTTAAAATCTTTACTTTTAATTGTATCAGTTGAAGGTCTAAAGTGAAGAGAGGAGGACTAGCGAGCGTGTTTGAAAGACAAGAGAAGCAACATTCACTCCATCCAGCCTAATTTCGAAGGCAACACAAGATCAATTTCCTTCCCCTAGAGGGAAATGGCTATGTATTAGTGTTGTTTGTTGTATGCCTATGTGGCATTTTGGAACATATGTTTTGTACTATCAATATATATGTGTGATATTTTATGTCCATATGGTTCCTTTGTACTAAGCCTATATGTTTTTTTTGGATATAGTGTATATACTTTTATCAATATATATCATTGTATAGCCTTTCAGATTTTTGATTAAAGAAACTCTTATTTTGTTGTACTACCATTCTTGAATGATGTTATCATGCGTATCGTGTAAGTTGTATGATTGAATATTATAGGCATGAATTATGTTTACATCTAATGCTTAATTAATTACTGTTGAATTCTCAATAAGCCCCATCTAATGCGTATTGTATAAATAAGCTCCATTAGTGGTGGTTTGTATCTTTTGGAATGCTTCAATTACTTGTGCCTCACTGATGCAAAGGAAAGGAGGCTCAAACCCAATCAGTCTAACAACATCCTTCAAGGGGCTCCTAATAAGATTAATACAACCTATTTTGAGCAATCTACACAACCTCAAAGCCGCATCAAACCAAACTCTTCATTCAACACCTTACCCAACAATCCACCCTTGTAGCACTCAAAACCCGGTCCAAGCCTAATTTCTCCCAAGATTTTCAAAACACCTGACCATTTAAATATGGATTAAGATACCCTTTTCAGGGTTACACAACATATGTCAAAACCAATAGTAACTCTTTTGGACCAACATGAACTTTCAATACACCTCCCTCGCTCTAAGCTTCATAATTAGGCCTAATTTCCAAAGGAACCCCCTCACAAACTCACCTACGAACCAAGGAAACTTGAAATAGTCTTAGGGATGCTCACCAAACTCATGATTCTCCCATTTTAAGAGCCCCAAGAACTTTTTCTATTCCTCTACTCACAAACCCTCCTAAACCTTCACAAAAATAATGGTTTTAAAGAAACTCATAACTCCACACCTCCCCCAATCCTTCCAAAGGTCCAAAGAGCCCACAATACCTCTTCCATAACTTAAAAGACACTCAAAATCCCATTCCTTTCATTATTTCTCATATTCAGTACTTGAGTTCCTTGCTTAAATGGTGGAAACACCCCTGAACAGCATTAGAACTTCACACCCCACTGATTTTATTCGTTCTCTCAACCTCCAAAGTATTCATACACCAAAATAATCATGGTATAGGCCAATACACTGAGCCACAGGGTCAAAATAGTAGGTGGATTGGCTAATGTGTCATGGCGTTGCCCTCAAAACCCCTGACACAGAAAAAAGAGCAGTAACCAAGTTTTTTGATCCCACACACCAACGGCGGATTTAAACCTTCAAGACAGATGCAAATATAGTAAAAACATACAGAATCAAGTATCCAAAGCCTCAAGTCATGATAGACTTGTACGGGCCTGTGCAAGGCAAAGAAAATTTAGGAAAACAAAGAAAACCAGTGATCAACATTTTCAAAAGTATATTTTCTTATTAGAAACTGAACAAAATCAACCCTCAACTTGGGGTATTACAGAAATATATCTTGATACCAAATTCCGACTACCCCTTGAGCCGATCAACCACCATAACCATCCTTTGTTAGACTTATAAAATGACAATTTGCCAATTTTTCTCTTAATTACCATTCATTCACAACTTGATTTTGCAAAATACCACCTAACTAACCTATTAAGCCTTTTAAATACAATTGAAAATGGTCATTGAGACCTTATTATAAGGGAAAACATAAGACCCAAGCCTACACTGTACCCTATCCATTTGGAGCACATTGCCAACATGGCATAAAATGGACAACTTGTTTACATTACATCTCATCTTGGCATATTTTGCAACTTCCTCTTTGCATATAATTTAAAGATCTTCAAATTCATTTGATGAACCTCTAAGGCTCATGTTTCTTTCATGCCAAGGTGATGGTGCCCCTGCACCATACACCCCTCCATAGAGAGACTCTTGTCCCAAGAGTGAAAGCTTGCTCCATGCCTCCACTTTTTGCTCCATACTTGTCCAAATTTGATGTGGGGTTTCTCCTAATCCTTGGATCAAAATTTGGTACTGCTCCACTCCTCATACCTGCAATCAAACAAAAGTTAGGACACACAGTGCCCTACCTTCTTCCTTGTTCCACCTTCATGCTTATACCCATCCACCTTAGCATGTACACTCTACCCTCTTGTTATTGCCATCATATCTCTATACCTTTGTTCCTTTACTGTGATCAGACCTTCAAGTTTGATGTCCTTTGTCCTCCTTGTCTCATGAATCATTGTCTTCTTGTTTGCCACTCCACCAAACTCTGCCTTAATGCCTACTGACTATCCATTGACTTGCTGCAATACCATAGGACATCTAATTGTCCCTAAAAACACATTATAAACCTCATCATCCCTTTCCAAAGACTCTTTCCCCTCACTTTGTCCTTTACCAATCTGAACCACTTGGCTACTCAACTCCTTATGCCATACAAAGGAATGCTTCACCCTATCCTCATGCAAACCACACATTTCCTTCTTACCCACTGTCTGAGCATTACTCAGTTGTTCTCCTCCTACTATTCCATCCTCATGAACATACTCTAGACCTGCAAACAAATTGGTCTTGCTACCCTCAAGCCCTAAAGGCTCTTTCTTCCCAAACATCACTACCTTAGACTTGCCCTTATCCCTTCCACTTGTTTTCAAGGGAAGCAACTTAAAACTTATATGGTATATGTGTTCTCCCATCCATCATATATAGACCTCCTGTTAGAACCCAAATTTTCATTAAAATCCTAAGGTCTTTTACCCACTTGAACCCATGATTTCATTATCTTTTCATAAAAAAAATTCATTTTATTGCCTTTCATAATGCTCAAATGCCCCATATCGTTGCCATATTGATCATTTCTTATAACCTATATTGTTTACCTCTATACCATGGCCCCTTATAGGGTGGCTCACAGTATGGTGATTAAAGAATAGTCATGCAAACGACTACCATGATACTACAGACGGTCAAAGAGGAGACTATGGTGATGCGGTGAACAGGGAGGTGACAGTGAGATAGCGGTGAGGCTAGCAGTCAAGACGATTACCGTGCAACCACTAGGGGTCAAAAAGGAGACCGTGGTAACATGTGGATAACAGTTAATTCTGGCCACCGCAATACCACTGGTGGTCTAAACTAAGACCATGGTGGCACGATGGTGGGTGGATCATAGTGAAAAGTGATGGTCAACGAATAGCTATTGCGATGCAATGGCCGGTCAAGATGCAAATTGTGGTGGCACAGGTGACAGTAGGATAACAATAAAATTCAAATACCACGCAACCGCTGATAGTTAGAATAAAGACCACGGTAGCACGGTGGGCGGTGAGTAGGCTATGAGGCGATGGTCAGAGGAGCCATTGTAGTATCGTTGGCGGACAAGTCAGTGACCGATGTGACACGGTAGACAGAGAAGGCCTTTGAACAGTCAAAACACCACCACACCGTGGGATGACAAAACGTTGACTACGTTAGAGCGGTAAGAATAAAAAGAGGCTTCGGGAGATGAAATATAAAGGGCGGTCAAGGTATAAAATAAAATGAAAATTCAGAGCTATGTTAAAATATTTAATTTGCCGATAAGGCAATTCAATTAAATATTTTAATTTCTGCTAAAGAATTTAGACGGTTGTAATAGGAAAATGAAGGGTCATGACCCTTGGTATGTAATGTATAAATAATTTGAAAAATCAATTAGGGAGGGCGACAATAGTTAGAATAGTTAGATTTTTGCAGAAGATGAGAACTGGGAAAATGGAAATAATGTACAGACTTTCTTGAAGCATATCAATGGAGAAAATATTTTAACTGGTGAATTATTTTTGGCATTCAGTTGTTGTGTGTATTAATTCATATTCTTTATTTTGGTGTCTCCAACTTGAGGTCTTTTTGTCATTTAAATCAGTGTATCAAGTATATTTCTGATTTGTCAAAATGTATTCCCATTTTTTATGATTTAATTGATTGGTGTCTGCAAGTCGAAATTAAATTCTTTCAATAAGTCACAGTGATTTAAGGATTTCTTTTGGATAGTTAAAGAAGAACCAGGTGAACAAACATTCCAACACAGTTTATGCAAGTCATAGATTTAGTGAAGTTTTATGCCAGTCATAGAATTTTCAAAGTGCCTAACAACTAGAGTTAAGCCAAAGAGGGAAACATATACATTTTTAAATTTTTGACTCCATTTCCCATGTGGATAGAAGGCACTGATCTATCACAACCGAGATGATAAAATTCATAATAAACAACATATTCAAATTCTTTATTTTGTGCAGTAGGAGTAGTAGTTATCATTTTTTCTATTCACTTCTAGTTGCCATTGTGAATAGATTGATTGAGCAGGAAATATATTTCAAATATGCAACATACACATAGGTGCACCCGCCTAGGTTTAGCAAAGCTTGAAGAGAAGAAGGTTCAATTATGTTAATTGGCCTTGTACGTTGGCCAAAAATGTTGTGAGAGCTTGGCAACCTCTCATGGTTCAAACCTGCATTTTTGAGACCCAACACCTCCTATCAAATTGCCAAGGCCTCCCTAAGAGAACATGACAACAATCCATTGGCAAAATATCACATAGAACCCTATACTTATATTCCCCAATCTGAAATTCAACATATGCTTCCTCTTTTACCACCAAAGTTTGATTATCATTGACCCAAGAGACTCTATAAGGTGCTTCATGAGGTAATTTTTCCAAACTCAACTTGTCCACCATTTCCCTAGACACTAGATTATCTTGAGAACTAGAATCAATGACAACTTGACACACTTTACCTTTGCTTTTGCATGTACTTTTGAATAGGCTCCTTCTTTGACTCAAATCTTCCTCCTTGGATGCTTGCAACACAGTTCTTCTTATCATGAGTGCCTCTCCTTCTTTTGATGTAAGGTTCACTATAGTGAAGTCACACCCTCTTCATCTTCATGCACTAGTTGATTCCTCCTTTCTCCACCATAAGAGCTTGAGCTTGCTTTTCAGGGCATTTAAAGGCTGGATGTCCAGGTTGGTTACAAGTGTAGCATCTCCCTAAGAACTAATAGGAACTTCTTCCTCCACTAAATCTGCCTCTTGAACCTCTCCATTCACCTTTTGAATCAGATTGTTCTTGGTCCTTCTTGTCATCTCCTTGGCCCTCATTGTTTGAGTTTGAATTAGGATTGAATCCTCTTCCCCTAGAAGTGGTGCCTCTTCCTCTTGCTGCCTTCTCTTGTCTCCTTTTTAACTTTTCTTCAACCCTCATTGCCATTTGAAAGCATTGTTCAACCGATGTTGGTGCCATCAAGCTGATTTCATCCTGAATGTTGAATCTTAAACCATTCAGGCACATTAATCTCTTCTCAAAAAATTATTCGCAACACCACACTCTTCACAGACTTCACCATGTAAGTACAGGGTTTCTAACTTGGGAAACAATGGCGGTACACTGCAGATCTTTCACATCAAAACACCACACCTTATATGGAAAGATCTATTACACACATCAAAATATATCACAAGCACAAAGAATTTGATACCATATGTTGGTAAAATGCAAAAACGTTAATGGTGAAAAAATTCATTCATTATGCATTTTAGTATACAAGATACGAATAGATCCATGCCTAGAGAAATAGAGCAAGTTGATAAGCTTCTATAGAAAATTTCTTAGGATGATGAATCCTATATATGGCCATTAAGTGTAGAAAAAATTGAAATAGTGTTGGCAACCGATTGACAAATAATTCATCAAGACCCTATATGCCAAATAAATCTCTTAATTTGAAGACTTCCTACTATGCAACCTGAAATGATTGTTATATTGTTACCCTTTTCAAGCTGGTTTTGAATCTCAAGATATGAATTAGGAATGAAATTTGAAAACATAAACTTGGGATGATGTGGTTCCTTGGTTCATCTATTGGGATATTATTTTAACTGTCAAAAGAACATTATTAGTTTAACTATGAAAGAGATCATGTTTGTCAACTTTTTTCCCGAGTGAAAATTTACCACCACAGGAAAATGCCTCTGAGATAGCAAAAACCAAGCGAGGTTATTGTAGAGGGGCCCAATGTGATCCCATAGGCTCAAACAAGAAATTTATAAGCCTCCCGGTGTCTGAACAATAGCATGTTGAAGTTTGCACTCATTTTACACTTTGGACCCTTAAGGGATCGATCCGGTTGAATGTAGCTTGGAGCGATTTTGCGTGTTTGGGTGTGAAAGAGGACCATGCCTAGCGTAAAAATACCCACCTAGACGCGTTGGAATGGTTCGTTTGGTCATATGAGATGCATAATGAAAGCTGCACCACTTTGCAACTTTCAACTACTTGCATTTGACAGCTTTTTCCCCAAGTGAAAATTTGCCACCATGAGAAAATACCTCTGAGATAGAAAAAAATGAGAGAGGTTATTGTAGGTGGGCCTAACGCGTTCTTGTAGCATTAGATGAGAAGTTTCTAAGCTTCACGGTGTCTGAGTAATAGCATGCTGAAGTTTGCATCCATTTTGCACTTTGGACCCTTGAGGGATTGATCCGGTTGAACATAGCTCAGAGTGATTTCGCGTGCTTGGGTGTGAAAGAGGACCATTACTAGCATGAACATACCCACTCAGATGCGTTGGACTGGTTCGTTTGGTCACACAAGATGCATAATCAAATTGATCCTACTAGGTTCTTGAACAACCTTAAGGGTTTGGGGTTATTCTAATGGCATAACCATCATCCCACCTACTGTCATCAAATGTAACTCGGTGGGATGATGTAGTTGAGTGTAGGGAATGTTATTTTAGGAGTAGGAGGTGTGGAAGGATGATCCCTTGGCTTGAAAAATATGCATCAGTAGGGGCAATAAAATATGCCTTTCTACAATTATATTAAACATTATTTCATTCTTACTAATAAATCCACATGTTTTTCCTTGAAGACAACTTTAAATGTAAAACATGAATCATTACAACTAATTTTAAATGTAATATACACATTTAATTGAGGCATATATTAAGGAATATAAACATTTGCATGTATTAATTTCTCATAATTTTAGTATATCAAAAAATACACTAAGTCAATGACAAATATTACAATAGTGATGGAAGAACATCTTGAAAATATTCCCATTTGTCAATACTTGTAGCAATACATGCAAGGAAATAATCCTCCCATTTCTGGCACAAATCATGAAATATATTATACTTGAGAAGAAACAAAAGGAGTTGCTTCCCAGTTTCATTTTTCCATTCCACCTCAGTTGGCCTAGCTATTTGCATTCCAAAATTGTTCAGAACATGTACATCCCCTGCTCCCTACAAAACACATGGGTAGTAGCCTCTTTGTGGTTATGTAGTATCATAGGAATCTGGTCCACAAAAAACCTGCAAAATCCTCTCAATCTTAGACATAGACTCACATAAAAATCATTAAAAGAGAAATAACTAAATAATGTCAATCATACAACTAATGAGACCTACTATCACCTTCATGCATGCTAGATAAGGAGGTCGATTGAAGGTCCTACAATGGTGATGTTCCCCTTCGTTGCTTTATCATCTCTCGATGACCCTACGTATACATTTCAAATATATCACTGAGAGGCTTAACATAAAACATGTAGCATATAAGAATCTGATAAATCTAGCAAATGGAAAAGAAAGAGAATATTGACAACCAGAAAATGCACTAGCAACCGATGTTTCTCATACCACTGAACACTTTCACCACCAACCGATTTTGTTCTTTTCTTATATACTTTGACAAACTTCAATATTACCTACAGTCACAATCAAAAAAGGATCAATGAAAGTCGTAAATTCATATGACATCAAACAGTAATGGTAAAAAAGCCTTATTGCAAGGTGTTGGTCCAAAAGAGTGATCAATAACATGACTTTACAAATTCAATGTGCGTACTTACAAATCAATCAAGGGAACCATCTGGGTTTGCTCTACTCTTTATTGTGTCGAGTATTTCCTTGTGGTCAAACTCACACACTTTCCACAAGTTCTTGTTTGCAGGTCTGCCCTTATATTTGATCAAATGAACGTTGGTGGCGATGACAAGGTTCAAATAGTGAAGAATTTTTCGATGCGTGTCGAAGTCCTCGAACAACCAAACTAGATACCTTCGAAGCCATGTTCCAGTAACAACCACTGAACCTGTAGGATATTCTATGTTTTCTCCATCTATAACTACGGACTCCAATTTATTTTTGGCCTCGATACAACGGCACAGGTAATAATCTGTACCCTCTTCATTGTCTTCATCTTCAATCACCGCATAAACATTCCCTACATTGATATGTTCATCTTGTTATATTTATTTACTGAGAAACATAATAAAACTTGTAAGATGTATTACCTGGTTCTAGTAGGTCCGATACATGATCAAAGTCAATGGATGATTGTATCTCCATGATTTGTAGAGTCGTTGGGAGCTAATAAGTGTCAAGTGGGGTTAGACTTCTTACAGACCATTCGTCAACCCACTCTGTTGACTCACAATCATTCCATGATTGAAGTGTACATGCATAAAAAAATCATGCCATCTTCCTTGTATGGATAGTCCATGTACTTGCATTAGAGCTTCTAAAAGAGTGTAGCTCGCTCAATCTTGTTAGTGTACAACAATCCTCATATTTTGCAATGTTAGTATCATCTACTAAATGAAAAAATCTACGAACTAAAGAATTACCTTCACTACTTGGACCCATTGCACCATTGCACCATTGGACAATTGATCTTGCATCTATCAACTTTACATTGTTCATGTACTTTAACTCTTCTCGTGCTAGGGCTCTTTTGATACATGCACCTACTCCATCATGCTCCCCCTTTCCATGCCCGGCCTTTGAGAATTTCCACATATGCTGAACACCACTAATCCTATGCATCCTACTCAACCAGTAAAAAATTTTTGCATTCTTGAATTGTGATGTACAATTATCTAACCATATGATATACTGACTAAATGGTATGCCCCTGCTAACTAGATCAACATAGAACATATGAAAGCAACCTTGAACAAACTCTGTGGAATGTGTGTGATCATCACTAATGTAAAAGTGATATTCCCTCTATACTTTCCTATTTTCCTTTGTACTATCATTTTCATGAATGAATGCTATATTCACAAATATAGTAACCTGCATGGAGTTGTAGTACTGTGATTGCACCTTGTTCTATGGTTGTAGTGTGTAGTTCTCAACGAAGTCAACAACTGAAATGATATGACGAAGTGGAAATGTGTCCTTGCATAAATTGAACTATGAGTCCAACCATTGTGCTCTGTGTGTATGAATTGCATAATCATAGACCACCTGATCACAACAAATTCCCATAAACTGATACACTACCAATCTTATCACTGATCAATTCACACTTCTTTGCTTCTTTCCCATCTTTTAGACTATATGCCACTGTCTTATATTTTCCAAATTCCATAATTTTGTCTCCAATTGTGTGTGTACTAGCCATGTGTTGGCAAATTGGAAAATGTTGCATGCCACCACAATGATCACATGTGTCATCCAAACATGATTTTTTGTAAAAAATTTGACCATCCTCTCTTTCACATAAAATGGAAGACAAAAATTTCCTTGACGATTTAGGTGGAGGCATTATGTTACATTCCTGCAAAACATTGTCAATATGCATATCTACACATATACGTCGATAAACATCATAATGGTTAGAAAAATCAATATGAACCCTACAACAACAAGTAGTGCGTGTGTGATTTATTTTGACATAAAATGGCTTTAGCATTTCAAAATACCTTTGACATATTTTAATTTCAGGAAACTTTTGTACAAAATCAGCAAAAAATTGGGTTTGAGAGGTATCCAAATAATGCATTGGATGTGGCTCACGGTTTTTACTACCAATTCTCCTTCTTACAACATACATTTGATTAGGAGAGGTCCTTGTGTTATCCTTCCAATAATTCACAATTAAAGATCTCAAGCCTTGAGCAATTCTTGCGTCTTTCTATGGCACTCTACCCGAAAATGCCCATAACTCATTGCTATTTGGATCCTCTACTCTTTCACACCTTCCTTTTGCTCTCATTAGAGATGATCTAATTATTTCCAAAGACATAATTGCCTTTGTAAGGTTCAACTTGTTCCTTGTTTGACTACTTAATAGTGTTGTTTTCATCACACGTCGTATGACACAACTATCCTTTGTGTGTTAGGTGGAACCCACACTCTCATATGCACTCATCAAGTTATTTACAATGGAACTTTCACTTGATTCATTCAAAAATCTTAGCCCAAGATCCTTCATGGTGGGCCTAAATTTGAGTTGCCTCATCATTTCAACAAATAGTTGGCATCTTCCACCCTCACTAAGCTTTGCAAAAAACAAACTCCATATCCTTTGTGCATATCTTTGACATGTACATTTTGGAATCTTATTAGGCATCCATTTCAAAACATTGGAATCAATATCGATAAAAAATGTAGGTTTTCTATGCAAAACTCTAGGAGGAGTTCTCAAATGTAAATTTGTGTCAATATTGGGAAGGTCGACAACATCGGGGATAGATCGTGTACCTTCAATTGAAGGTGCAATTGATGACATACCTTGAGATTGACATGTAAACGATGTTGTACCTCCAACTTGAGATGTCGTTTGTGGAGTGCCTTCAAATAGAGATGTGTTTGCTGATGTACTTTCAAAACATAATTTTTTTGATGGTGTGTCTTCAATTGGAGATGTGATTTTGGATGTACCTAGAAAACCACATGTTGTTGTCAATGTGTCTTCAACTAGAGATGTGCATTGAGCTTCACCTATGGTTGATGATGTGCCCCTAGCTTTTGTATCCATTCTTGTCCTTCCACAAAAATTTCTCATTTGTGCCCTTTATTTTTCCAATTTGACATCTCTCTTAGATTGCATAGGAATTTGTAGTTGTATGGGCTGCAATTCCTTTGCTTCATGAGCTACATTTTTTTATTCTCTTCTCCTTGCATTTTTAGCTGCACGTTCTTCTGGTGTTAGAGGCTTCGGTTGTTTCCTCGGCATGACCTTCAATGCTACATGTTCACAAACACACATAGAACACAAGTAAGTAATGCATTTAAAAAAAATATTGATATCACTGATTACATTGCATTAAATATGAAACACACCAAAGCATTTTATGAAAGAAGGCAACGAGCTGTTTGGACTTATCAAACATGTCTATGCTACATAATATTTTCATACATGATGGATTTAGATGTCTGTAGGGTTAGATATTAGAGTATGGATTTTGAGTGTGTTTAAAGAGTTGGAAAAGTAACTAGAGGCTGATGCAGTACATCTAGGGATCCACAATGAACTTGTTCAGAGATTTAGAGGAAGATTCTTAACAGACTTACACACAACTTGATCACTTAACTTACCAAGAAACACCATTTTTTTTGCAGAGAGGGGTGGAAGCCATTCAATACAACAAATCAATGAGAATCAATCAGATTCCAAAGCAAAACCAAATGTTCAACTGAAAATCCCAACTTCTACCAAGCTTTCCCTTGTAGCATAGGTAACCCGGTTCAAGGGCCTTTTCACCAAGATTTCCCAAAACACTTGACAAACTCAGGGATGATTAAGATACCCATTTGCAAGTTATAAAACATAAGTAAACCCCAACATCAACTCCTTTGGACCAACATTGACTTCCAATAGACCCACCTTGGAAAAGGCTATTCAATTGGCCTAATTTACAAAGAGAGTACCTTTTAAAAACTAAATCTTCACTCAAAATCCTCAAACAAAAGTATTTTATGTGTCAAAACCTCCAATTTCCTGATTTGTTTCGAGGTCCAAGACCTCTAGACCCCTAATACACCAACCCTCAATTTCAAGCAAAATACTTGGGGTTTTAATGAAACTCCTATCTCCCGAACCTGCCAGACACATACAAAGCACCAAACACACTTACCAGACCCTTCACATGGTGAATAATACATTACATGGACATTCCTTCCCACATTTTTTCAAAACACCACTTGAAGCCCTAATTTTCACCATGAAAAGACCCTGCTATAGTCCTAGAACATCATCCCAAACACCCAACCTTGAACCCACAACATTCTAAATAGGTTATCCATGTATTTTAGAAGTTAAGGGACCCCTTCCACAAGTTACAGTAAGCAAGAAAAGTGTAATGGGTCGAATTACCTAATGAAACCCCTCAATCCAAGAACACTATGAAAGTAGGTAGCAGCAATAAAAACAATATAAATTTTGCTATACAAAGAGTTAGAACCTCTAAATAGATGAAATGAAAGATAATTCATTAATATACAACATCCAACCAATTTCATATCATCTTAGAGTCCGTAGAGGCAGTACAACAACAAGAAAAGTGAGAGAAACCAGTAAATTTCTAGAAAATAACGTTCTTCTTGATAAAAAAAAATGGGGTACAAATCAACCAACAATCTCCTTCAAGGAATTGAAGGTTATTAAACATATTTTGATTTCATTCCAACTCCCTCGAACTCTACAAGTTTTGCATCTTTTAGCAACTTTTCATACCACATTTAGCCAAATTGCAAGCTATGACACAACTGAACTCCCTTAGCTCCAAATACATTATAAAATGGTCTAATTGACCTTACTGAACACAATATACTCAACATTAACTAAAATCCTAGAATTTGACCATGCTCACTAAAGATGATATTTTTGACAAAATTGAGCTTACAAGGTGCTCCTGCACCAGAGGCCTGGAACATTGATTTTGAAGTTGTGGACCTTTTGAGTAGTATTATTGAACTTGAACTTTATAAAGGTTATGATGAAAAATTCATGGATTAGAGTTTCTAGTAATATTGAGTTTATTTCATTATGTTGGGAGTGACTGTTGTATGAATACAATATTTCGAGCAATAGACTTACATATGGTGGGTTTTGTTAAAATCTTCCAGAGGTTTAGAATGGTAGTCATCTTGAAAAGCATAGCTTATTATTTATGGATAATCTTTGTTTTGTTTTAGACGTGAATTGGCTAGTTCAACATTGAATTGGGGTTTTTGAGATTGAAGATTCTTTGAAACTGATCTAATTAAATGATTGTTGAAGGTTTTGTCTCCTTGCTCTACATCACTAACCTAGCGTATAAGTTGTTGCCACCTAAATGAAAACTAGAGACTCTTGTGCTTATTTTTCTCAAAACCAAATTTTTGATTATCAATGAAGTCATGAAGAATATGAATTCAAAGAAGGGTTTGTGATGCTATATCTTATAATTATTCACTATTTATTTGGCAATGACGTAACTTAGAAAGACAATAAGCATTCTCAATTGCACAAAATTTCCCATTTTTATTTATTTATTAGAAAGCTGAATGGTATGAATGAATGGAAACTTGCATTAACAACTATGTCAACTCACTTGAATTTATCTAAGTACATTTTCAATGAAGGTGATTTTTTTATGGAACAAAAAAATTAAGGGACACTTGCATTAACATTGATGAAAGCTATTAGGTTTTCCAAATTAGATGTAAATAAAAGTTTTCCAAATTAGCTGAAAAAAGAATGAAATACAGTGAATTCCACTAGCCATGCTGGAAATGGACTACTATAAGAAATGCAAATAGAATTCATAAGTAAATTTATGTTAATAAATGTCATGTTTTTATTTTTTTTGTTCTTCAAACTCATAAAAATTGAACTTTTTAATGCAAATCCCATCTAATTCAATGTTGAATTCTATGTCCAATTGTTATGATTAATAAAATCATTAAGTAAATTTAGTTTATATTGTCAAAAACAAACAAATATACTAAATATAAACATTTCAATTTACCAAAATGAACATATTACCTCAAATAATGTAAAATGATATAAAAACTTCAAAATGTCTTCTTCTAGGTTGTCTACCATGCAGATTGGTGGTAAAAATGTGATGGATCAAGCATAGATTGGTACAATATGAAGTCAACTCCATAAAAAAAGGCGTTTCTGACTCGGATAAAGCACTAAAATAGACAACTTCACGAGAATGTGGGCCAAAATCACAAGTTCAAGCCTTATTTTACCGTTTCAGGGTAAAACACATTTGGCGTCCGCCAAATATGTTGTTTTGAAAAGGAGAGACCTGAGAGAGAGGGGGTAGGAGGGAGAGACTTGAGAGAGAGAGAGAGGGAGAGGGAGAGGGTGTGGGAGAGAGAAACCTAAGAGAGAGAGGGAGAGAGGGTGGGAGGGAGACACCTAAGAGAAGGAGAGGGAGTCAAAGTGGGAGAGAGGGGGTGGGAAGGAGAGACCTAAGAAAGTAGGGTGGGAGGTAAGTGAGGCCTGAAGAGAGGGATTGTGAGAGAGGGCATTGGAGTGACACTGATTAGTGTAGGTAGCATGGGAGGGAGTGATACCCAAGAGAGAAGACTTGAGAGGGAAATAATTTATTTAGTTATATGGTGGGGGGGAAGACCTGAGAGAGGAGTGGGAGAGAGATAGAGGGAGAGACTTGAGAGAGGGAGGGAGTGGAGAGAGAGAGAGAGAGGGGTAGGAGGAGAGACTTGAGAGAGGAGAGGGGGAGGGAGAGGGCGTGGGAGGGAGAAACCTAAGAGAGAGAGAGAGAGAGAGAGGGGTGGGAGGGAGACACCTAAGAGAAGGAGAGGGAGTCAAAGTGGGAGAGATGGGGTGGGAAGGAGAGACCTAAGAAATTAGGGTGGGAGGTAAGTGGGGCCTGACAGAAAGGGAGTCAAATTAGGAGAGAGGGGGTGGGAAGGAGAGACCTAAGAAAGTAGGGTGGGAGGTAAGTGAGGCCTGACAAAGAGGGATTGTGAGAGAGGGCATTGGAGTGACACTGATTAGTGTAGGTAGCATGGGAGGGAGTGAGACCCAAGAGAGAAAGACTTGAGAGGGAAATAATTTATTCAGTTATATGGTGGGGGGGAAGAACTGAGAGAGGGAGTGGGAGAGAGAGGGAGTGGTACCCTTAAACCATGAACCCTATACCATTAACCCTTAAACCCTAATCCATCAACCCCCATACCCTCTTAATCCCTCAACCCTTAAACCCTAATCTCTCAAACCATCTACAATCTTAATCCCTCAACCCTTAACCCCCAACCCTTAAACCCCAATCCCTCAACCCCTCAACTCTCAACCCTTAAACCCTAATCAGTCAACCCCTCTATAATCTTAATCCCTCAACCCTTAACCCTTAAAACCTAATCCCTCAACCCTATACCCTCTTAATCCATCAACCCGTCAACTCTTAACCCTTAAACCCTAATCCATCAACCTCCATGCCCTCTTAATCCCTCAACCCTCAACCCTTAAACCCTAATCCCTCAACCCTCAACCCTCAACCCTCAACCCTCAACTCTCAACCCTTAAACCATAATCCCTCAACCCTCAGCCCTTAAAACCTAATCCCTCAACCCCTATACCCTCTTAATCCCTCATCCCTCAACCCTCAACCCTCAACCCTTAAACCCTAATCCCTAATCCCTCAACCCCTATACCCTCTTAATCCCTCAACCCTCAACCCTCAACCCTTAAATCCTAATCCCTCAACCCCCATACCCTCTTAATCCCTCAACCCTCAACCCTTAACCCTTAATCCCTAAACCCTCTTCTTGAGAGAGAGAGAGAGGGAGAGGTGGTGGGAGGGACATACTTGAGAGAGAGGGATAGGGATAGGGAGAGAGAGAGGGATGGAGAGAGGGAGGGAGTGGGAGAGAGATAGAGGGAGTCACTGTGAGAGGGAGAGGGTGTAGGAGGGGGAGACTTGACAAAGAGAGAGAGAAATATGGGGTAGGACAGAGATACTTGAGAGAGAGAAAGAGGGAGATAGGGTGGGAAGGAGAGACTTGAGAGAGAGGGAGAGAGAAAAAGTGGGAGAGAGATAGAGGGAGTGAGAGAGAGAGGGAGAGAGACAAAGTGGGAGAGAGATAGAGGGGCTGAGAGAGAGAGGGAGAGAGACAAAGTGGGAGAGAGATAGAGTGAGTGAGAGAGAGAGGGAGTGGGAAAGAGAGAGAGGGAGAGACAAAGAGACAAAGAGAGAGAGGGAGAGAGAGGGGGTGGGAGGGAGAAAACTAAGAGAGAGGGAGAGGGAGAGAGGGTGGGATGGAGAAACTCGAGAGAGAAGGAGAGGGAGACAAAGTGGGAGATAGGGGGTGGGAAGGAGATACCTAAGAGAGTAGGAGAGAGAGGGAGTGAGAGATAGAGGGATGGGAGAGATACAAGGAGAGAGAGAGAGAGAGAATTGAGAGATAGAGAGGGGGTGGGATGGAGAGGGAGTACTCGGGGGAGAGGGAGTACTCGAGATAGAGGGATTCGAGAGAGATGGAGGGGGTGGGGGGAGATACATGAGATAGAGGGAGAGAGAGAGTGTGGGAGGGGGTGGAAGGAGATATTTGAGAGAGAAGGAGAGAGAGAGATGGAGAGAGATAGAGGGAGTGAGAGAGAGAGGATGTGGGAGAGAGATAGAGGGAGTGCGTGAGAGAGACAAAGAGAGGCCTGCAAGAGAGAGAGGGGATATAAGGGAGAGACTTGAGAGACAAATAGGGAGGGAGAGTGGATGGGAGGGAGAGACTTGAGAGAGAGGGAGAGGGAGAGAGAGTGGGTGAGAGATAGAGGGCATGAGAGAGAGAGGGACTTGAGAGAGAGGGAGAGGTGGTGGGAGGGAGATACTTGAGAGAGATGGAGAGGTAGACAGAGACATATAGAGGGAGCGAGATAGGGAGGGAGTGGAAGAGAGATAGAGAGAGTGACTATGAGAGGGAGAGGGGGTAGGAGGGGGACTCAAGACAAAGAGAGAGAGGGAGAGGGGGTAGGACGAAGATACTTGAGAGAGAGAGAGAGGGAGAGGAGGTGGGAGTGAGAGACCTGAGAGAGAGGGAGAGAGACATAATGGGAGAGAGTGAGAGAGAGGGAGTGGGAGAGAGAAAGGGAGTGTGTGTGTGTATGAGAGAGAGAGGGGGGATGGAGATAATCGAGAGAGAGTGAGAGATAGAGAGGGAGAGAGATAGAGTGTGAGAGAGAGAGGGAATGGGAGAGAGATAGAGTGAGTGAGTGAGTGACAAAACTAAGAGAGGGAGAGGAGGTAGGAGGGAGAGACTTGAGAGAAAGAGACAAAGAGAGAAAGATAACAACATAAGAGAGGGAGATGGAGCGAGAGAGATAAAAAGACCAAGGAGGGATAGTGAGAAAGGGGGTTGGAGTGAGATAGATTTATTTAGGTACCTATGTGGGAGGGAAATAGACCTGAGAGAGGGGATTGGACTGAGATAGTAGTCTAGGTCACATGGGAGGGAGTGAAACCTGAGAGATAGAGACTTCAGATGGATAAAGAGTTATCCAGTTACAGTAACAAGTTAGAGAAGGTATGAAAGATAAAACCTCGACTATCCATCTATGATCATAAATTGTGCACTCTAAGAATTATCAAAGATGTTCACCAAAGAGGGGAAATTCTAGTTATGTGCAAAGCAGGCCATTTGGCACTCACCAAATGATCCATCAAATTTGGCGCATACCAAATTTGGTGCACGCCAAATGGCCTGCTTTGGACATGTTAATTAATAGGATTTTCCAAATTTTCTCATATTTTCGTTTGTGCTCCCCGTCTCATTTTCATGTATTTCAATGCAATTTTATAAAAAAAATGTGATAGCGTTAACCTCTCTCTTAGCTATCTAAATTTATAATTATTTTTTCATTTTGATTTAGTTAAGGTTTTTATCCATGGCTTCTATTGTAAATGCCTTCGTTTTTGGTCAAAAACCAACATGTGCTAGGTTTATGATAGATTTTTATACGTTCATCAGAACGTGAAACAAATTATAGTTTTTGAAACTAGATTCCATTAGACATGATGAAAAAAAAATCAATTTTCAATTAGTTTGCAAAATATTTGGGGGGAAGCACGCTGAAATTTCAGCTTTTCAGGATGTGTCTACTTTGAAAATTCATAAAATATTATATATTCATTAAAAAAATTATCCAAAAGAAGGAGGATAAACTACATGGCGTTAGCTAATTTCTCACAGTTGGGATTTTTGAAATTCTAAAAAAAAGTTAATCAAAAAGGGGGGAGCCCTCAGTCGCTATGCTATTTTTTTTGATAAAAACATAACCTGTTTTGCTCCCCCCCTTTTTTTGATACCTTTAATCTTCATTAATTTCAAAAATAAATAGTAGCTTAGAAACTAGACTCAGAGCACTTCAAATTTTGTTCTTGCCGTATCTTGAAATTTTGAGCGTAACTATCTTCATTTTCTCGTGCAAATCAGATTTTGTTGATTTCAGAAAAAAAAAAAGTGGCATCTTAAGAGCCAAAATTGTGTCACGGATTGGTGCACTTACCCTAGTGAAAGACATGAATCTAGAGAGAGATACTTGGAGATATAAATTAAGAGGTAGGTTTCATTTTTTTCGCACAAATGTGAGCACATTTTAACACACTCATGTTTTTATCTGCTTTAGATATTTCCAACCCTTAGGGTTGGAATTTCTTAGGGCATCCAACCCAAAGAGTTGAACTTACATATCAAAGCTCCCAAATGTGTGCTTTTTACAAATTCTAAAAATTGTTACAATCTTTAGTTCACTCTCCATCAAGTTTGCACGTCTTTCAATGTCAAGTTAAAAAATACAATAACTTTGAGCTCTCTCTTAGCTTTCTAACTATGTATTTTTTTTACGTTTCAAATATGTAATGATTTCTTTTATTAGTGTCTCCATTTTTTTTGTCAAAAACCTATGTATGGTATTTTTGGTTTCATTTTTTACTCATTTATTAAAATTTGAAACAAATTATATTTTTACAAACTAGACTCTATTCTATACACTAAAAATAATTATTTTCAATTATTTTCCAATATAAATAGAGGTGTGCACACTCATTTTTTTTCCAAGATGTGTCCACTTTGAAATTTAGTAAAAAAACATATATTCATTAAAAAATATTCAAAAAATTGAGCACAAACTAAATATTTTTAGCTAATTTTTCATCGAAACAATTTTTTAAATACTAAAAATAGTTAAAATTTTAGGGGGTCCATACTAGACTTTATGTTATATTTTTTTGAAAAAAACAGGAGCACTTTCTATGCCCCCTATTTGAACCCCTTAATCTCCACCATTTAAAACATATAGTAGTTTAGAAAATAGATTCAGAGCACTACAACTCTTGTTGTTACATCTTCAAATTTTGAGCATAACTATCTTCAATTTCTCATCCAAGATTAGTTTTTCTTAATTTTAAAAATAATAGTCATCTCAACACCCCCTTTTGGTCCCCCATTTACATGCGCATATCCTACATACTGTTGGCACTCTCAAATTTTGCAAATTTGAGGTGCCCGTTTTGAGAAAATTTGCCTCTGCACTTTTAGAAGTGCACTTGGAGGGTTAGTTTGAATGACCCACTTTGGAGAATCAAAACTTGAGGCATGTTGATTTCCAAGCAAAACCCATTTGCAGACGTATTTGATTGACATATTTGAGTGTGTGTGTCAATTTTCAGCTTCCCATGATCAGTTTAGTCAGGGTTTTAAAAAGTTAAGTTGGAGGGTTTCTGCACTGTTCTGCTGTTTGCAGATTTGTCAGTTTGCGAAATAGCCTCCTGTTTGAGCTTGGATTTCGCAACCAGTTGACTATTATGTCAAAATGAATACTGTTTTGTGTTCTCCATACCTAAATGATCGCAGGTGTCAGTTTTCAGAGCCTAATGATTTGATTTGCTATTTTTAGCAGATCGAAACCAAATGTTGTTTGCTCAAGTTTTGCAGTTGCATTCCTGACAACCTTTCTGAGTGGTCAATTTCGATCGTTAATATCTTTCGATCGGTGATGTTTCATGCAAATTCCTTTTGCACACGTGCTCAAGGTATCTTAATGTTCCACTATGTCTAATGGCAGCTTGTCAAGAGTTGTTTTACTATGTTTACAAATTGGCAGTTGGATTAGTTTCAATTGGTTCAGAACGGACATTGTTTCAGAAAAGTTTAATCGGGCAATTTGGCCGATTAATATCCGGTTCCTCGTGACCTGCTTCTCTGATCCGTCTTTTGCACTGTACTGATGGATCAAATGACTATGTGTTTGCAAGTTTTTATGGTTTCACGAGGTCATTTGATCAGTTTCCCAGGGCAATTCCAGAAGCAATTTGGCCTATTTTGACAAATTTGCAAAAGTGCCAGAAAGTAGAATTTAGTGGCAACCCAGTTTACCATTCCACTTCGAGTGTATCCGGATGTTGTTTTGGGATGACTTGAGTTTGAAAGTTGTTTGAAAATGAATTTTTTTTAATCGGGCCACACGGGGACCCAGCATGCATTATACAATTATGAAATGGTGAGTTCTGCAATTTTGCAGTCTACTTCAAGTGAATTTCTTGGAGCAGGGCATTCATGTGAAAGTCCTATGTTTACATTCATGACAACATTGAGGTGTGTTCTCTTGAGTACATATTTGGAAATGCTAAAGAAAAGTAATGTAGCTATGTCTCAAGGTGTAGATGATAGCTTGCACAAAGTAAATATGGAAGGGCTCATTTTAAACAAAAAGAATGATGGTCTGCATAATAACAAAAAATGTGTTGTTATATGTCAAAATTGGGGCCCATATGAGAATCCTTTAGGTGATGAGATATCAATGTTCAAATTAATATCAAAAGTGGACAATTCTGACTTGATGTCCATAATTAAGATATTCAACCAAACGCCTAAAATACTATTTATCATTCTATCAACTGGAAGATGTGCAATTCAGAGTCCAAAAGGTTATGAGGTTGTTCTGGTTTATGGTTTCCAATAGGAATAAGGACATCTCATTCTCTGATGTTACTAAAATCCTTGTAGGAGAAGGTAAATTGGTTTTGTTGAAAATTTCTCAGAGACTGTCAAGAAAGTGACAGAGGCGCGACCAAGTGAAGGAACATGTTAACTGTTTGTTTGTTCATGAGTGCCTCGGTGAATTGTGATCCCAGGAAGCGCCATGTTTGCAGATGGGCATAGTCTGAATTGGTGAAAGAGGTTGTAGAAATTTCCAAGCATTGTCGCACCTGGCATAATTGGATTGAGTTGTATGAATTCGATGAGAGGGCCTTAGATGCCACCAGATTGGGCTTAATGAAGTATGGAGAGAGGGCGCAGTAAGCAAAAGTGGGCATGTATATTCATCAAAACACAGAGTGCATGGGGCGATTGGGTGGATGTATGCATGCTGGAGGTCATCGATCCACACTACAAAGATAGTCAATGCGTGGAGAGGTTCACATGCTTGTTGAACATGCCTTAGAAAATTTAAAACAAATGTCAGGTAGGAGGCGCGGTTGGTATAAAACTGCAAACACAAAGTGCATTTTTGATAAGGCTTTTGAAACTCCTAAACAAAACCAACCAGGCATGAAGTATGTGGGAGGCCCAGCAAAAACCCACACAAGAGGATGGAGACAGCCATCAAGATACAGTGAGGGTCGAACAGGCAGTAGGGAGAACCCGCGCAATCAGTGGTAAGGGAATTCCGTCAGCAAGGATGGACAGAGGCTCACGCGACCAGGTGAATGTTGGGTGCGGCAGAAGGTGAAGAGGCCCGTGAGCTGGTAAGGAGGCGGGTAGGTGGAGACCATCTCACCAGCAGAGGAAAGATGTGATCAGGTGAGGAGCCCGCGGCCTGTGGCATGGTGGGAAACCTCATGCGTGGCACAAGCCAGCTAAATGAATGGCACAGCCAGCAGATGCAAGGGAGGCCCGCGACTGGTAAATGGAGTGGATGTGGGCAAAAGCCAGACAAATAAAGGAGTCCCGCGCACACCGCACAACACAGAGGAAGCTTTGGGGGTAGGCGCGACCAGGTAGATGGTGGCGCGACCTGCAATGAAGAATGGAAAACCACGCAAGGAAGAACAGGGAAACAATGTTGGGCGCGACTGGTAAATGGAAGTTCTGATGCGCCAGTGGAGGATGAAGTCCGCGGCCTGGTGAGGAGAATGTATGGGCGCGGCCAGCAGTGAAGGCACAAGCAACAGAAGGAGAATGGAGCATTTCCCGCACCAGAGCAGAGGAAGCCACCATAAGTGGAGTTGCAGAAAGCTCGAGCACAGAGCAAACAAGAATTAGGGCAAAATGAATGAAGGCAAATAATCCAACGGTGGTGATCTGGGGTCAAACTCCAGCCAAATCCGGACCGTCGCCCGCCAAGTCGTGATCAGAAATTGCCCGAAGATTATTGATGGCGGGATGGCGAGGAGATGGAAAGGAAATAATAATAAGCCTTTAAAATTAATTGCTTTTGCTATAGTTCACAAATATTTTAATGGTGGGCCCCATGATGTTTTAAAAGGTTCGGGTAAATGAAGTATTAAAAGGGGTAGTAAGTTAAAGTTTTGGCCACAGTCTTTGCAAATTTTAAATGGAGTGGTGGGGCCGGTGCAGCAAAATTTCCAATGTTGCCCGTCATTTCGTGATCAGGAGATGTCGGGCTATTACCCATTGTGGGATGGCGGGGAGCACGAAGCAGCTAAAACATTTGATTTTTATGATTTCCTAAGTCTCGGCGAAATATTAAATGGAACCCTCCAATGTTTAATATGAAAATTGCATTTCCACGAGAAGGAAATGGGGGGTGGGGCCCGATTCTACCATTCACCAATATTTATATAGGATCCTTGTATATTGAAATTAACAAAATATGAACAGGAAAACTATTTTTTTGAAATTTCAAAATGACAAGTATCCACTCATAAGATGGCATACAACATATCTAAAACTCATTGATAGCATGACTGAAAAATACATCAAATGTTGATGTTACAGCTGACGAAACCCCTGAAATGCTACATCAATTTGTTGAAGACAATGAGCAGGCCTGTAACATGGTACAAATGGCTAGAAACAACAATAATGATAATTAATGTTGTGCAGTAGCATAAAACCCTTAAACACCTCCACACTAACAAATGAAAGTGTTTCAAAAGTCTAATTTGTTTCAAATGATCAAGAAGCTTTATTTTGGAGGAAAGGTCCCTAATAATGCCAGAAACAACAGATTTGAATTGCATTTGTCAAATATATTAAATATAATAGTTGATTTATGACTAATTTCTTATGGACAATGATACTATCATTCACCGGTATTTATATAAAACCCTTATACATTGAGATTAACCAAATATGGAAGTATAATTAAATAATGAGTTGTTAGACAAATTATGATATCAACAATAAACACGGAAACACCAACATTGAAACCCCAAATCTGATTTTTGTTTTATTGTAATAGTTGAGACAAATACCAATGCTAGTATGTTGAACAAGAAAACTATTTTTTCAGAATTTCAAAATAAAAAATATCCACTCATAAGATGACATACAACATATCTAAAACTCATTGATAGCATGACTGAAAAAGACATCAAATGCTGATGGTACAGCTAACCAAACCCCTGAAATGGTACATCAATTTTTTGAAGGTGATGAACAAACTTGTAGCTTTTGAAGGCGATGAACAAACTTGTAGCATGGTACAAATGGTTGGAAACAATAGTATGGTGGCTAGAAAGAATAATAATCAATGTTGTACAATAGCATAAAACACTAAAATATCTCCACACTAACAAATGAAAGTGTTAGTTTTTGTTAATTTGTATTTAAAGCTAATATTATTAATACTACACTATGTTAGTTTGTGATAAAACCTATAGACTTCAAAACATAGAAATTCAAACTTAGTGGTGCATGCCAATGCATATTGTTATAGATACTATTTTATAGAAGAAAATAAGAGTAAGATTGTCTAAAATTAGTGTAGGGAAAATTCCACATAAATGTTTAAAATAGAGAACTTGTGTATATAATTTTGTCTTATCTGACCATACCCTTCCAGTTTGACATATAATATTGCATCTTTACAATCAAAGCATATCTTCTCAGTGGACAAATCCATCCTATTTTGGATGAATTTATCCAGAAACATACGTGTTTTATTTACTTTGCTTTAACACGTTGTAAATAGAAAACATTGTTTCCACTAAATATTTAGAAAATAAAACCAACTAATATAACTCCATCTTATTTCAACATACTCTTCCAATTTAATAGATAATGTTAAACAGTTGTACCATATAGACTACTCCCTAACTACTCCCTTCGTATGTGGCTGGATATGATGCTGAATTTGCTCGTTGAATAAGTGCTACTTATGCTGCTGGTACTGATCTATATTTAGAGTAGCCACTTTATCTTTCTATATCTTTTAAGAAATTAAACAAAAAAATTATATTTAGATTTGAATTAAAATAGTCTTCTCTATTGAGCAGCCCAATGGACCTGTCTATGCTGTCCAATTGGATTCTAGTTTTAAAGTGTCAACTTATGCTTTGAGTACAAATAATTTTTTGAATTCATTTCACTGGACCACGCCTTGCATTTATTAAATGGATTTAACTTGACTAGTTCAATCTTGACACTTTATGAAATTTCACATGCATAATCTTGGCCTTATAAGAACAAAATTGAACTAACTTGTCAAAGAAATATCCCAAGAACATAGAAAGGAACAAAAGGCACTCAATCTGAACAAAAGGGCAGCTACTGTTGACAGAAATTGAATTTTCTTCCTAAGAGAGAAAGACATAATCTAGAAGATACATGCCAATCATCAATAAAACTAATTTTCATTTCCAGATCTACAATGTCTCCAATGTTTGTAAGCCACAAAATATATATGACATTTCTCCTCCAATATCTAGTTACAGGACTCATGCAATTAGAAGATATTTTTTCTGCAAATGAATAGTTTTCCAGTAGGGTATATGGCGTATGCAACATGGGTGGATAATTGATGATTATGCTTTGATGGATATCCATACCCTGTTCCAAAGCCCCCATTTTTGCATAGGCAGGGATAATGATAGCGACAATTTGCCCTAATTTCACAAGCAACCAAAATTTAAGCATGTACCATTTGCAGACCTAATTAGCATTGGAAATCTTTATCATTGACCCCAATATGACTAACATTATGCATTATACTAGTTACCTTGATTTCACAAGATTTTTTTTTTTTGTTTGCAATTGACTGTAACAAAATGGAAAGCCAAAATAAAACTCACTGAAACCAATGCAAGTGTCTTACCTCAAGATGCTACGTAAATTGGGGTTGTGGACAACAAATATTGCACGATCACATGCATAAATGACCCTCAAACCAAATCTTATCGAAAATTGATGAGCAACACAATCAATTTATAGGGGGAGGGAGGCGGTGACTTTCTACATAAAAAATATACGATAGATTTATTCTTAATGAGATTGGACTAAATAATGATTTGCAAGGTGGAGTGTTTGGACGGTGGAGTGTCTAGGCTTTATTTGCATTCAATGAGGCAAGATATGTCCACTGCCACGTCCTCCTTGATCATCTACAAAAGCAGCCTTGAGGCATAGCTATCTGTTTTGTCCATAGGCTGCAATCATTCCTGCAGTCAGAGATAATAAATTAACAACCTGAAAGCTTCGGTTGGTTGTCTGTTCTGTGCATAGCCCACAATCATTGCTACATCTGAGAACCAAAGAGAGTGGTTTACCGACGGTCAAGAAGTTTGCAGGCAATGTGAGACAGGGTTGCCGATGCGCTATGGACTGGCAAGTCCACAATTAAAAGCCTATCAGCTAATTAGATAGTACACTAAGCTGACCCAAAAACAGACCCTGGTATTGTGGACTATAAAAGGACCTTTCCTTTCCTTTCCTTTTTTCGTTCATGTTTTATTTAGAATGTTAAAAAATATGTCATATAAAAAAACTTGCTTAATAGAAAACCTAAAAAACAATGAAAAATCAGAACAGACTATCACAACACAAATCATTTCATCTTATTAATATTTTTAACCAATAAAAAAATCTTTATCCTAAAGTTATTAATTACAAAATTAATTAATTTAAAAAAAAAATGCAAAGAAGAGATTTAAAAGAAATCTATATCTACGCAACTAGAGCCCAAATATAATTGGTATTGAAAGCACATCTTATGCCTAATTAAACATTCCCCCCCTTCCTACAGCCACAGGAAAAACGTTGACCAAAGAAATTCTTAATTTTCTACCAATTGTTTTAAAATATTTAGATTTGATTCCATTCAAAATTATTTAGATTTGATTCCATCCACTAGCGTACTTTCTGTCTGTTTCTTGGTTGACAGAAAAAGCGAGAAGTTCAATCTTTTGGGGTTCCTCATGTGGGAAGCCGGATACAATTGCTTCTGGCTTGGGAGAGCTGGGAAAGATTCTGAAATTGTAAGATGGCCCCGCAGGCATTGCTCCTTCACTCTCCTCCAATCCCCTCCCAATCCCATCCACGGTGGGGCTGTCTGCTTGTTTTATCCCTTCTATTCAACGCCCTGTGTCTGGTAATAATCGGAAAACACGAGCAACTGCTAAACAGGGGAAGCAATAGAGAGAATTTACAGAGTCTCGGGTGGAGCAGAAAAGCTGCGGAGGAAGCAGAGGCGGCAGCACAATATTATTGCTCTGGCCATGGATACGTCTTTGTCGATACTTACCAGCGGAACCAAGACGGAACTCCCGTTTGCGAATGTAATGATTGCTATACGGGACCGGATTGCTCTCAAATCGATCCCGAATGTGTGGCAAACGCAGATAGGTCAGATTTTGTTCTTTGCCTTCTGAATTCCCTTTTTCGTTCTTTAGTTTCTGAATGTAAAAGCTTTGGTAAGTCTGTGAGCTCATAACTGTGTTTTACGGGCTTTTCTGTAAAATCCCTTTTTTTATCACAGAAGTCTGTTGTTTTTAGTTTAATGCTCAATCTAGTCGCATACAGCTTTGTTTTATGAGCCTTTTCTTTTGAAGAAACTCCCTTCTATAAAACCACAAGACTAATTATATCACAAATCTAGTATAATCCTCTAAAAACTAATTTGTCTCTACATCTTTTAGATCTACGGATACACCTGTAATTCATACTTCTTTATTTAACTGATTTGGATCATTCCGATCTGGCTCCAAAAGTCCAAGGAAGAAAAGCCCCTTTCTATCTCTGTCGAATGTGAAGTTTGAAGGTTTCAAAGTAATCCTAGTGTAATTTTTGTGCTACAGTGGAGATCCTGTTTTCCTGGAGCCATTCTGGATTGCAAATTCTGAAGCAGGAGCAACTGTTGTACCTGCCTGGTATAGGATGAGCTATCGCATAGATGACGGCTCGGGGGCAAAGGTGTCCCCTGAATTAGAGAAACAGATTCGTTCCATTCATGCGCTCGTAGGCAACGCTGTTACAGAAGGGAGATATATTTTGCTCGGAACGGGTTCCATGCAGCTCCTCAATGCCGCAGTAAACAGTCTTTCTCCAACACACTCTTCAAACCCAGCACAAGTAGTAGCAGCTGTGCCATATTACGGTGTAATTTCTCAAATCATTTTCATGAAACCCTATTTCAGTCATTCACAAATTTTCCCTTTATTTTTACCTAGATTTCACTGTCAACAAAATTTACACAGATGAAAGTTGGAAGAAAATAGCAACCTCCAAAAATTTCACATAAATTGGCAAAGTTTACAATTTTCAAATTTACTACAAAAAATTTCTCTCTGGAAATTTGAGGACATTCTACCTTTATGCTCAATTTGCAGGCTTACAGAGGGCAGACGGAATTATTCGACTCAGAGGATAGTTTGTGGAAGGGAGATGCAAGGGCTTTTAAAGAGCAGACAAAATCCCTCAATTCAACGACATTCATCGAGTTCGTAACGTCTCCAAACAACCCCGATGCTTTGCCGAAGGAAGGCGTTTTGAAAGGCAAGAACGTAAAGACGATTTACGATCATGCCTATTACTGGCCTCACTTCACTGCAATCTCCCGCCCCGCTGACGAGGATATAATGCTTTTCACACTCTCCAAACTTTCTGGACATGCTGGCAGCAGACTTGGGTAAAATTATTTCGTTCGTTCATCTTATACAAAATCATCTGTTTTCAGTTATTTAATGCATTGAAAGTCCCTTAACACGGGCAGAATCAGTAGTAATCACAAATTAAATTAAGACTTCTACACAAATAGTTTTATCCGGATCTAATTGTTCATGAGAGTTTAAATGCTCCCTGTGTTGTAGCTTCGACCAGCTCACTTCCTCTGTTTTCGGCCCAAAATAAAATATTATAAAATAAATAAAAACACCCTTCTCTGTCTGTATAAGGTATATAAGTTGCTTTTCATTAATATTGAAATAATAATACATCTGGTAGTTTGAAAAGTTTCTGAATTTGAATGCATAATTTTTTTTTATCAGAGATTAGAAATTTTGTATCTTTAATATACTTGTTAGTTAATCAATGAAACAAATTTATCATCTATTTCAAGATCTGTTCTTAATCATAAATACTGGTTGAGGAGAGTTTAAAATGTTGTTTGTCTTCAATGATATATGGTGATTAAGAAATTTGTTCACATAAATAAGGGAGACGACTCTTAATTGAGCATGTTCCAATATCTGTGATAGTATTTATTGATCGATGCACAATATTTTTAATAGTATAGTACTAATAGTTGTGACTTTAAATTTGTTAATGTTGATCACCAGTATTCATATTTTTCAGATCTACAAACCAACAAATATAAAATATGACTTAAGTGCATAATTACTGATCTATTTTTTTTTGATTTGATATCATATTTGATGATCTAGACCTGAAATTCTTCCACAATCGAACCCAAAAATCGCTAATAATAAAAACTATATTGACATTGTTATCATGTAGACCTGAAATTTAATTATAGACAGAAACCTTATCTAATAAGAAAAAAATGAAACTTGTCCTCTCCCTTATTTTCCGAGTTTTTAAAATCACATTTCCTTACAGAAAATTCCATTTCAATTCCCATTTAATATTGTCAGAGATTTTTACAGGTGGGCAATTATTAAGGACTACGACCTATATCAAAAGATGTCTTTATACGTCCTCTACAATACATTGGGCGTATCTCACGATACACAGTTGAGAGCAACGACATTACTAAAAACAATAATAAGCGGTTACGGACAGTCCAATGGTATGGAAGCTTTCAACACAGATTCAAACCAGTTGCTTTTCCACTACGCTTACCCTGTTATGAGAAGCCGATGGGAGAGACTTGAGAGGATTTTTAGCACGTCTGATCGATTCTCACTTCAGAGTCTGCAACCTCTTTATTGCAACTTTTTCGGACAAGTCACTGGTCCCTCACCAGGTAAATTGTTTTCATTCCTCTAAAATGAACAGTACTAAGGAAATCAAACAACATAGGCAACTATAGCAGCAAAAACATTGTTGTTCTGATAAATTTCTGAATATGAGAATTTTTCAGCATACGCGTGGGTGAAGTGCGAGAGGGAGGAAGAAGAGGATTGTACAGCGGTGTTGGAGAAAGCGAGAATCATTGGCCGACGCGGGGAAGAATTTGGGGCAGATAAACGTTATGTTCGTTTGAGCTTGCTGAGGCGAGATGATGCGTTTGCTGTGTTAGAGCGTCGTCTTCAAGCTCTTGTTTATTACAATAACACCGCACAAGAATCAATGTGAAGCCATATTCCCATACAAGAAGCCAAATTAATGGGTGTAGGGTGCCAAAGAGCAGGACAGAACAGTAACCACCATTGCTGTTAATTATGTTTTGTAAATTGAAAGAGATGCCAGAACATACAGCAACTATCATTGCTGGTAATTAAGTATTTTATATTTTAAAAAACAGGGAAGGACATAGCATCAACTATCGTTGGTGCTATTTATGAATTATAAATTGGAAGATGGTGCTTGAATGTGTTAATTGTTGCAGTTTAATTATAGTATTTGAAATGTTCAATAACACTTATTGCAGTTCAACAAGGCCGTGCAACATGCAATTTTATTATTTGTACAATATACTAGTTTATTATTGGCATTAGCTGGCGAGGACAAAAGGGCCAACTGATTAAGTGGAGAGGGGTCCCATGACCTAAACAAGAGGCTATTTACTTTGGGAAGGGGTTAAAGCTGCTTACTTTTTTTTGGGTCAGGAATATTGTAGTGGATGGTGTACATGCATTCCAAACTTTTGGTAAATGAGATATAGGAGTTCGATTCTTGCTTAAAAAATGATCATAATCTCGATGTTACAGTTCCACAGTTTTTATTGTATTGTAGGCGTGAATACAAAATTCCTTTGGATAAAATTGTGCCTAGAATTTTTGTTCCTCAAGTTTAAACACTATTCTAGCTAGTCTCTAGTCAAACCTTTTGATAATTTAGATCGTTAACCTATATCTTAAGCACCAAAATATTCCAACTGAGTGTAGTGCCTCACAAAACTGCTAACTGTTATTATTTAATTGGTTAATAAGAGATTAAAACATTAGTAAATTGATTGGTTGTTGTCTTAAGTATTGTTTAAGATTTAAGTCAATATTTTTCTAGATGTATGTTTATGAGATGAAATTTAATTAGTGCTTTTAGATATTATGTTATTTTATAGATAATATAATTGTAGTTATTAATAAGAACCAAGAAATTTATTCTTTTAGATTCTGTGATGTACATTATTTTCATTTATAGAGAATAATCATGTAAGAGGGTAACCATTATAGCTTATATGATTAAGAGTAGAGAGATAAAATGTCTAGGTACCAGTTAGACAAATCAAGACCAATTTCAAACAAAGTTTAGGGATAGACAAATTGTTAGATAGATAAAGATAAGTATTGAAGTGATAACACTTAAGGTGAGTGGATGTTTCAATGCCTTAAATAAACCTTATTTGTGTTGTATTTTTTTTATTCATAGAGTCTTAGACATATTAACATGTTTGAGTAATCATTTCTTTGAGAAATTATTTGATTTTGTTTAGTGGACACAATCATGAAATTATTGTTATATTGTCATTTTGTTTGGTTGCGACTAATTAGCTATTACTTGATGAGTAAGCTTGGTTCTAGGGAATTTATTTGGATGTTTGTTGGTTAAGAATATAAAAGGACTAAAGCCTAATCATTGCTCACTCTCGGCCTACATCTTGATTTACTAATTTATGCACAATCACATGTCTCAATTTTAGGACACCTAGATTTTACAAAATTAAAATTCATTCTAAATGATATTCTAAACACGTATATGAGTATCCATTAAACAATATACATGATATCAATTTCTCTCCAAGTCACATTCATTAACATTATTAGGAAAATTTATCAATGTAGACCCATAATTTTGAATCAAATAATATCATAAAATCTATATGTTAGTGTAAATAGAGTTAGTATTCACCTAGTTAGCTAATCATCTATCTAAGATTGACCTATTCACACCTAGCTTAAGTTTTCTTAGGTTTTTTAGGTGTTTGTTGCACTTCATAGCATTGAGACATGTGGCCTCATCACTTGAGATACCTATTGCATGCATACTATCCACTTGCTCACACACTTGTCAAGTGAACTCACAAGTGTTACACATTTGGAGGGTTAGTTAGTTGCTCAGTCCTACTTTCCTACCTCATCTACCTTCCCTATATATGCAAGGCTTCATCATTGCATTTTACACTTTTCATTTTTAAATTGATAGACATACTATTATGCTCATATTTTGTTCACTTGTGGAAGGTTGTTCTATACTCTTTGATTTTCGACATTCTCCAACATAGTATCAGAGCCATGAGAGCATGTTACTTCCTGTATCAAGGTGACTCCCACACATAGCCCTATCATTTGAGTATCATGGAGTCAGACAAACACTGCCATTGTGTTTGAAAGGCTTGAGAAGCAAAGGAATACCTTTTGTTTTGAAAATTTTGATAACTTTGAAAATTTACAATTTTATTGTAGTTGTACCAAGTTGTACAATACAATACCGTACAAATCCGTATTGTATAATTTTTTATAAAAAATATAAATTTGTTTTAGTAGAGGGTTGATTTTCCCTCTTCTCATTTGTCCTCTTGGATTAATCTTCATGTTTGCAAGAAATTTTTTGGCCTATTCAACCTATTTTGATAGTTCGTTACCATTTATACAAGTTTGTGACCATATTTTGTAGTAGTTTTGGCTTATATTAGCCTGTTTTGAGGGTTTTTATCATCTTGGGCATTAGCTCTCTATATTTGTTGAGGATTGGTGACTTCATTGGTGTCAAATGTGAACCTAATTAGCTTGAGAAACCATCCGGTAGAGAATTCAAGGGCTTTGGTTTGAATCAAACTCTACCATGCCCATAATAGTGGATCACACTTGTTGTGAAAGGCTTGTGCCTCTTATTGTAGTCCTCCAATTGGTGATAGAGGTTTTTCTTTCTTTCTTATTACAATAAATACAATGACCTTTGCACCCAATTTGTGGGTTTATCAAGTCTCTAAACAACTATTCCAAATGTGGCATCAAACCAACATTCACACCATCACCAACACCCTCCATACTAGAAATTGGCCCTCTAAACTCTACACATGCCTCTTCCACAAGTAGCATACTTCACAAATCCACCCTTTTTAGCTTGGTATGGGGGTTGTTACGACCTCCTCTAGAAGCTACACATTGGTATTGGTTCCTTGCACAATCAATTGAGCGACCAAAGTGAATGAGATAGATAATGTATTGACTAGAGAGATTCTTCCTGATCTTGAGAAGTTGATGAAGGAGCACGTGCAATATGTGCAATGGCCAAGTGGCAATGTTGTAGTGTTGAAAAAAGTATCCCTTTTTCACAATTAATTTGGTAATAATTAATATTAAAATGAGCTTAATTATGACTTGATTTAGTGTTGTAATGTGTTTTACACATTCACATTAAGTTTAGGAATCTTCTTAATAAAATAGACTTAATGGTGTCTTATTTAGGGTGTTGTAAAGTGTATCTTTACACTTTCACACTAATCTAGGGCTTTATTAATTAATTGAGGTTAATTTGAGCTTAGTTGGCCCCTTTAATTCAAATCCAAGCCTAATTAATTACATATTTTGAGGGATAAATCCTGAAATTCATAAATGATATTACACAACACTTACTTTTACAAGTTGTGTGTCCTAGGTTAGTGACCTAAAACCCATTCACCACGCAACAGATGGGTCCTCACTAGGTCCTAGGACCCTATTTTTGTATAACATTTCACAATCCCCGAAGTGTGTCCAAGCTAAGTGAGCGAGGACCCATTCGACACATGGTGAATGGGTCCTCACTTAGACCTAGGACCCCTCTTTTGGATACATTTTTGGCAAGATTTTAATGATTTGAAATCCTAGATCTAAAATCGTCTTGTGTTATTTGAATTTCAGGAATTAAGAATAAGTTATGTATAAATACAAGGTTATTTCACATAATCTCATCCTAAGAATCTAAGAAATTTTTATGAGCAAGTCCTAATAGAAAGTTTATGAGATCAAGATTTCACAAGAGCATTTCCAAGGCATTCAAAGGTAGATTTGAAGAAGAATATTGTAGCAATCAAAGGTCATTTCATCATGTCAAAGGCATAGTACATCATGCATGTTGCTGAGTTAATGTGTTGATGCAACATTGAAGATCCAATTCAAGTATTGTTTCAAATCAAGTTTTATGAAAAAGAACTATACCATTGAGGCCACTTCATGCTAGATTGCAAATTTGTACTCCAAGGTTTCAATCAAGGTTTGGTGAGTTGTTACATGTTATTGTTCATTCATCATTCCTTTATGCATTATTTCATTACAAGGTTTAATTACCAAAAATAGGGTTTGACCAAGGCAAACCCCTATTCCCTAAAAAAATAACATTTTTCTTCTCCTTTGATGTGTGATTGCAGGTTTTAGGTTGAAGATCTATTGGAAAGAAAAAGTTGTCAAAGTTGTCACCTTTCTTGCAAAATCACGGAAACTGAGCTACAAAATTTATTTCTGGTTTTCCAACAATCTTCAACTAGGATTTGGGAGTGCAAACATTGAAGAACAAAACCCAGAAATTGATTTTCCAGAACCCTAGCTAGGACCCATTCACCATTAGGTGAATGAATCCTCAGTGAAGCATGAAAAAACACTTTTTGCAACAAGTACATAGCATTTGACCCTCTTAAAACCTACCTTTTTATTGCTATATTGGTTAGGATTGATTTCTATAACTCATTTATGCATTAAAACCCTCATATTTGAATGAAACACTAGTGAAATTTAGGTTCATCATCTTGATAGTCTCATTTTGGTGAACCTTATTTTTTATGTTTCATTATGGTGAACCCAACTTTTTGAGCATTGTAGATTTTTTTATTTTGGAATCCTTTTCATCCTAGATTTAGATCTTGCATTCATTTGCATTGAATTAGATCTCATTTAGGGTTTCTAGTTTGCATTCAAATTTGCATCTCATTATAGGTTTTAGGATTGCATTGTTTTCATTTCTTAAATCTGAAAGAATACCAAAAAAAATTCAATCATCTTGCATATCATATACATCACATTAACTTGCATTTGAAAATTGAAACAAAAATTGCATATCAAACTAGATGTTTGAGGTCATTATTTTGTCATAATTTCACTTGCATTCCACATTGCATTTACAAAAATTTTAAGTTGAATCTTATTGTTACAAACTCAATCCGAAAATCATTGGAAAACACTTGAAAATTTGTAAAAATCAATTTCAAAACCCTAATTTAGGACCCATTCACCATAGGGTGAATGAGTCCTTGATCAGGCCTTAATCTATATTTCTAGAAATTAAAATATTCATTTATGTGCTTCTGTTTGCTGCTTTCAGATTTTTGTTTCAATTTGCTAAGTTTATCTTTCATTAATTTCATCATATTTAGCTTAATTCGATACATTTAGTGCATTTCCTAATTTCAAAATTGAATTTACAAGATTTAATTTTCAGATTGTTACATAGTGTAATCAACAAATTACCTTGTTTATAGTCTAAAAATTGCATTTACACATTGCATTTTAGGTCATTGCATTGCATTTTAAGCCTCTTTCCATTTTGGGTTTGTACACTAAGTTTGTGAAACTTGTGTGCACTTTACAACTTGGTGTCCTATTAGCAATACTATTGTGAGACATAGTTTGAGGCTCATGTCATCCCACAATACACCATTCACCATGGATCTTGAGTTTTCTAACTCTCTTTCTAATAGTGTTGATAATCAACCCCCTATGGATCATAGCATGCATACCTCATTTCCCATGACTTCCATGCCTACAACTAATGTGCATAATGTTAATAATACCATCCCTACCATGACTAGTTTTACTCAAGCTTTGGGGTATACCCAAATCCAAGGTGGAACTTCAATTCCTCCTTCTACAATACCCATTTCCATTCCTACATACACTAGTACTCAAGTTACCACAACCATTCAACCTACTAGTAATGTCAACACTTCCTTAGGTATTTCCACATGGAATCCTTCTAGCTTTGTACATTCAAATACCATATCTCCTCAACCATCCTCCTTCACAAATTTACATTCACTTTCCCTCCACATACATACACTATTCCACCTTATTCTCCTCCACCTAACAATAATAACAATGATGTCGTCCTTAAAGAACTTATGCAAAACATGTCATCCCTTCAACAACAAATCACAACCATAAATCAAACAACAATGGTCAACCTTCACAAGACATCAAAACCAACCTGTTCTCCTTGGACATATTGAGAGCACAAATGCCACAAGGTATAGAAGTTCCTAGATTTGAGAAATATGGTGGGAAAGGAGATCCTATTAGCCATGTTTTTTCTTATACAACCCTATGTAGTGATTTCATCTATGAAGATAAGTTCTTGGCTAAAATATTCCCTAGGTCATTGAAGGATACTTCTTTAGAGTGGTTTTTCTCCTTATCGAACAATTCAATTGGCTCATTCAATGAGCTTATTGTTGCCTTTTACAACCACTTCCACATTCATTTGGGTCCCAAGATGACCCTTGTTGATTTAATGACATGTAAACAAAATGATGATGAGAAAGTCACTGATTTCATAACATGATATTGTGAATGGTGAATCTATACCTGCACAAACACAAGAGAACAAACATATAATTAGATCATTATGAAAGTTAGATCAACATTGCCCATGAAATTAGTTTGAAACAAGAAAATAGGAAATAGAATGAAGAACACAACAATAAAAGCTATTAAATCCTATTCTAATGAGAAAACTCTCAATCCCATGGGGGAATTGGTGCTATTTTAATGTGGAAAATGGCCCTTTCCCAATTCCTTGATGCAAAGTGATGATCTTTGGTGATGATTGTTGCTTCCTTGATGAAACTTGCCAATAACCTAGCTAAATAGATTGAAAATGTGAAAAATGCTATGAAATCAAATGCTAAATGCCTATAGTGATTGTGCTCTTAGTTGATGGATCTTAGATTCAAATGAGAGTCCCCTAGAAATAGGACAGAATGATGGAGGGAGAGGCAAAATGGATGAATGTGGGATAAAAGACCAACCAAAGAGAGAACTTGGCCACTTGTCCACATGTGATTGGAGGAGGAATGACCACATTTTGATGAATGTGCAAATAAATGAAGTTAGGTGGAATTTGAAATTTGTTAAATGACAAGTTGGAGGGAGAGAAGAATGGAGTAAATGCCACTTGGCTCAAGGAAAAGGACATGTAAGAGGCCTTTAATGCCTTGTTGAATGTACTCATCCTTTTTGGAGGGATTTTCAAATTTGAGGAATATTCCCCTATTGATGCCAAGTTGAGAGAATAGAGGAATTAATAAATCGATTAAATTGATTTATTGTGCAAGTTGCAAAATCTAGAGGATTTGAGGGATTAGGATTAGGATTAATCATGATTTGATTAAATTAGATGAAGATTAGCTGATTTGACAATTTGACTTAGATTTTTGGATTTAAATAAATCAAAGTTGAGAGGAATAATGAATTTAGATTTAAATAAATAAAGTTTTGATTTATTTAATTAAAGAGGGTGGTGTTAGATTAAATCAAATAAAGAATAATTTATTTAATTTAAAAGAGATGACCTTAGAGAGTAATTAAATAAAGTGAATTATTTAATTACAAGAGGGATTATCAAATTAATTAAGTAAAATAATTTATTTAATTAATAGAAGCGAGTGAATTAATTAGATAAATTTGATTTATTTAATTAAGATAGGAAATATGATGAATTTAATAAAATAAAGATTATTCAATTAAATTGATTAGTAAAGGGGATGATTCGGGAAGAAGTGATGTTAGTAAGATCGGGATCAGATGTGTAAGATCAATCTGTATATTTTTTGTGTCTACATTTTTCCCCTCTTTGAAGCAATGCACCTATTGCGTTGGTTTAAAGAATAAACTACCAAAATCAAAATTCAAAAAAAATTTGATTTTTTCTTTCAGATGCCCCACTGCTGCCCTAGTGAGAAGGATTGCGTTGGTATACTGCCCCCTTCAGAAATCAAACGAAAATTTGAATTTTTGGGTGATCTTGCGAAAAAAGAGGACAAGCCGCCCGATGGGTCCAGAAAGGGGTCCAGGATGCCAAAACAGTGAAAAAATGATGCAAAACTACCCTCGATCAAGCGAGAATAGGGTCAAGGGTCCAAAACCCTAGTTGGAAAATTAAATAGGGTCAAAAAACCCTAATTTAGAGGCTTAAATAGGCCCCAAGGGGTCACTTTCAATTCATTTACACACCTAGCCTTTGAGAGATTCTTGCACTTTGAGCTCTAAGCACTGATCGAGATGGCGCAATGATTGCTTCCACAACACATTTTAGATCGAGTACGAGTGTACCAATGGCCAGTCGACATAGGACCACAGGTATGTGACCCTTACCCACCTTGTTTTTTTTATTTTGTGCGTAATAAATAGGGTCAAATGTCAAACTAGGTCAAGCAACGCAGTTTGGCATCGTTGGAAGGGCAGAATCAATGCTGCACGACCTTTAAGAGTGTCACATATGCAAATGGTGTCATGCGATCCAGTTTAGAAAATTAGGGTTCTGGGTCAAAGTCAGGCGCATGTGCAAACTGCGTCGTTGTGAGCCAATTTAGGAGTTTAGGTTTAAGAGCGCTGTCAAACTATGATGCGACAACGTAGTTTGGAGTTTGCAAATAGTGCCACATTTGTTGTTTCAGTTGTGAAAACCTAAGGCATGATCCTGATTATTATGAAACTTGACGTTGTGGCTTTTGTTGCGTAGGAGGACCTCGGGATATTGCATTCACGGGAACACCAGTCCCCAGTTCTTAGCAGATTAGTTGGTATGAATGAGTTGCTCTAGAAGCACCTTGGTGCAATAGGGTTGTGGTATGTTGCATACACAGCCCCCGTCCAGATACATTTGGGCATGATGACTGCCCTTGCAGAGAGATGGCATATTGAGACGTCATCATTTCACCTACCCACAAGAGAGGCTATAGTGACCCTGAAGGATGTCTAGTGCATCCTTCGACTGCCCATCCATGGAGAGAGAGTCATCTATAATGTGGATGCTGGGAGGGACGCCTGCTATGATGTCATGGGGCTTAACAAGATCATCTTTTCTGAGGGGCAGATAGAGCTTGAGCAATACAGGGGCACAATGCCCACTTTCAGACTGATTGTAGCTACCATCATCTTCAACCTCGTGGCACCAGATCGATGTGGTTGATATTTCAGCCTGGAATGGGGTCTTGTCTGGTAGCGGATGCTCCAACGAAGAGAGTGATTCTCAAGGGGGCTAGTGCTACTGGCCTCCCTTTTTCATGATTTACATGAGTTTGCTTATCTAGATAGCAGGGCCATTGGGGTTGGAGTTACACTCTTGCATGTCTGGGCCTAGGAGTACATTGTCATGCTCTGCCCTTAGGTTACAGTGGTTGCCTTGGAGCCAGATTATCCCATTGTCTGGCAATACGGAGGGGCACTAACCACATTTACCCACACAAGGGCAGGTGGCATCACTCATTGGAGGAGAGTCATAGATGAGATGACCGTGTTTATATGGAGGCCCTCGCTCAGCATGCCCGCATGGTATGATGATGTACAACAACTATTCTATACAAGGCATGATAGACTTATGTAGGGGAGGGAACATACCATGGTAGAGAGGTATCTCCTCGATAGAGTTGCCGAGCAGTTCGAGGATATGAAGAACCACCTCGATGACCAGTGTGTGGCCATATTCACATGTACTATGAGGGAGTCAGCATAGGGTAGGCCAATCTCGACCGATGAGGTAGTTACTTCTTTTCGACAATTGGTGGCCAAACTGTGGCCATATGATCAAGGGAAAGGGGATGCAGGGTTTACAACAACATATACAGCTTGGTTCAGACCAACCCTGCACTTGACAGATCCAAGTGCAGCATCCATACAGCGGAGGCCTAGAGGTAGGTCCACAGGTTGAGGGTGGGGGTGGGGAGGCAGAGGGGATGGAGATGGGGATTGGGATTGGGGTAAAGGAGGAGGTGGACCACCTCCACATCGGCTAGAGTAGAGAGATTAATAGATTCCCCCCATAGATCAATAGAGGGATGGGGATAGACAACCTTGAGATGGGAACAAAGATACAAACCACCAGTAGCAGTCCCCGAGGGACCACCAACAGAAGCCTCCACCACCACCACCACCATAGCCAAATCAAAGGGATTCCCTCATACAACAGCTGTGGGCCCAGGTACATGGTTAGTAGGCTCAGGTGCAGGCACTGACTGTCGAGAGTGACCAGGCTCGATCATAGAGGGATCAGGAGATAGGTCGGAGACGATAGCAGGAGAGTATGGATTTTGCTTCTTAGGGTAGGACAATCTCAATGAGGATGTACCACGAAGTTGTCCAAGAGGCAAAATATTACATATTGCACTACAAACAGGCCATAACATTAGGATCCTGAGTACTAGAGTATTGACAGCAGACCGACATGAGACAGGAGGAGCATGCAAAGAGACAGGTGGGAGAGGGTAGCAGCCAACAAGACTAGCTTCACATTCTTTGATCAGAGACAATATTATTTTTGATCTATGGGCTCCATTTTTTGATAGCCCTGATTTATATTATATACTTGATTCATACTCATATTTTAATCCTGATCTTTGTACCATGATAGCTACATTATATATATGATATGGTTCGATTTGTTTATGAGATGTATCCTACTTTACTTATGCATGATGGATGGATGTATTTAATTTCCTATATGTAATGTTATGCAGATGTTATGACTCTATCTCATGTGATGCATGTGTTTATTTTATGTGATGTAATGCGATGTATGTTTCTATGTGATGCGATGAAGTGATACAATGATTATGCAGATATTTTATGGATGCACATGGTTATGAATGCATTTATTTTTGTATATTTTCTTATGCAGGATGTGATGATGTATATTATGAAATGATGATGAAAATGTATGCTTATGAGATGCTTAATAAACCTATCTGATATGTAAATGCAATGTTTTGATGCGAAATGATTATGATAAGGTATGATATGAGATGACTTATGCCATGCTTTATGATATGAATGTGATGGCAAAAATTCAGTGATATGAATGTAATCATTTAAGATGATGTGATATGTAATGCAAATGATTATGAGATGATGATGATGTGAGATGATTATGCTTTTGTATTATGTGATATGCCTATGTGATGATTCTTGTTTTTCAATGATTTATGAATGTGATGTTATGACATGATGTTTTATGATGATATGTAATGGTTTGTGAGATGATCATGACATGATTTGTGAAATTTAAATGATTATGATACGTAACGAGATTATTATAATGGGATATGATATGGATACACAATGATTTATGATGTATAATGATGATGCATAAGATATGTGATTATGCCATGGATAATTTAATAATGCCTATGTGATAATACGTTTATATAATGAATGCAATTTTATGAGGTACTTTTTAGAATAATGAATCTATATTAATGATAAAATGCAGTGCATCTATGTTCCTATATGATATGATATGCATTATGCTACTGATCTGTGGATGCAAGGTGGATGCATTTAGCAATTTTTTTTGAGTAACTATCATGGTACCATGTTAGTATGGAAAGAAGATAGAAGAAAATAAAAATGAAAAGAGGATCCAACACCTACTCTACTAACGATGATGATGAGTTGCTTACCAGGAATTGGGATTTTAAAATGGCCATTTACCTTATGTTTGATAATACACATAGGTACGATGCATCAAGGTATAAAGAACCAGAATGGCATTGTACCTAGTGTGATGGACTTTGACTCGACAACCAGATAGGAGTACTCCTATTCACACCTAACATACGAAACCTCAATTATAATGTCGCTCAGATATTCTAAACATCTTGGACCAAAACATAGAAAAGCAAGCCTTCCTATGTGGTCAACAAGACATCTAAAACACCCTCCCTACAAACCAAACAAAGCACACATGATGAAGTTATATTACAAGAATATCCAATAAGCACAACAGATAAAAAAGATAATTATCGTTGCCCCATTCCTTTCTCTCTAAACCATTTTGATTAGGCATCATTGAGAGGTCATTGGAATGAGCGCAAAATAAGATAAGTCAAAAAGATAAAGATAAAGTAAACAAACAAGCTAATGTTCTTCATACCGCTAGCCAAGACTAAACTACGGTGATGCCTGATGTTGATGTCCATTGTAGGAAGGATGCATCCTAGGACATGTTGTTATCAGATGATGGTGAGATTGACTAGATGATAAACTATTGATACTCGGAGTTGATTAACTTGCTTACTTACTGACCTAGATTTGAGACTTTGATGATTGGGTTTTCACTTTAGAACTTGCTAGACTTGCTTCTGACTAGTTTTACCAAAGGATGAAGATGAAGATGATTTATTATGAGTGAGATTATTCCGGGTGAAAGCAAATTGGAGATGGATGTATTTTTTCAAATATTTGGATGTTTTTGGTGTTTTTGAAATGTTGAGGCTATTTTTGGGATTTTTTACGATGTTTTACAGATGTTTTGATTTTCGGGATTTTCGATTTTTTTAGATTTTCTGAGATTTTGACCAAGAAACTGACCTAAAGACCTACCTAGGGGTCTCGGGAGCTGATCAACAGATTATCCTTGCCTACATTATACATGCAGAGACCATGTAGTTCAACTAACACAAACTCGGTTTATTGATGAGATGTGGACAAATGGATTGCCAGCTTATCGCGACAAACTTCTAAAGGACTGACCTAGGGTGTCTCGGGGGATGATCAAAGATCAACCTTGCCTACATTCAAGCTCAGAGATGACGTAGTTTGACAAGATGACTCCACTTTTGATTTTTTTGGATTTTTGACATATTTTTGGATTTTTTGATATTTTTGGATTTTTTGAGATTTTATGGAAGATCGCAAGAATTTACACGAATCCGATCTGATGTAGGTAAAAGAACATGGCCCCAATGTGATGCAATAGACTACTTCAATATAGGAAGGACAAACTGGCCTTAGGAATGTACCAAGTAGTACTAGGGTGGAACATGATATGAACACAAGATCAAGTTATGATACGAATGCAGATGGATGATGGAAGGATGAATGGAATGTGATGGATAAATGAGTGATGTGGGGTCAATCGTAGAGATCTTGGTGGATGGAGAGTGCTTTATTTACACAAGGTGCCTATTTATTAGGTTTTCACCAAGGTACTTGCCCAAAGTGCCACCGAAGTGGTTTTCACTAGAGGACGATTTTTATTTTTATTTTTTCTCTACTATTTTTAATCTTTTTTCTATTTTTTTTGGATTTTTATATATTTTGACTTTTTTGTATTTTGGTTTTACCCTTAAAAGATCAGGTGTAAAATTTTTTGAGATGAGAGTTGTTCATGGGCTCCTACATAGGTTCACCCTCAGGCGTTAATAGCTAGTATGCCCCTGATTTGTAGCTCACAGTGATAATGAATGGTCCCAACCAGTTGGGCTCAAACTTGCCTTTTCCATCTGGAATTGGCACGGTCTTTTGATTCTCCTTTAGTACTAGCTCACCAAATTGGAAGTTCCAACTCCTATTTTTCTTGTTGTAGCTTCGCTTGAGGCGGTTCTGATAGACTTGCAAGTGGTTTAAGGCATCCATACGCCGCTCATCCAGTAGCTCCAACTCATTCAATCATGAGACCCAATATTCTTCATCTGTAATGAGATTCTGCAGTGATATTCTCAGGGACAGGAGCTCGATCTCAATGGGGAGGATGGCCTTTGATCCGTAGACTAGGGAGAAGGGGGTGGTACCTATTGGTGTGTGGATGCTTGTGCGGTAAGCCCATAAGGCTAGATTTAGCTGCAGATGCCAGTCATGACCAACATCATTGACTATTTTCTTGAGGATCTTCAGGATGGTCTTATTGGTAGCTTCTACTTGGCCATTGCCCTAGGGATAATATGGAGTGGAAAAAAAAGTTGGATATTGGATTTTTGGTATGAGTCATGAACATCCTAATTTTTGAAAGGTGTCCCATTATCTGAGATAATGGCTTGAGGGACACCGTATCGGTAAATAAGGTAGCTCAAGATGAACTTAGATATTTGCTTTCCTATTAAATAGGTCATGGGAATGGCTTCCACCCACTTCGTCAAATACTCTGTGGTGGTGATGAAAAAATTATGGCCATTGGATGAGGTGGGGGTGATTTTACCAATGAGATCGAGCCCCCACTATGAAAAGGGCCAAGGTGTGATAATTGGGTTGAGCTCCTGAGTTGGTGCATGGATGAGGTCCCCATGTTGTTGACATTGCAAACACCTTTTAACATAGTCATGTGCTTCTCTTTCCATTGTAGGCCAATAGTACCCCGTCCTCAACAATTTCTTGGCCAAAGTCATTCTACTTGAGTGTGAACCATAAATGTCATTATGTACCTCAGTTAAAGTAGTCAAGGCTTCCTCAGTGTTTAGGCAATGTAAAAGGGTCCCTTAAATGCTCCTACAATACAAGGTATCTCCTAGGATGACAAAATGAGATGAATTTTTGACAAAGGATCTTTGTAGATTTGGGGTTATGTCAGCGGGGAGAACTCCTATTCTCAGGTAGGTGTATATATTATGGTACTAGGGATCACTGAGACCAACAATCTCACATAAAAATCTAGACTCTGGTACCTCGAATATTGGTACGATAAGTTGTTCTATGAAGAATTCCTATTTTGGGACGTTGTGCGGGATTTCTAGGAGTGATCCAATCATAGCCATTGCATCCGCTACTCTGCTATTTTCTTTGGGTAGTTGTTCAAATGTGATATCAATGAAGGACTCCTTAAGGCTTTCCACCAACTTCTTGTATGGATTCAACTTATCATCCTTTGTTTGATATTCATTATTTACCTGGTTGATTACGAGCTATGAATCTTCGTAGACCTTAAGAGCCATGATTTGCCACTGCACTGTAATTCTCACCCCTATAACGAGAGCCTCATAATCAGTGATGTTGTTTGTGCATGGGAATGACAACTTGCATGATTTAGGTATGCAGTCCCCTTGCGTAGTGATGAAGGAGATTCCCGCTCCTGACCCATGTTGTGTGTAGGATCCATCAAAATACATTTTCCAGTGATCTAATACACTAAGATTGAAGATTGATTCATCAGGGAACTCTGAAATAAGTGGATTCTTTGCATATATAGGTGCTTCTACTAGTTGATCTATGATTTCTTATCCTTTGATAGCCTTGCATTATGCATACTCAATGTCATGCTTTGTTAGGATCATGACCCACTTTGTCGTTCATCCTGTGAGAGTTGCTTTGGAGAGTAGGTACTTGAGCGGGTCTATTTTTGCAATGAGCTTGATCTAATGTGCTAGTATGTAATGTCTAAATTTTTGTACTACAAACACGACTGCTAGGTAGGATTTCTCAATGGGTGTATAGTTCAGCTCATGTCCCACCATGGTCTTGCTGATGTAGTAGATAGCTCTCTCCTTCCTATTTTCATCATGCTAGGCTAAGAGAGTGCCAAGGGTTGCCACTGTTGCTGATATGTATAAGATCAAGGGTTTCCATGGAATTGGTGGCATAAAGACTGGTGGTGTGAGCAAGTACTCCTTGATCTTGTTGAATGCTTGGTCACATTTCTCGTCCCATTTGTATGCTACCCCCTTGTGGAGTAGATGAGAATATGGGATTTCCTTGTTTGCTATTTGTGCTATGAATTGACAGATGGACTGGAGTCTTCCTTGTAGGCATCTTAACTGCTTCAGTGTCTTAGGTGCTTCCATTTCAAGGATTTCCTTGAATTTGGCGGTATCTACCTCGATTCCTCTCATTGATATGATGTATATTAGGAGCTTACCTAATTGTACCCCAAAAACACACTTCTTTGGATTAAGTTAGACCTTGTACTTTTCCAATCTGTCAAAAATGGAGCTTAGGACTGATATGTGATCTTGTCATTTCTTTGATTTAGCTAGTATGTCGTCCACATAATCTTCCATAATTTTATGGATCAATATCATGAAAGATTAATGTCATGGCCCTTTGTTAGGTTGCTCCTACGTTCTTCAACCCGAATGACATCATATTCCAACAATATGTCCCCCACAGACAAGTGAAAGTTATTTTATGTTGGTATTCTTTAGCTATCATGATCTGATTATATCCCGAGAATCCATCCATTAATGATAGCATCTCATGTCCTACCACCATATCCACGATCATGTCAATTTTTGGAAGTGGAAATTCATTCTTTGGACATGCTTTGTTCAAATCCCTGAAGTTTGTGCGGATGCGGATGCCCCCAGTGGGTTTTGAAATAGGTACAAGATTTGAGACCCACTCTGGATAATCGATTAGTCATATGAACCCTGTATCTAAGAGCTTTTGTAATTCCATTTTGACCAACAAGGCTATTTGGGGATGCATTTTTCTCAGCTTTTGTCTCACAGGCTTCGCTTCACGATATATAGCTAGGTGATGAACCAAAACTTCCGAATCAAGTCCAGGAAATTCGGAATAGCTCCATGCAAATTTTATCTTTCTTTCCTTTAGGAATGTAGCTAGGAGTTCTTGTTCTTCTGTGAGAAGTGACTCGGCATAGAATGTTATGTGTGGTAGTTCCTCCTTTCCTAGATTGGTTGGATTGCATTGTTCAGCCAAAACTACTGAATTTTCTTGATGAATGGCACTAAGAGGAAGATTGAATCCTTCATCCTCCGATGCCTCAGAGAGGTTTTCACTATTGGATGCATCCTTTTATTTTACTATTTTTGGGTCAAAGACCTAAAAACTATTCTCAATTTTTCACTTTTGTGATTGAAGGATTCAATCATTTCCCCATAATAGGCTTGTGTATCCAGTATGATGTTGAATTGAGCTTTATGGTCTCCATATGGTATTGTATCCCACAATCCCATGAATTATGAGAGTGCCTCATCATTTTTGAATGTTTCCAAAATTGGTGGTCCTCGTTGGTTGTAATCGATGAGTTGGGGATATACTAGGTTTATTTCATGGGTTTGATGGTCCAACTCAAAAGATAGGGTGTTGATCATGAATAGGGAGGAATATTCAAAAAGCATAGGCAAGTCAGTTATGGGATCCTAGTCACTACTACAGACATCGGTTATGTCAAAAGTAAAGTTATTTAAGGGTAGACTTGTAGATACTGGTAGCTGAAGGGAGGTTGTCGATAGTTGAGGGGGAGTCTTGATTACTTTAATAGGGGGACTTCTGCCACATATGGTTACACTCAGAGGGGTACATCCCAGGCCAAGATTTTTCATGCAGTTTTCCACAATGATAGGTTCCAATCATCCATTGTTGTTTTTTCCAAGACTTTCTTTCCTATTATAATCCATGTCCAACATTAATTGAAGTCCTCTATTAGCATCATCCATAGGAAGGGATGGAACACGTCTTTCATCTTGATAGAGGAGACTGGATATGTTTCTCTTGTCCACCACTTCTTGGCTTAGATCCCCCCAACTTTTGAATCGAGAGGGATCTACTCTGAAGGTTTGAGATGTATTGGCGGGTTGCAGTTATCTGTGTGATTGAGGGGATTGAGGTAACTCCCCTACCACAAAGGCTCCTTTTTTTCATTTTGTAATCCCCACACCCATTGTCTTTGATTATGACCTTGATTTCAGATATATCAGGAATGGCGGGTGTCTTTGTCCCAGAGGTGGAGGTAATGTTGGTTGGGTCTATATATGGAGTTGAAAGACTTTCATCATTCTTTGGGACTTGGGGGATTTTATAGTATTTTTCTTCTAGGTTTTTGCAATAGGTAAAGGGCTCAGGATCACCCTAGATTGCGACCTCTTGATTTTGGTATGAAAATTTGATGCACTGATGGAAGGTTGATGCAACTGCTTGCATCCCATGGATCCATGAATGCCCCAAGAGGATGTTATAAGGTAAATCAAGGTCGAGGAATTGACATGTGGTTTCCATGATGGCTAGCCCTACTTGAATAGGGAGTTGGATAGTGCCCTAAGACACTCTTTCTTGATCTTCATAAGCTCTGATTGTGATGCCCTTGCCTTTTTCAATGGAATCCTCGGAGAATCCCAGATTCTTTATGAGCTTGAGAGAATAGATGTTTAGACCTACACCCCCAATCCACCAAGACCCTTTTGACTTTGTTTTTATGAACCAGGATTTCAAGGTGGAGTGCATGATTGTGATATGGTTGGGTGGGGAAGTCCCGATCAGAAAATGTGAGGATATTTGGGGTGGTAATGTTTCCGACCATAGCTTGGAATTGTTTAGTATCAAGATTGGCAGAGATGGTAGATGAAGCCAATGCTTCCTCAAGGATTTCTCTATGGGTGGATGAAATATTTAGTAACTCCATGATGGAGATATGAGTAGGAACTCTTCTAAACTGGTCCAAGACGTTGTAGCCATTAGGAGTGAATTTCTGATTTGAGGTGGATGCCCTTGGTGGTTGTGATGACCCAACAATGGTTACTTTTTCGCCGCGTGTGGTGACTCCACAATCAGCTTTGGCTCCCTTGATTCTAACAACAATGACCCATTCACCTAGGGATGCGACAACTTGGTCGTACACATGGTTCACATTGGGATACTTTTGTTTCCCTTTGTCATTTCCTGTGTTATGATCTGACATTGGATTTGTGTAGATCTTAAGATCTTGATTTCCTGATGGTTGTTCCACGTCTATGATCTTGTCATCGATGAGGTCTTGGATTATATTTTTTAGCTTCATGCAATTGGTTGTTGTGTGCCCCTCGATTTTATGATAATCACAAAGGTAATTTTCATTGTACCATGGTGGTTTCACTTGGGGCTCTTGATAATTCTCATAGGTGAGGATTTTGATGAGATTCTCGTTGACCAATTTCTTCATGATGGATTTGACTGATTCCCCAAGGGTTGTGAACTTCCTCTTGGGGGGATATTTGTTTCGCAGGGGTGGTCCTGCTTGATTATTCAGATTGTTGACTTGTTTATTGGGTGGTTGTTGTGATAACACATTAGTTTGCATGTTGTTGCAATTTTTTTTTTGTGGTTGCTGATATGTTTGGGCATTCTATTTCAGAGCACTGATTACAACCTTGGCATCAACCACTCCATCATTAGTGATATTCCTATTTTTCACCCACGTGCGAGGATTTTTGTTATAGCTGGTGGAAGGGCGATTGTCTTGATGTTCTGGATATGTGGGTGTCCCCCCTTATGCAATAAGGGCTCATTTGATGTTGAGCATCTTGGGGATCAGTTGGTCATAAGTGGTGATGCACTACATTTTTAGATGGAATACCAAGGTTTTCTCAATATTGGAAATGATGGTGTAAATTTTTTGCTCTTCCGTCATGGTCCAGTTGCTCCGATTGGCCTTGGATCGCCATCGTTGTAGGAAGGAAGTGAATGATTCCCCCTTACCTTGTTTGAGCGCAGATAGTTCCTCTAGACTAACATCCATGTGAATGTTTAATGCATAATTCTTTATGAATGTGTCTACGATCTCTTGGAATGTTTTGATGCCAGTAGGCAAGTGAGATAACCACTCCAAGGAAGGGCCAACCAAGCTTCAAGGAAATAGCCGTAGTAGATATGTATTGTTATATGCGACTTCCATACAATGTACTTGGAATTCCCTGATGTGATCCTCAGGGTTTCCCAACCTGCGATATTTGTCAAATTTAGGGATTTCAAATCCCTTTGGGAATGGTACCATTGCAAGGATCCTATCGAAATGATAAGGGCACAGATTGCTTGGTGTCCTCATTATTTTCCCTGATTGGAGATCAAGCACTTGCTATGAGAGAAATTTGATTTGTGTTGCCACATCATCTTATGGGTCAAGAGGTGGAGTGATTGTGTTCTGAAGTGATTGAGGTGTTTGAATGATGGGTGGAGCATTAGATATGTTGGTGGGAGTTTGTTGCAAACTCTACTATGTGATTAAGGCTTGTTGATATGCCTGCATTTGTTGTTGTGCCAACAACACTTGTTGTTGGTCTTGTTGCTATTGTGCCAATAAAACTTGTTGTTGCTCTTATTGTTGTTGAGCCAACAAAGCTTGTTATTGGGCTTGGTGTTGAACTGCTTGCTGTAGCACTTGATACTATTGCAAGGATTGTTGATATGCTTGTTCTTGAGTTGCTTGTAATTGTGCCTGGTATTGAGCTTGCACTTGTACCTACTGAGCTAGATATTGGGCTTAAGCTTGAGCCTGCACTTGTTGGGATTCTTGTGCAGCCTGGGTAGCCTATGCGACTAGAGCTGCTTGTGCAGCTTGGGTGGCTTGTTGTTGTTGTAGTAAAGCTTGGGCTTGGGCAACCTGTTCAACTTGTTGTGCTGCTAATTGTGTTTGTGATTGTTGGGCAGCTAGCTGTGCATCTTGTTGATTTTGAATTTGTTGAAGTGCCTTTTGATAGGTGGCTTGTTGAGCTTCTTGCAACATGATGCTAAATGAGTTTTCCATGTTGGGTTTTGGTGGTGGTGGTAGAGGATTAGGAGTAGTTTTGATTGTGCTAATGAGAGGGACCGTTGTATTGATAATTGGGGTTTGGGTGATGGATGGTGTGATTGATATGCTTGGTCCTTGGGAGACCATGTTTTAAGATATTTGGGGGATGGTAGATGATGTGTTGGTTGCGGGGGTTGCTTAGATGGTTTCCACCTGTTGTTGTGATATCGATGGAAAGATGGGTGGATTCGATATGATGTTTTGATTTATGATTGGACCGTTACTCGGATTTTTCTGATTGATGGTAGGTAAAGGTGGAAGGCCTAAACCAAGGGGTGGTGCGGATGTTAACGGTGAAGGTGGAAATGGTGGAAAAATGGGTGGTGTATTCGTTGGGAGAGATGACAATGATGATGAGGGATCGAAGATTCCCCCTAATCTAGATAATCCACCTTCTCCTTGTGAGGTCATGGGGAGAGAGGTTTGTGTGTTGAGAGGATAAATCGATGTTGCATGAAAAGAGGATGGATGGGTAGGATCATGAAATGCAAGAGGAACATGTGGGTGTAATGGATTTAATGGGATGGATTGGCCCAATACGGTGTTTACATCCAAATCTTGGTTGTTCATAAGGGGATGTGTTTGAAGTGCATGAAGCAATGAGCTTCCCTTGTTGGCAATTGGTTGAGTTGGAGCAATGTTGTGATTTGAGGTATGATTTGGGTGATACTTTGACATGGAGGTGTGGGTGGGATTGGAGGAATGATCACAAGAGGCTTCTCTACAATAGTGTTTATGTCAAAATTAGAAGGGAGTTTAGCCCCTTCTTTTTCCAATTCAAGCATGTATTAGGAGGGATTGAGCCTCATCATGACATTGAAAATCCTATGAGTTTCGGGATTTTGAACCATTTCAATAATTTCATCTTGTGTCATCCACTTGACCTTCCTCTTGAGGATTTTGTGATGATAGAGGAAGATTGCTTAGGGGGGTGCCTAATCCAATGGGATTCATTTCAGGAGCGGTTTGGCTTAAATCACTAAAAGTCGATGTTTCTTTGTTGGTTTCCATGTTCTTCTTGTGTCGCAATCTAGTTTGCACCATAAAATAGGGATCAATTTTAAAGAATATGTGAGATGAACCTCTAATTCTTTAGATTGATCTAACCTTAGGCACAAAATAGAAAAAATAGGATGATTAAGGATCAAAGTGTGATGATGAGACAAACAGAAGATGGATGATGTGAATGATTGAACCCTTTGAGAAATCTTGAAGGAGATACTAGACTTTAGGACTTGATTTGATTTGATTTGATTTCAACCTTGGCTTGATTGGATTTTGATTTGGATAGTGAACTCATAAACTCTAAGAGGTTGGATGTTGTCTTAGAGTAGACTTGTACACAGGATGATAATTTGACTATGTAAAGAAGGATTCATCTATACACCCCTAGTCAAACAAGATTATTTTGGCTTGATTTGCCTTTAGAATTTGGATAGTAAACTTATAGACCTCAAGATGTTGGATGTTATCAAGAAGTAGACTTTTTCATAAAGCTGATAATTTGACTAAATATGTGGAGAAGGATTCATCTACACAAATCTAATCAAACAAGATGATTTGGATTTTCCAAAAGTCTAGAATGAATAATTTTTTCAAGATTTCCAAGAGTTGTTGGTGAGATGAGATTTGATTGATGCTTGAGGGATGAATGAGAATGATGACTTTGATCCTAGATTAGACCTAGATAGAACTCTTTTCTACAAGACCTCAGTATTGAAAAACATGCTTGGTACTCCCTATGTGAGAAAATCAAACTCTTGAAAAAGACTTGTATTTTGTTGGCAATAAAACTCGTACAAATTAGGATTGTTCTTTGATGCACGTTTGTAAAAGTTGAAAGTCAATATTTCTCTAAATTCATACAACATAGACAAACGTTTCTTGTGAGATTTTTGAATAAAACCTTTGGACTTTGGTTTTCGGATTTTGATCTTTTGAGAAATCATTTGAAAGAGCACATGTGTGGGTTTCAATTGTTTCTTAGCTTTGTTTAATGAATTCATTTTACCAAAAACAATTCTTGATTAGCTTTTCCAAATTAGATGTCTAATGTCCTAACCTCTTCTCATCCCACAAAGTTCATTATGTGGAAATCAAGGAAATCAAGGCAAAAGTTTCCTAAGGTTGACTTTAGTGAGAATAAATTATGATATAAATCCAACTACTTAGAAGCCTCTAAGGATGAAATCCCTAGGGCAAGCAAGAGCACTTGGATTTGTCAAAGGTATTTGTTCCCCCTAAAGGGTTTGAAATTTTGAAGACTTTTTGAATGTTTGTTTTTCAAGGATTTTAGCTCCAAGCAAAGTATTTTGATTTCAAAGAATATGCACAACCCTAGGATGAAAGGAGACAATATTTGTTGAGTTCCCACTTGGATAAATCCATCTACACCTACTCTTAGCGGATGATTAGATGCTTGACCACACAGGCTCCCCCTTATAGTGCACTCGCTTCTCGGGTTAGCCAGCCATTAGTACCCATGAAAATCCCATGGAATACTTCTCATCTCTACCAAGAGCCGTAAAAATGTGGGATGACTTCAGAACAATCGTTCTTGCATCAACAAATAGATAGGGTTTTTTTGCTTTTACACAATTTTGGCTCGTAATCAAGGCACCCATTTAGAAAGCCACATGAGAGGCAAGATCAAATCATATAAAGAGTATCACCTGCTTTTCCGTAGGAGTTCCTGTAATGATGAGATTTTTTTAGCATTCAAATTTATATACCGGTTGGGAGTACCTTGGTGTTTAGTTCGTTACCGATTTGAGTCGTTCCCTTGGGGTGAGTACTTTTTCCCACCAAAGGAGGCTCTCTAAAGGTGAACAATAGCGAAGGAGTGTATTTGTAGTTCAACCACCTAACACATTTAGGTGGGAGCACACACAATACATTTTATTCACACTTGCAAGGTTCGTTCAATTTTAAGAATCCAAATTGAAGTGTGGAGGTAATCATTTATACAACCTAATATCACAAAAAGAATTTTGGTTCTCAAAATCTCTGTGACGTGCAAGAGAAGTGTGTACATCTTTTAAATGATATTAATTTGGATAAGTGATTACAAAACAAAGAGTACACATGTTCATTTTAACCACAAAACAATTATATGAATTATTTTTAGGCACCAACTTTGACTTGTGTGATATTTGTTTGTTCATTTATTAAGTCCCAAGACAAAATCTAGTGAGTTTTCCTATGGTTCTTTTTAACCCCTGTTGGGTCTCAAAAACGCAGGTTTGAACCACAAGAGGTTGCCAAGCTCTCACAACACTTTTGGTCAATGCACAAGGCCAATTGATGCAATTGAACCTTCTTCTCTTTAGGTTCTACTAGACCAAGGCGGGTGAACCTATGTGAATGATGCAGATTGAAATGTACTTCCTGGTGAAACAATCTACCCACAATGGCAAATGGAACTGGATAGACAAAATCACTATAACTACTCCTACTCCTACTGCACAAAAGAAAGTATTTTGAATAAACTGTTTGATATGAATTTTCATCTCTGGGTTGAGGTAGATCACTACCTTCTGTCCACATGGGCAATGGAGTCAAAAATCATGAATTATGTGTGTTTCCTTCTCTGGCTTAACTCTAGTTGTTAGGAAATTTGAAAATGAAATTCTAATGACTGGCATACAACTTCATTTATTTATGATTTGTACTGGAATGTTTCTCTATCAGTTTCTAGTTCAACAATCCAAAAGAAATCCTTAAATCATTGTGACTTATTAAAAGATTTTAATTCTGAATTGCAGACACCAGTTAATTAAATCACACAAAATAAGAGTGCATTATGATAAGTCAGAGATATACTTGATATGCTGATTTAAATGATTAAAAGACCTCAAGTTGGAGACAACCAAAATAAAGACTATGAATTTTATATATCACAACAACTGAACACCAGAAAGAAAATCACCAATTAAATTTTTTTATCTCCATTGATTCTATTTCAGGAAAGGCTCTGTACATTATTTGCATTCCCAGTCCATTTTCTGGAAAAATCTAACTACTACTCTATCTACACCCCCCGCCCCCCTTCAACTGAATTTTCAAAATATTTATACATCATATACCAAGCGTTGCAACCATTCACTTTCCTGTTACAACTGTTTGTATTCATTAATTAGAAAATAAAATATTTGATTAAGTTGCCTTATTGGCAAATCAAATATTTTCAATTATAGTTCTTTTTATTTCTTACTTTAATACTTTTTTCCGCCTGTGTTTTACCTTCCCATGGCTTTTATTTTGTTTACTGCTCCACCGCTGGCTTCACACTTTCTCCTTGCGGTATCGCGGTGTTTGACTTTGATTGCCTGCCATGAGCTTCCTTTTCCTTACTGCCATAGTTATCTCCACCATTTACCGCCTTATCGTGGTCTGCTTGTTGCCTCACCATAGTAGCACGGTGTCTCCTCCTAACCGCTGCTTAGCTACTGCTTCCGTATAAGTGAACTACCACAGTCACTGGCTTGATTGCTAGCGGTATCGTAGTAGCTGCTCTACAAACTGCTAACCGTTCATCCTCATCCACCGCATTACCGCGGTCTATGTGTTGCCTCCCCACGGTACTGTGATTCCTAGACTTTCATTGCTCTCGTGCCACCATGGTCACTGTGTTGATCGCGCGCGGTGTATCGGTAAACATTATCTGTTATGCCTCACCGCTTACCAACTATCCACTACACTACCGCGGTCATTGGCTTGACTGCCAGCGGTACTGCGGTAGCTATCTTTGCCGCTTAACACTTTGTCACTGGTTGCTCAGTGTTCACTGCTCCATCACCGGATTCATTCTAACTGCCAGCGGTATAGCGGTAACCGATCACCGATCGCCACACTGCTAACTCCCATCTAGGCTGACTGCCCTCGTTGACCGATAATTGTTTACTGTGCCACCGCGGTGTATGACTTGACAGTGTACGGTATAGTGGTAAACCTTATCGTGATAGTGCCTAACCATCACCTCTATACCGTGAGCCACTTTGCAAAAGGCTATGGTAAAGTGATAAAGGGTGTTGGCATATGAAATGTGATTAGTGTGGCAACAATATAGGATATTTTAGCTTTATGCAAAGTGGTGAAATGAATTTTTATAGAAAGATAGTGAAAACATTAGGCTCAAAATGGAAAATCATTTAGTTTTTTGATGAAAATTTTGGGTTCTAACAGTGGCTCCTGTTGGGGATGAGTGATTGTGCAATCACTGCAAGAATCCAGAATATCTTTGGGAGAGCAAACCAAGTAAATTATATAAAAAATGAAGTCAATGGCAGCTGGAGGGAATGAAAAAGTGAAGGATATGAAAATTGAGCAAAGGAGAATGGAAAATGACCCTAAGCTACTATACATGGAAAGAAAGCAATGCTTTCAATAAGGGAATTCTTGAGATTGTCCATGTGCTGGCAAACCCAAACCCTTCTTAAACTACTGTGCATGGAAAAGAGTATTTAAAGAGGCATTGCTAAGAATTGTCCATGCACTGGCAATCCTTAATCCTCTGTACCTACTCTAGTTCAAAAAATCCAACCATAAGGGATGGCCCCAGGCCACCCCAAAAAGAGGAACCCACACTTTCCTCTGTCATAGACATTGTTCTAAATAGAGTTCATTAGGTTTCTTTTAAAACTCTCCATTCCACCTGCCTTGCAACATGCACTGCCATTGAAAACCTTTAGGAAATCATTGTATTAAACTTGAATCATATTCATTTGACCACTCTGTATTTCATCACTCTCATTATCATATGAAAAATATTTATCACCCTCAGCATACAAAGACTTAACAAAACATTCATAGGCATGCTCATTATCATATGTTGCTGAATGATCCAATAGCTGCAATGGGACCTAAAAATTTGAATGCTTCACATGGGAATCTACAAATTCTATCTCGTCAACATCTTCTGAAATAATCAAATCAAAATTACTTTCCATTTCTTTTCTATCACCAGTTGGCATTGACACATACCTTTGATCCATACAACCATCCTCATACATACTTGAATCAAAAAATGATGGACACTCATCATAAATAACATGCAAACTAGTATCTTTTTCTTGCAGGAAAAAAACATTCAAGTCACATACCTCTTCTTGGACACAAATAGATTCATGATCAGCTTCAAAAATTTCATCACTATGAGAGATGGACATGGAACCATTTGAATTATTACACACAGTACCTTCACTATCAAAGCATATATAGGCTGGAACCAAAACTCTGGAATCATCTTTATGTGCATACTTCTGGTATTCAAGAGTTAACACATCTGAAATTTGCTCACTATTGAGTGAACAAGTCTCTGCTTCCATATCTTCTACCATGTATCCAACCTCTTGATCTTCATAAGAACTGCAACAATCACTTTGTTGAAGATCAACATCCACAATTTCATCTTCACAATTTGACTCACAATCTGTTATGCAAGAGAAACTCTCCATATATTCATTGTTGGAAGGTATGATATCTTCTATTTCAGCTTCTGAAGCATTTTTGATGTACTCCCCAGATGATGTGTCCCCACCAATATCATCAATGTTGCAATCATCTTCTAAATCTGAGAAATTGTCATTAGAAATCCTAGTAACACATGCTTCCTTTGTTTGTTGCATTGTTTGAGCATCCATTATACCACTACTAGATTTATTATTGCCAGTATCCATGTACATTGTCCCGAGCATGGAATCAATAAATTTATTTACTACATCAAATTCTTGTTGTTTTAATGATTCTGACCAATAAATTGTTTCAGGCTCTGATGCTCTTAGAATTTGTGCAACAAATGTGGGTCTTGTAGGCCTAAAATGAGGAGGTAATTGCATACAAATGTCTAACATCTTGTTGTATAAAGAACTCAAATATTCTCCCTTATATCTCCTTATGTCAAGAAAGGCATCCACAATATTTTTATCTCTCTCTTGAACTTGAATATACTCCTCAAAAGTGTTTTGTTGTGAATAGAGTACATTACCTTTATTACCAATGTTCTTCTCAGTTGTATCTTGTGGTATTTTTGGTGTCCAAGATCTCCTGGCATTTGTGTCTTCATTCTCACTATATGATGGCCTATTTGGTGATGTACTTGGAGCACATTCAGCTCTCAATTGCAACATTCGTTGTTTCACTTGTAGTGTTTTTTTTTCCCAGTGTAACATTTGTTGTTCCAATTCTTCCAACTCTCTTATTGACTATTGTATTCTCTCTTCTTCTTCCATCCTGACAAAATATTACTGCTTCACAACACTCATGCATTGTTTATCAAATGAAATAGAGTCACCACCTACTTTTCCCAAAAGTAGGAAAATGATTTTTTTATTTTTTTTGATATTGCTTTGGTTTGCCCTAGTGGAATCTCCAAAAAATGTGAAACTTTATTGACTCTATAAATGGAAAGGCTGGAAAATTTTCTGAGTAATTCCCCAGTAGAGTCGCCAAACTATTGGGACTCAAAAACACAGGTTTGAACCATGAGAGGTTTCCAACCTCTCACAACGCTTTTGGTCAATGTAAAAGGCCAATTGATGCAATTGAACCTTCTTCTCTTTAGGTTCTACTAGACCAAGGCAGGTGGACCTATGTGAATGATTCAGATTGAAATGTACTTCTTGGTGAAACAATCTACCCACAATGACAAATGGAAGTGGATAGACAAAATCACTATAACTACTCCTACTCCTACTACACAAAATAAATTATTTTGAATAAATTGTTTGATATGAATTTTCATCTCCGGGTTGAGGCAGATCACTGCGTTCTGTCCACATGGGCAATGGAGTCAAAAATCATGAATTATGTGTGTTTCCTTATCTGGCTTAACTCTAGTTGTTAGGCACTTTGAAAATGAAATTCTAATGACTGGCATACAACTTCATTTATTTATGCTTTGCACAAATAGTACTGGAATGTTTCTCTATTAGGTTCTACTTCAACAATCCAAAAGAAATCCTTAAGTCACTTTGACTTATTATAAGATTTTAATTCTGACTTGCAGACACCAGTTAATTAAATCACACAAAATAAGAGTGCATTATGATAAATCAGAGATATACTTGATATGCTGATTTAAATGATTAAAACACGTCAAATTGGAGACAACCAAAATAAAGACTATGAATTTTATATATCACAACAACTGAACACCAGAAAGAAAATCACCAATTAATTTTTTTTATTCCCATTGATTCTATTTCAGGAAAGGCTCTGTACATTATTTGCATTCCTAGTCCATTTTCTAGAAAAACCTAACTACTACTCTATCTACCCCCCCGCTTCAACTGAATTTTCAAAATATTTATACATCATATACTAAGCATTGCAACCATTCACTTTATCGTTACAACTGTTTGTATTCGTTAATCAGAAATTAAAATATTCGATTAAGTTGCCTTATTGGCAAATCAAATATTTTCAATTATAGTTCTTTTTATTTCTTACTTTAATACTTTTTCTCACCTGTGTTTTACCTTCCCGTGGATTTTATTTCGTTTACCGGTCCACCGCTGGCTTCACACTTTCTTCCTACGGTATTGCGGTGTTTGACTTTGATTGCACTGCCACGACCTTCCTTTTCCTTACCGCCACGTTTATCTCCACCGTTTACTGCCTTACCGTGGTTTGCTTGTTGCCTCACCACAGTAGCGCAGTGTCTCCTCATAACCACTACTTAGCTGTTGCTTCCCTGTCACTGCACTACCGCGGTCACTGGCTTGACTGCCAGTGGTACTGGGGTAGCCACTCTGCAAACTGCTAATCGTTCATCCCCATCCACCGCATTACCACGGTCTATGTGTTTCCTCCCCATGGTATTGCGGTGCCCAGACTTTGACTGCTCTCGTGCCACCGCGGTCATTGTGTTGACTACATGCGGTGTATTGGTAAACATTATCTGTTACACCTCACCAATTACCAACTGTCCACCGCACTACCGTGGTCACTGGCTTGACTACCAGTGGTACTGCGGTAGCTATCTTTTCCACTTAACGCTCTATCACCGGTTGCTCAGTGTTCACCGCTCCACTGTCAGCTTCATTCTAACTACCAACGGTATAGCGGTAACTGCTCACCGACCACCACGCTGCTAACTCCTGTCCAGGCTGACTGCCCTCGCTAACCGTTGACTATTTACCATGCCACCGCGGTGTATAACTTGACAGTGTGTGGTATAGCGGTAAACCTTATCGTGACAGTGCCTAACTGTCACCACTATACCGCGATCCACTTTGCAAAAGGCCGTGGTAAAGCGGTAAAGGGTGTTGGCATATGAAATGTGATTAGTGTGGCAACAGTATAGGATATTTTAGCCTTATGAAATGTGGTGAAACTAATTTCTATAGAAAGATTGTGAAAACATTAGGGTCAAAATGGAAAATCATTTAGTTTTTTGATGGAAATTTTGGGTTCTAACAACCCCTTTGATTTTTTCTTTTTAAGCCCAAACAAAATTTAGTGAGTCCTAAAAGCAAGAAGGTAGAAAATCCTTAGAAAAGGGATTATAATTTCTCCCTAAAGTATTTAAAAACACTTGATACAATGAGATAATGAGGTCATAAAGAACCCTTGGTCTTCGTTTCCTTCTTTCACCTCTGATCAAGTCAACCAGTAAAAAACTAGTTAATACTGCAAAAAAAGAGGCCAAAAACTAGTTAGAAGTCAAAATAACCAAAATGAAAAAAAGAACATGCTAAAAATAAACTGAAATATACCTTTTACCCAACTTCAACGGCGTAATCTGCGATTGCAACGTAGTTTGGAAAAGTCAGAGCTGCTATATAGCACCGCTTGGGACTGAGAGCAGTGCTCTGCACAAAAACAATGAGCACGATTGCGACGCAATTTGGTCCAATGAAGAAGTTTGAACTTTGGACGACCAATGATGCACTTTGAAAATTCAAATTTTTGGGCGGGAAGAACTCAACGTTGCAATTTGGAGTTTGCAATGGTGCTATATTGGACCGCTGGACTGATAGCGGCGGAGTTTCCTGTAGACACAAAACATTAGCAAAAAATCACATAATTTTTTTTAAATAAGTGTTAGTTTTAGATCCAGATCTGCCCTCCTTCTAGCACCAAAATGTGAATGGTGAATATATACCTACACAAACACAAGAGAAAAAACATATAATTAGATCATTATGCAAGTTAGATCAACATTCCCCATGAAATTAGTTTGAAACATAAAAATAGGAAATAGAATGAAGAACACAACAATGAAAGCTATCAAATCCTATTCTAATGAGAAAAATCTCAATCCCATGGGGGAATTGGAGCCATTTTGATGTGGAAAATGGCCCTTTCCCAATTCCTTCATGCAAAGTGATGATCTTTAGGGACTGTTGTTGCTTCCTTGATGAATTTTTTGAATAACCTAGCTAAATGGATTGCAAAATGTGAAAAATTCTATGAACTCAAAAGCTAAATGCCTATAGTGATTGTGCTCTTAGTTGATGGATCTTAGATTCAAATGAGAGTCCCCTATAAATAGGAGAGAATGATGGAGGAAGAGGCAAAATGGATGAATGTGGGATAAAAGACCAACCAATGAGAGATGACCACTTGTCCACATGTAATTGGAGGAGGAATGACCACATTTTGATGAATGTGCAAATAAATGAAGTTAGGTGGAATTTAAAATTTGTTAAATGAAAAGTTGGAGGGAGAGAAGAATGGAGTAAATGCCACTTGGCTCAAGGCAAAGGACATGTAAGATGCCTTTAATGCTTTGTTGGGTGTACTCATCCCTTTTGGATGGATTTTCAAATTTGAGGAATATTCCCCTATTGATGCCAAGTTGAGAGAAAATAGAGGAATTAATAAACCAATTAATTTGATTTATTGTGCAAGTTGCAAAATCTAGAGGATTTGAGGGATTAGGATTAGGATTAATCATGATTTGATTAAATTAGATGAAGATTAGCTAATTTGAAAATTTGACTTAGATTTTTGGATTTAAATAAATCAAAGTTGAGAGGAATAATGGATTTAGATTTAATTAAATAAACTTTGATTTATTTAGTTAAAGAGGGTAGTGTTAGATTAAATCAAATAAAGATTAATTTATTTAATTTAAAAGAGATGAACTTAGAGAGTAATTAAATAAAGTGAATTATTTAATTATAAGAGGGATTATTGGATTAATTAAATAAAATAATTTATTTAATTAATAGAAGTGAGTGACTTAATTAGATAAATTTGATTTATTTAATTAAGAGAGGAAATACGATGAATTTAATCAAATAAAGATTATTGAATTAAATTGATTAGTAAAGGGGGTGATTTAGGAAGAAGTGATGTTAGTAAGATTAGGATCAGATGTGTAAGATCAATCTGTATATTTTATGTGTCTACAGATATCAAATGCTTTATTCATAGATAAACATTAAGATTCTTGATGCTGACCTTCAACAAATGTTTATTGCCAATTTACAAAACATAATCAAACCAAACTTGAGATGTTGAAATTTCCATCCTTCAGACAATTATGTACAACCCTTTGTGATTATTAGAATATGGCTTATGGTCATGATGTGAAAAATCCTCCTAGCCATCCTGAAAAGCCCGAATCTGCAACTCAAAATAGCTACCAACCTTTCAAAAAGAAAAATAAGGGATTTTTACAACTTAATTTCCCTCAACCAAATCAACAAGTTGATAACCATGTGGCTACTATAAAGATGACAAATCCTTATTCCTTTGCGGATAGGAATAGAAAATTTACTCCTCTACCTGATACCCTTTACAATATCATGTTGTAGCTCATATAAAACAATATGTTTTTCTTACCTCCTATTAGAGCTCCTAATCCTAATAAACCATTACCTGTAGGATATAGACCAAATTATTATTTCCATTATCATCAACAAAATGGACATGATATGGAATATTGTGAGCATCTAAAAAATCTTGTGCAAGACTTCATTGATTCTAATCATCTTCTAATTGGAGGTGTGAATGATCAAGGTAATAATTTTGTAGCTTCTCCTAACCATAATCCTGTTCTTTCTTCTCATGCTGCTGCAATAGATCTTTGTACAACATTTTCTCATTGAATATGACATCCCTGCTTCTCACAATTTTCTTATTTTCAAAATCCCAAAGTCTATAACCAAATTCATCTATGCCATATCCAACAAATATACATTTCTTTGATTTTGCATCAAGCTTGGTTCTATTTTCAGAATCTATATGTGCAAATGCTTCACAACCGAAGGTTTTTAGAAAATAATAACTTACCTTCTTACCTTTCCATGCTTCCTTTGGAATACCACAACCCAAAGGATTAGAAGGACCTCTATTAATTAAATAAACAGCAGTATTTACAGCCTCTGCCCACATGTTTAAAGGCAACCCAACATGCAATCTCATAGTTCGTGCACGCTCCATTATTGTTCTGTTCATACGCTCAGCCACTCCATTTTCCTGTGGAGTCCTTGGAACCGTTTTCTGCCTATGAATACCATTAGAGGAACAATAATCTTCAAACTCTTTGCTGCAATACTCACCACCATTATCAGATCTGAGACATTTCAACTTTTTACCTGTCTCATTCTCAACCAAGCTTCTCCATTTTTTAAAAGTTTCAAATACATCAGATTTCTGCCTAATGAAATAAATCCATACCTTCCTAGTTGCATCATCGATGAATGTGACATAATAATGAGAGCCACCGAGAGAAGATACCTGAGCTGGTCCCCATACATCCGTATGCACAAGCTCCAATTTCTCATCCTTCTTTTGTTTCCCATCCTTGAGAAAACTAACTCTCTTTTGTTTGCCATACACACAACTTTCACAGAAATCCATGTTAACACATTTTAGACCTGGTAAAGCATTCTTTGAATGAAGTACTTTCATACCTTTTGCACTCATGTGACCAAGTCTGTTATGCCATAGTACTGATTCAGAATTTGCAGCAACTATCTGATTTTCTTCCTGCTGAACTGCAGCAACTGTTCCTGAACATTGATTTTTATCTGCAATAGCTAAAGTAGAAGGAACAGTATGACCTGTACAAAGATATAAGGTGCCTACTTTCACACCTTTTGCTACCACTAAGGCACCTTTTGTAACCTTCCAATTTTTATCACTAAATGTAACAACACAACCTTCATCATCTAGTTGCCCTGCTGAAATTAAATTTCTTTTTAGCTTTGGAACGTGCCTTACCTCATGTAGTAGCCAATGATTCCCATTCTGCAACTTAATCTTGATGCTTCCCTTTCCAACAATTTGACAGGGTTCATTATCTCCCAAATAAACCAGCCCAAAATCCCCTTGGACATAATCAAGAAAATAATTTCTATGGGGCGTAGCATGAAATGAAGCCCCTGAATCTAACACCCAAGAATCATCAACATTGTCAAGAGAAAGAATCAAAGCATCCTCATCAGATTTATTACTTACCACATTTGCCTCTTTATTTCCTTCCTTTTCGTCTCCTTCTTTATTTTTCCGAGACCAACAATCTTTCTTTAAATGACCTGGCTTACCACAGTACCAGCAATCCCTCTTGTCTCTAGATTGGGACCTTCTGTAACTTGATTTTCCTCGTGACTTCCCACGACTTCCATAATTGTTTCTTCTCTCCTTTGTTCTACCCCTGCTTTCTGCATTCAAAACACTGCCTGATGTGGATGTTCCACCTGAGCTTTTCCTACGAATTTCCTCGCTCAAAATAACACCAACAACATCATCAAATTTCAATGTATTTGAACCAGAAACAGAATTGCTAACAGCCATTACCAAGCTATTCCAGCTTTCAGGCAAAGAACACAGAATCAAAAGAGCCCTAACTTCTTCATCAAAGTTTACTTTTACAGAAGTTAATTGACTGGTAACTGTATTGAACTCATTTAAATGATCAGTAACTGATCCACCTTCTACCATTTTCATATTAAATAAACGCTTCATAAGAAATACCTTATTCGAAGCGGAAGGCTTTTCATACAACTTTGCTAGGGTTTCCATCAACTCTAGAGTTGTCTTTGCTGTTGTGATATTGAACGCCACCGATTGTGCCAGGCATAAGCGAATACTGCCAAGTGCCTTTCTGTCCAAAATATCCCAGTCCTCATCCGACATTGCTGTAGGTTTCTTGGTTTTCCCTTCCAATGGCCGCCATAAATCCTTCTGATAGAGATAGTCCTCCATCTGCATCTTCCATAACTGATAGTTCTGCCCATTGAACTTATCAACCTTCATCTTACCCTCGTCTGCCATTGCTCCCACTTAACTGTGAGACTCCCACTCAACTGTGAGACTTTCCTGCAAACGATAATAAAAAACAATCCGCTCTGATACCACTTGTTAGGTTTTCAATGGCAGATATCTAAAAGCTAAATGCAGATTTTATTTGATAAAATCTGCATTTAGCTTTTAGATATCTGCCATTGAAAACCTAACAGCTCCTAATCCTAATAAACCATTACCTGTAGGATATAGACCAAATTATTATTTCCATTATCATCAACAAAATGGACATGATATGGAATATTGTGAGCATCTGAAAAATCTTGTGCAAGACTTCATTGATTCTAATCATCTTCTAATTGGAGGTGTGAATGATCAAGGTAATAATTTTTTAGCTCCTCCTAACCAAAATTTTCAAATCTTTACAAATCCTATGCTGAAACATACTATTCCATTTGTCAAAGCTAGTGAAACAAAGAATGGTGTGATGAATGTTGACACAAATGACAAAAACATAAAAGATGATAATGAAGAAGAACCGATTAAAATAGTGGCATTTATTGAGGCTAAACCCCGTAAAGGCTTAGCCAAAACCCCTCTTGATATTGCTTTCTCACAAAAATAAAAACTTAAACATGCACCTGATGGTCCTCTTTACATAGCTGGAAGAATCAATGACAAGCCTACTAATGGGATATTAACTGATCTTGTCTATGTAGAGAAAGTGATCATTGAAGAATTCCTATTTGTGCATGAACTCTATCAAGATACATATGACAAACTGAAAGCATGAATCAAAATGCATAATGGTTTTGATTCCTAGGATGGGATCGATAAATCTAACTTTAAAAGTTAGACCAAAAACATTAAATGTCTCATTCACCATTGTCTCGTCGTTGGACCAATTTTGTGTAAAGTTAGGCTATCCATGGCTTCACTTCGTGAATGTCATCCCATCGGTTGTGCATAAATGTTTAAAGTTTCCCTTTGGCAATAAATTCTTCACTATACACCATAGTGGCTTTAATCCCGTGTCTTCCCGAGCAAACTTTTCATTAGATTTCTGTTGGCCCAAGCTGATTGAACCGATTAGACCTTGTGAGGACTAATTTTTCAAATCATATCAAAAGTTTAAGGCGAAATGCATAGCAGAATTATCCCTTAGAAACATGCCGCAAACCATGATTGAGTACCTATCCTTGCCAAACCGATGATTTAGCAAAAATCCCTTCCAAATATCCAAAAGCAACCTATGAAAAATCCTCCTACCATTTCCTATAAGAGACCATGAGATAACCAAAACAATCATGTTGTGCCTCCTAAATTCAAACAAGTTTACAAATCCAAAGAGAAAGTGGTCGAGCAACCTCCTATGGTTCCTTTCGTTCTTCTACTAAAGGAAGAAAATAAGCCTATGGTTGACAAACTCACTCCTACACAAATGCAAATTGAGAATAGATTGAAACAAAACCGAAATGCTAGAGAGCATAGGCGTAGACGTCATGTTATTGCTCGTATGTTACAAAATCAAGAAGAAAAGAGCAACATAGAAAATAAAAATCCAAACTTGTCTCTAGCAAGGCATTATGTCTCTTCGCCCTTACCACAATGTAAACATGAACAAATTTCTATGGATATTTTCATTCGATCTATTGTCGTGATTAATCTAGATGATGACATTGATATTGCAAAGATTGATGAACAAGTGCATACTGAGTTGACTTCATTGTTTTCCTCTTCCATGAGATTAAATGACAACTCCTAAAAAGAGTGTTGAACTTGGTGCATCCCCTAGTTTGACACCTGATGTTATCCCTTTGGTTAGTTGTTTGCCTTTCGTATATACCGATCAAGATTGGGATGCAGATGAACTGATATAGGTTGACTCACATATGCATTACTAATACTTTGCCTTATTTTATTTTTCATGTTTCTTTATGTGATTGCATGTACGTAATGTGATCCCTTGTGTTTTTTGTTTGATGTATCTCTCTCTCTCTCTCTCTTTTTGTGCATTCCTCTATATGTATCTACATGAACTTCCAGATGTCATAAATATTTTATCCTTTTTTTCATTTGTCTTTTTTTCCTTTTGGGGATGATGCAAGGCATCGAGACATTTAGGTCTCTTCCATGTTGACCCAAAAGGATTTTTCTTTGTTTTCAATCTTTATGTGTCATTATTCTAGTTCTATGAGTATGTAGGGAATGATTACGTTTCTGAGCTCTATGACAACATTGTAGAAAAGATATACTAACCCTGAATCCATAGATCCCTTATGTATTATTTGGGGAAACCCCTCCCTCCTTTTTCATGGTGTATCTTTATTTCAGAAACATATGACTTGGCATAGGGTTTTTCAAGGAAAGCTCTCATATTTTAGGAGTAAACATTGGCTACTTTAAAGAAATTTCTCGCAAAATGGTGTTAGCAACCACTTTAAAGTGGGGGCATACATTGATAATATCTTTCGACATTTTACATGTTTCATGGTGTGATTTGTTTTTCTTGTGATGCATCCTTTTTTTGGTGATGTCATTGGGTTTTATGTCCTCCAAGAGTTTGATATTCCTTAGCATATAAATTTCCTCTTAGTGGCTTGATGTGATACAATGCATTCTCTAATTTGTGAAACTTTTACTCTTGAATTTCCCTCTCTTGGAGACATTAGGCACGATGTTCCCTAAGAAGAAGACCTTACACGAACGAAACAAAATCCATTCGAACAAAAAACTTTACTAGCATTATTTTTCACAAGTGTTTGGCATAACACAACTTGCCAACCTTGTGAAGCTTGAAACCCTAATTCAAGGCCACCTAGCATAACACACCTTGCTTGCCTATGGAGCCTTGCCATGTGCATAGAGATAGGAATGTGAGTGGTTCCCTATCAGAGTCATCAAAGGGATAGCTTTGGTATGGTAAGTATAGTAAGAGATGACATATAGGCATGAATTTCTCACTAAGCCACCTTCTTGGAGGGATACTCACCTAGTGGATGACTTGAGGTTCCACTACCTTGGAGTGAGCGTGCATGCCATTTGCATAGTGGACATCGAGTTCTTCTTGCAAACGTTCTTAGACAAATAGCTAAGACATGTTCCACATCATGTTGGACAGTCGAGGCTTGATCCTCCCCCTTCTCTTGGACAAATAGTTGAGACATGTTCCACATTGCGTTGGACAGTCGAGGCTTGATTTGCCTCTCTTTTTCTTCTTGGTCTTTGATGTTGCATGATTGTGTATCTTTTCCATTGCTGCATACATAAGTGTCTTGAATGTCTACTTTAGTGTGAGTTTGACATGGGGTCATACTCTCACTAAAGTGGGGAAAAAATGTAGTGTCGAAAAAAGTATCCCTTTTTCACACTTAATTTGGGAATAATTAATATTAAAATGAGCTTAATTATGCCTTGATTTAGTATTGTAATGTGTTTTACACACTCACATTAAGTTTAGGACCCTTCTTAATAAAATGGACTTAATGGTGCCTTATTTAGGGTGTTGTAAAGTGTATGTGAAAGTGCATAGGGATTTATTAATTAATTGAGGTTAATCTGAGCCTTAGTTGGCCCCTTTAATTCAAATCCAAGCCTAATTAATTACAGATTCTGAGGGATAAAGCCTGAAATTCATAAATGATATTACACAACACTTTATTTTACAAGGTGTGTGTCCTAGGTTAGTGAGCTAGGACCCATTTTCCACCTAGCGAATGGGTCCTCACTAGGTCCTAGGACCATATTTATACATAACATTTCACAATCCCCAAAGTGTGTCCTAGCTAAGTGAGCTAAGGACCCATTCGCCACATGGAAAATGGGTCCTCACTTAGACCTAGGACCCCTCTTTTGGATATGTTTTTGGCAGGATTTTAATGATTTGAAATCCTAGATCTGATGTCGACTGTGTTATTCAAATTTTGGGAATTAAGAATAAGTTATGTGTAAATAAAAGGTTATTTCACATAATTAAAAATCTAAAAAAAAATTATGAGCAAGTCCTAATAGCAAGTTTATGAGATCAAGAGTTCACAAGATAATTTCCAAGGTATTCAAAGGTATATTTAAATAAGAATATTGTAGCAATCAAAGGTCATTTCATCATGTCAAAGGCATAGTTCATCATGCATGTTGTTGAGTTAATGTGTTGATGTAGCATTGAAGATCTAATTCAAGTATTGTTTCAAATCAAGTTTTATGATCAAGATCTATATCAATTGAGTCCACTTCATGCTAGATTGAAAATTTGTACTCCAAGGTTTCAATCAAGGTTTGGTGAGTTGTTACATGTTATTTTTCATTCATCATTCCTTTATGCATTGTTTCATTACAAGGTTTAATTACCAAAACAGGGTTTGACCAAGGCAAGCTCCTATTCCCTAACAAAACAATTTCTTCTCCTTTGATGTGTGATTGTAGGTTTTAGTTTGAAGATCTTTTGGAAAGAAAAAGTTTTGAATGTTGTCACCTTTCTTGCAAAATCATAAAAACTAAGTTACATAATTTATTTTCGAGTTTCCAAAAATCTCCAACTAGGATCTGGGAGTGCAAACATTGAAGAACAAAACCTAAAAATCGATTTTCCAGAACCCTAGCTAGGAGCCATTCACCACTGGGCGAATGAGTCCTCAGTAAGGCTTGAAAAATTACTTTTTACAACAGGTACACAACATTTGACCCTCTTAAAACATGCCTTTTTATTGCTATATTGGTTAAGATTGATTTATGTAACTCATTTATATATTATAACCCTCATAATTGAATGAAACACTAATAAAAATTAGGTTCATCATTATGTTTAGCTATTTTGGTGTGTCTTATTTTTCTATGTTTCAAATGTAATGCCCAAGAAAAAGGACACAAGGTGCCTAGAACACCAACAACTCCAAATCTATTTTTTGTGCTATTTTATTTTGTGAAAATCATTAATAACACAGTTTTCTAACAAAATAGTTTTTCCAACCTCATTTTTCTCATAACATACTCATGTGTCTACATGTGTAGGTGTGCATTGTAAATTAGAAGATCATTTCACTAGACTATGTTTGGGTATGGAAAATTGCAAGTTTGAAGACACACGATGATTTTTTAACACTCACTTGAAATGGTACAGAAAAAAATACTACATTTTCTAACGTGTACATTGCAAAATTATATGTTCCTTTTAGTAATTAAAAAAAATACAATCAATATTAACTTATATCAAAGAATTTTCTCTTTGAAGGTTGTTTTTCATATGTAAAATTATTTCTTGATTTTGTGTAACAAACTTTCACACTATTGGACAGAGTGATGGGTGAGTGGGAAAGAGGATTTGAATTTTCTCCTGGTCAACAATGAGTGTTTGGTTCGAAGGTAGTTGGTCCTACGTTGGGAGGAGGGTTTTCTATGGATGCGGAAGGGGAGGTGGCAGGAGAGGAGCATGGGGGAGTTGTTTTCAAGGATTGGGGCCTGGGGAAGCGAGGGGACCAAGGTGACAGGAGGGACCCCAGAGGTAAGCTTTTCTCTGGCCCTACTTCAAATGGAGGGGTCAATGGGACCGGATTTTTGGGAAACCAGGAAGCGGAGAAGGAGGTGGGAGACTAGGCTCGGGAGGACTCAAAAATAAGATGGACTTCATTGTTTGGCACCAAGCCTACTAGTAAGTCTTCCTTCCCTCTAGTTAGCAATATTTCGGTCCCTTTGAGTGGTACGTATGCTATTCTTGTTCCCGACCCAGTGATAGATCATAACGTCTCTCTGATGGCTTCCTTGCTGGTGGGAAAATTTGTGGTCCCAAGGCCAAATATTTAAGTGGTGAGGGACTTTGTTAGGAAGAAGTGGAGAGCTAGAGGAAAAATTGAGGTTGCGGCCTTGACCAAAGGTTTTTTCTCCTTTACTTTCTCCTTTGAAGAGGATAAGATTGTTGTTTAGTGTGGAGGCCCTTGGGTCATTGGTAAGTCATCCCTGGCTATTAAGAAATGGTCCCCAAAAATGGACTTTTTGGAAACTTCTTTTGAAGATGTGCCTGTGTGGGTTTGCTTACTAGGCCTACCTATGGAGTTTTGGAATGAGGATGTCTTTAGGGGAATTGCTAATTCTTTTGGGGATCTGCTATCTATATATGCCATGACCTCGGTCAGGAGAAGGTTGGTTTTTGCTAGGATCTGTGTGGGAATTACTTAGACTACTGATTTTTCGTCATCTATAGAAATTGTGTCTAAGCTTGGAAAGTGGGTCCAGACAATAGAGTTTGGGACTCTTCCTTTTGTTTGTTTTAACCTCAAAAAAGCTAGGCATTGGGCTAGGAAATGCCCAAACAATAAACCAAAAGAAAAGTCTAGTATTAAGGAGTCCAAAATATGGAAGGCTAAAATGTCGAAGAAATCCTTGGAGGATGGGAATAAGGGTGAGTTGAATAACTCTATGGATGGTCAAGATAAGAATGGGGAGGGTCAAAACTCCAACCTAGAAGGTAAAAATGTTGAAGTGCCTATGAATGGGAATGATGTTAGTGGTAAAAATAAAAAATATGTGGATTTGAGCATCAAGGGGTCCTAGAGTGAGTATTTAAAGGAAGATGGAGAGAGCATTGGAAAATCTTATGAAAGCTTGAAGTTAGAAAAGAGGGTTTCAGACACTCTGTCTGGAAACTTGGAGGATACTTCTTGATGTGGTCAAGAGGTAGGAAGTAAAAAAAGTAGTGAAAAGGATTATGTGGCGATTGAGGAGAAGACTTCTTCCTCGTCTCTCCAGGACAACTCTCAATGTTCCCCAATGGTTGTGAAGGATAATTTTGGGTACTCAGAGGATACAAGTAAGGGGGGGAATGACTTGGGGCATTCCCCGATCATTAACGAGGTTGCAGGAGATGACTTTATGGATGGGAAATAATTTATGGGTCTTGAGGATTTGGACCTTGAAGGGGATAGCTCATATACTAAGGTTGAAAAGAAGAAGAGAAAAAAAGGGAATAATATGTTAGGGGTTTCTACAAGAAATAGATTGAAAGAGGATTGTGGAAACTAGAGAAGTTCAGGTTGAAAATCAACAAGATGGCACAAAGAGCAGGAATGTATCCAAAGTATTGCTAACGGGGTCCCAAGAACCATCCCAGAGATCTGTCGGAGTAGCACTCCATCAAATAAATGAAGTCCATCTCATGGAATATTTGAGGGCTAAACAGTTCCCATAAACAAGAAATTTTGCACAATTTTGCTAGGGACCATAAGCCTAATATTTTTATTATTCGGGAATCCAAAATGCCTAAGGATAGAGTGGAAAGAATAATTTTTTTCAAGAATAGTGGTGTTTAGGGTAGGAGTTCAAAGGGGGCTTCAGGAGGTCTTGTGAATTTTTGGAACCAAGATCATATCCAAGGTACCCCGGTTTGGGAGGATGCCAACCATGTGGCTACTAGATTCAGGCACATTAGAGATGGCTTCAGCTGGATCTTGTCTAATATTTATGCCCCTAACAATAGGTCTGAGAGAAGGAATTTTTTGAAAAGACTTGAGTCTTTCAAGCTAAGCTTCCCCGATGAGAATTGGATCATTATGGGAGATTTTAACACTCCTTTGCTTGAATAAAAAAAATGGAGGGCCTCAGATACAAGTGGACAGTAAATTGGACTTGATGGACTTTATCAATTTTCAATATTTGCATGATGTGGACTTAAAGGGAACTATGTTCACATGGTCCAACAGGAGGGTTGGGAATGATCTTATTCAAGTATGGATTGATAGGGCTTTAATTTTGAATAATTGGTTGAAGGAATATTTCTGTTCTCTAACCGGTCTGTCTAGGATTGGGTCGGATCACTACCCCATAAGCTTTTTGGTTGACTCCGTTTCAGGTAAGAGAAATTTCCCTTTTAGATTTGAAAGAATGTTGTTATTTCACCCTGAAATTTTTAGTTGTATTCAAGAATTGTGGAGCATAAAGGTTAGTGGTATTGCCCTATTTTGGGTGGCTAAAAAGCTTAGTGAGTTCAAAACTAATGTTAGACGCTAGAATAAAGAAGTTTTTGGTGATATTTTTTCTTCTAAGTTAGCTATCTAGATGGAGTTAAAGGATATTCAGGATAGAATTCAGAAAGTTGATTATGTGGGAGATCTCCTATCCAAAGAGAATGAAATCCTTACAAAGTATCATGCCATTATCTCTAAGGAGGAGGAATTCTGGAAACAAAGATCTAGATCAATTTGGTTGTCTTCTGGGGATAAGAATACTATATTCTTCCACATGACTACCATTGAACATAGGGCTTCTAATCGTATCACTCATATTATGAGGAATGGCATAAGAGTTGAGAAAGAGGATGAGATAAGGAGTGAGGATAATCGGTTCTTTGCTAATCTCTTATCTACTGATAGTAGGCTAGATGTGAATTCTCAACAAACTCCCATTGATGTAATTCCCAATATTCTAAATGAGGATCATAATAAATCTCTGACCGCTATCCCTTCAATGGATGAGGTTAGAAAGGTTGTCTTCTCTTTTGAGGGCAATAAGTCCCCTGGGCCTGATGGTTTTTCTATGTTATTTTTCTAAGTCTTCTGGGAGATTGTGGTTGAAGATGTGACTAACACTGTAAAAGAGTTTTTTGGATCTAGAAAATTGTTGAAGGAGCTTAACTCTACATTTATTTTTCTTATCCCAAAGCTCTCTGGTGCGGATGCTTTTGAGTATTTCTGCCCGATCAGTTTATACAACTCATTTTATAGAATCATCTCTAAAGTGGTTACTACTAGATTGTTGGGTGTTCTCTCGCTGCTCATCTCTCCCCAACATAATGGTTTCATTCTTGGAAGATAGATTTTGGACTCAATCATTACTGTTCATGAGAATATTCATTCTTTAGAGGTGTCTAAGAGTCAAAGCTTCTTACTTAAGTTGGATATGTCTAAGGCCTATGATAGAGTGGATTGGGAGTTTTTGCTAAAAATTCTAAGATCTTTTGGGTTTTCTGAAAGATTTGTGCAATTGATAAAGGAAATGATAACTACTACAAGTACTGTTGTTATTATCAATGGGTCCCCTTCCCAATTTTTTAAAGTTACTAGATGTGTGAGACAAGGAGATCCTGTCTCTCCCATCCTCTTTACTCTTATGGCTGAAAGTCTTGGAAGGATTTTGCACAAAAAGGTGGAGGAAGGAAGTTTGAAAGGGTTAAGATCGTCTTTGACTAATCTTGTGTGTTCTCATCAACAATTTGTTGATGACACTATCCTAATGGGAAGTTCAAAAGTTGGAGAAGCCAATTTTTTGAAGAACTCCCTTTTGCTTTATTAGGATGCTTCTAGTCAGAGAATCAACAGGGCAAAAATCTCTCTATTCTTTTTTAACACTTCTGAACGAAGGAAAAGGAAGATTGTTGAAATCATTGGTTGTACTATTAATTCTCTTCCTTCCATTTATTTAGGTCTCCCTTTGGGAACTAAACCTCCTGAATCCTTTTGGATTTCTCTTATGGACCAGTTCAATCAGAAGTTGGTGGGATGGAAAGGGTCCCTTCTTAGTTAGGCTGGAAAAGTGGTGCTGCTCAAGTCCTCTTTGCAGAATTTGTCGTTCTATGCTTTAAGTTTGTTCAAGATTCCTTCCAAATATGCTAAAATTATTGAAAAAATGCAGAAACGCTTTCTTTGGTTGGGAGTCGAGGAAAAGAAGCGTTTTCCATTGGTTTCCTAGGAGAGTGTGTGCAAACCCAAGAAGTATGGCAGTCTTGGTTTGAGAAGCCTGAAAGTGTTTAATAAAGCCCTTTTGGTGAAGCAGGTCTGGAGAACCTTTTTTGAAGCTCGTGAGTGGAATTCTATTTGGCACAACAAATATTTATGGGGTGTTGTTTCCCTTAAATATTTTCTTAGTTCCCAGACCCTTCCTTCAGGATCTACTTTTCAAAATAATGTTATTAAGGCTAGGGATCTTGCTGGGAAAGGTGTGATGTGGAGGCTTGGAGGTGGGAGAAAAATCTTGTTCTGGGAAGATAAGTGGATTGGGAATGAACCTCTTTATGATATCCCTACCTTTAGGAATCACATGTAGGAGTGTAAAGACATACTTGGTATCTATGTTGGGGGCTATTGGAGAACTGATCAGTGGGCCTATTTCTCTACTATCATTCTGAACCTTTCCCCCTTGCAGTCTCTTCTTAATTCTATTGTGTTGAATCTGAGGGGCCAAGGGGACCTTTTGGTTTGGAAATTTTCTCCCTCTGGGATTTTTTCTGCCTCTTTGGCAGTTGCCTATTGCCACCATATTTCCCCTCCTCCTGTTTGGGCGAAGGCCTGGGTGCATAACCTTATACCCAAAATCAATATATTTCTGTGGATTCTTCTCCAGAATAAATTTTTGACTAATGATAATCTTTGTAAGCGTGGTTTATCTTTTCCTAACAGATGTTACCTCTTCTATGCGGATGCTAAAATTGTTTCACATCTTTTTCTTCTCTGTCCTTTTTTCTACAACATTTGGTGTAGGATTTTGCAGTTGTGGAATCTTAACTGGGTTTTTCCTGGTTCTATTTGGGAGTTCTACATTTAGTTGAAGGTTCCTGCAAATAATCAGGTGTTGAATCTTCTCTGGAGATATATTTTTCCACACCTTGCTTGGGGCATATGGAAAGAGCACAATAATAGAATATTTCGGGAGTCTACTCTATCGGAGGATGTGGTCTTTGATAAAATCACCAGAGTGGTGAGATAGAACTTTAATATGCTTAATTGTAATTTGAAGGCTAAAGGGAAGGTCAGATGCCAAGACTATGATCTCAAATTCACTGAGGCATGGTTGATCAAGGCTAACATTTCTTATGCTCTTAGACCTACTAAGGGTCCTAGGGTTGGTATCCACTAGAATCTCCCTCCTCCTGGTTGGGTGAAAATCAACTTTGATGGGGTAGCCAAGGGCAATCTTGGGCTAGCTGGGTGTGGGGGAGTGATAAGGGATGAGAATAGCAATTTTATTTCAGCAGTGGTCCTCCCCTTGGGCACCCAGACCAACCACCTTGCTAAAGCCTAGGGGCTTACCAAGTCCTTAATCTAGCCCATCAATTGAATCTCAAAATTGTATGGATTGAAGGGGATTATAATAATATTATCCAATGCATTAAAGGTCTTCAAAAGCCATCTTGGACTATAGAGAATTGGATTAATCTCTCCAAGGATATTATTAGCTCTTTTGAGAATCATTTTGTAACCCATGTCTATAGAGAAATTAATATGCTGGCAAATTTCTTTTCCAACAAGGGGGTTAAGGTTAAGAGTAAGATGATGTGGCAGAGGAGTGATGAATTAGAGGCTGATGTCATTGCCTTACTAATGTATGATCACATCCATGGGAAGGTCCATTTTCCCCTATCAAACAATGATTAAGGAGGTGGTGTGTATTTTCATGCAGTCTTGGAACTATTGCCTCATCATTTTTCTTCATGGGTTGGAGTATCATAGTATTAAATGCCTCATTGATATTTTGTGCTTCGCATACTTTCTGGGCATTTTGGTGATCCGATTTTTTGGCCTTCTAGAGTCTTTGCATAAGGGTTGCACCATTGACAACATGGGAGGTGAACATTGTAGGGTGGAACCGATGGAATGCAAGAAGCTAAAGAGTAATGATAAATTTTGGTGGGTGTTGGAGAAGGGAGGAATCACGAGCTACATTGAAAAACTTCATGGAAGGGATCAGGAGATCACCAACGTTTTTTTGAAGGAATGGAACAACGGTAGGATAAAAATCTTTGGGAGAAATGTGGCTATTGATGAACAATTAATTTTTGATGTCATTGGGATGTCTATGGAGGGGCTTAAATTCTATAGGGATAGGAAGCTCTCTGACTAGGCAGTCAAGAATTTTCCAAAATCTGATAAGGAGAAGAAGACTTGCTTAGAGCTACCAAAAGTAGCTAAGATTCCACCAAGATTAAATTGCTTTGGCGGGAGGTTTTGAGAGTGATTATGGAATATATTACATTGGATGGCAGATATACTAGGGTTTTTGGCTATCATTTTGTGCTCCTGAATAATTTTTGGCACCAGGTTAGGGTTTCCCTCCCTTTCTATCTCTCTACTTCTTTGAATGCTAGTCTTTAGGACCATAGTTCAAACCCGGTGAGGTACCCCATTCTTCACGAGGGTTTTCTTGTTCTTATTTACGAACATTTTAAAGCTATGTCGGCTATTACTCATGAGACCCCCTATGTCGGCTATTACTCACGAGACCCCCTATCCCCACTATGTCCCTGATAAGGAGGAATTGGGTGCTAGATATACGGATAAGGATGAGTGGGAGACTGATATGGAGGAGGAGGATGAGCACCCCTCGAAGGCGGTGAGGAAGGGCAGTAAAAAAAATAAGTCAAAAGTTTGTGCCCTTCCTAAACCTAGTGCTATGACCTCTACTGGTAGAGAAAAAGTCATATTCCCGAGGTCTGAGGTAACTAAATTGAAGCAAAAAGGTAAACCTAGTTTTTCTCCTCAGGGGAAGGGCAAAAGGAAGGTTGAGGAGGATCCCTCCTATAACACCAACCAAGATGAGTCTCAACATACCCATTCGTCTGAGTATTCCAGTTACCTATCTACGGATAGGGAGGATAGACCTCGGTATCCCAATGACCTTAAGGAGGATGATAACTATTTTAAAGTTGAACATGAGTATTCTATTGATATCCTTGCTATTTCCCACAATGGGTCTATGGATTTTTTTCGATTTATAGGTGGGTTTTCTTTGAGATTAAGGAGATAGAGTTGAATCAAAGGGCTTTTAACAACAAGTTGGAAAAGAATGATATTATGGATAATAATAATAAGGACAGAGATAAGGCCAAGGACTTGTGGACAAAAGATGAAAAGAGATATATGGTTGATTGCCTTAAGAACGATGTGGATGATTTGCAGTGATTCAAGAGAAATCAAGATAGAAAGCTTTCTAAAATGGAGGAAAAGCTTAAGAATGTTAAAGAGTCAATTCAAAAGGTCCTGGAAATGAGCCACAAGATCTTGAAGTCCACTGCGAGTACCATGAATATGATGGTTGAGAATCTCAAAAAGGTCTATCAAGTAAGAACTGTTGTGGATGTGGAAGAGGAGAAAGAACAAAGCCAGGATGAGGGTGTTGGGCCGAGCAAACGAACCAGAGCCAACCTGAAAAGGAAGGCGGAAAAGATCCTTGTTGATATTCAGGAAATGAAGAAAGAAATAATTAAAATGAACAATCTGGAAAAGGAGGTGGCTGATATCCTGAGCAATCTGGCCTAGTGGATGGACTTCTATTGCATTCCAGTTGGTTTTTGTTGTGCTGTCTTTGAGTTGGTCTTTGTTTTTATCTTTGTAGGTAGCTTTTTTTTTTGTTGAACTTTATCATGCTTTATCTTTTCTTTCTTTGTTGCTAAAGGGTTTTGGGGTCCCTTCAAAACCTTATTTTTCCTTAATCAAAAACTTATATCAAAGAAAGATAAATAACCATTAGTTAATCACTTATGTAAAATTTGGCATATGGTGCATAGTTAATCATAGTGTGTTATCTAATAGAACCATTTTTCACTCCTATTTCTTATAGCCAGTATGAAAAGAATATCCATTCATGATCTACTTAATCCCTTCGCTTGTAACAAATTAGACAAAACCAAAAACAATGTTATGATAATTGTATGAGATGCTTCCAATAAAAAATAAGAGGACAAAAAGGAAACTAAAATATAATAGTATACCAATAATGTATTAATTGTACATACGCATATGTCATGTTTATATTTACTCATCTATAAAATTGAGAGGTTTCGTATTGCATATGAATTCCTGCAAGAAAACAAAGAGATAGATGATGTTATAAGTGGAGTTGAACACATGAAGCCAAGCATTCTTGAAGTTATCAATTCCATGGAACAAATACAATTGGACATGGATGATAAGGAAAAGGCAAAACCAAATCTAAGTGCAGAAAAAGAGAAATAGTTGGATGGAGACATAAAAGTATTATCTAAAAATGTAGACAATTTTTGCAAAGAACTTGTTAAAAGAAACATCTAAATTATCTAATCATAAATATACTCTCAAAGTTAGGAAAAAAGCGATTGCAAAGGTACTTAAAAGTATTCAATAAATTCAAAACTCTATCCAAGAAAGGGATATGGTTGTCCGAAGGGTTGATGAAGGAGTAGCTTATCTAAAGCTTGAAGTAAAAGATATGAAAAATAAGTTATAATATCATGAAAAGGAATAATAGGGGGTGTTAAGAGGTAAGAGCAGTGTGTATGAGAAAAACATATTGATGATCAATTTTTAGATGCAAATGCAATAGTTGGAAGTGTTGAAAGTGAAGCAAAACAACTGAAGACTAAAATTAACCAATTAGAAAAGGAATTAAAAGACAAGAAGAAGTTGCCATGGTCAAAAGAAAAGGAGCTTAATGTTGTTCAGAGAGAGCTGAAATCTAAAAGACAAGAAGTTGAGAAAACAAAGACATCAATGGAAGGTGCTGCCTATGAAGAAGGGCACATGGAGAATTAGAAAATGAGTGTTTCCAAGAATTTGACATAGTTCACAAGTTGAAGTATGATATCAGGCTCCTCAAGCCTCAATTAGGGAATGTTCAATTTACCTAAATGATCTTGCAAAGAATTTTGATAGCTCAAAAGTCAAAGGTGTTGCTGCACAACTTATAAAAGTTACAGATGCCACAACAATAGCTGCATTGGAGGTTGCTACTGTAATGATCTAAACATCTTGCAAGATTGAATTCAAATAGTTAGCTGTACCTGCAAGTTAATTTAAATAATCACAATAGAATGCATTGGAAATAATAAAGAAATAAATGGAAGAACTAATAAGATCTCACCCATTTACTAACTCCACGTCTAACTTCTATTGCACCTTCTTAAGCTTCTTATTGATGATGAAATGCCCTCAGATTTGTGAGCACACTCTAAGATGTCTAATTTTAACAAAGCTATTTGAAGGATTTAAACTATTCACTATGCAAAATAGAAACTAAATCCTAAATGCAAGAAAAAATGGATATCAAAGCCTAGATGAGAAGAATGCCTATAGTAAAAGTGTAAACAAATGATCATGGATCCGAAAATGAGATCAAGATTGTCATTTTATAGAAAATGCAATCTTGAATGGACGGTCAAGATGAGAGATTGAAGAATACCCTAGAATCAAAGGTAAATATTCGATAAGGCAACCTCAATTAGGGTTAGGGCAAAATACCCATAGGTGTAAATAAGATTTAATTAAATGAATTAAATCCAAACTGAATGTGACAGTGGAGATGAAATTAGTAAAAATCAGAAGAGAGGAGGATGAGATTTTAGAAAATCAATAATTTTGGAAATTACTTGATTTGTAGAAGAATATTTCCCTTTTGAATTAAATTAATTCAAAATAGAAGATTTTGTGAGGTAATTAGTAATTGATTTTTGAAATTAATTACTAAATGAAGAATCAGTTAAGTATGTGAGATATTTTTAAATGATTTGTTTTATTTAAAAATATAGAAATGTCACATGCCATAATTAAATAATTAAAATAATTATTTAATTTAGAAGAAGTAGTTAATTAATTAAATAAATAAATGAATTTATTTAATTAAGAGAGGATTTAGGAATTAGTGACACATTAAATAAATATATTTTAAATATATTCATTTAATAATCAGGAGGATATTAATGATAAGGATTAATTAAATAAATTGATGACTTTATTTAATTATTAGAAGATTTTAACAATTAGTGACATATTAAATTAAACAAATAAGATTTATTTATTTAATAATCATGAAGAATGAAAGTTTATGAATTAATTAGATAATCATGAATTATTTAATTAATAGTTGAATGTGGGTTAGGGACATAATTCAAATGTTACAATTATGCTAGGATGGGAAGTGGTAAAATAGTGTTCACAGGCCTAGGTCATTTTTAGGTGTCTACATTTGCCCCTCTTTGTCATAATGCAGCTTGTCGCATTGTGGCAAAGAAAAAAAGTTCAAAATATGCCCCAGCGGAGGTATGGAATGCCTATGCCCCCTCGGGAAATTTTTTGAATTTTGACCCGGGGTTAGAAAAATTTGAAAAATATCCTGATTAACTTGAATAATTACCAGATAAATAAGGGCGTGAATGATTTCAAAAATGGAGGACGCTAAGTCAGCCAAAATGTCAGTCAAAGGTGGTCAAATGAGCCTCCAGTACAACCGATTAGGTCAAAACCCTAATTTTCAGCCTATAAATAGGTTGAAAAGGTTAAACCAAATGTCATTTTCTCATTTGTTATTTAGAAATTTTTAGAAATCAGAGCTTTGAACGAGGATGGTGATCCCTACGACTACACACCATGGATACTGCGTGCGTTCATTCTGACGACCTAAGGGCGTAGGTGCACTGGTAAGTACCCTATCCAACTTGTCAAATTTTAAATTTCTCGCATTTATGAGAGTCAAAAGGGTGGGAATCAAATGTGGTGCGATGCAAATGCTATCATGAAAGCCGCAATCACCTTTGTGTTCACCGCATTCGCTTGCGTCACGACGCAAGTGTGATGGGTAGACTAGTCTATTTTGTGTGATTGTGCATTCACGAGGGTGAGCGACACATTCACCAACTTGCGACGCATTTGCTTAAATTTTGATGCAATCGATAACTTTGCGATGCATTTGTTAATGTGTGACGCATTTGATAAGCCTAATGACACATTCGTTGTTAGATCGTGCATTTGATAGATTAAATGACGCATTGGATGTTTGATTGCGCATTTTCCCTTTAGAATGACACATTTGACATATTGCAATGCATTTGTCGTGTCCCGAGTCGCAATTGATTTATTGTGGCGCATTTGCAGTCAACGTGACATAATTGAAGTTGACCAAAGTTGACTTTTTGTTGAATTGTGCCGAGCTTAACGTTTTTGTACCCTTGACTTGCCATTAGTACAAAACTTTCCATAATGCTTCTCAATATGTTCTAATCCTTGGCCCTTTCCTTGTGCAGAGTCGGCTTGTGTCGATTTATACCCGAGAGTTCAGACCAACGACGTACGCTTTCAAAGATCGTCTCAGTGATAGACAAAGACAGTGATTGATGGCCCTAGGCTTGTACCATGTTATTTACATGCCTGTTATTCGGGCAAACAGAGGTTTGCTGACAGCTCTTTGTGAGAGGTGGCATTCTGAGACCTGCTCGTTCCACCTGCCTATTGGAGAGGCTACTGTGACTTTGGAGGATGTTTACCACATTCTCCGCATTCCGATCAACGGAGAGAGGGTGGTTTATGATCCACACTGAGGGCGATAGGTCCTGATAGAGAGATACGAGGGTACTGATGGTGCTTAGTTGGCTTTGGATGGTTACGAGATCGGCTGGGATGTTGTGGCTGACCGATTTTCCAGGTTTGATGCCATACTTATGACCCTGATCGCCGGATTGCTGATCTCAGATCGTCGTGGTCACAGATTTCCCATTGGATGGGGGGATGTCCTTGTTCATATGAGATCACAGAGGACTATTTTTGCTTGGGGGCCATGCTTGTTGGCCATGTTATACCATTAGTTGCACGAGGTAGTCTACCTCCAGGGGCACAATATCAGCTGCGGGACCACCTTGCTTATGATTTGGGTATGGGAGCACATTCCCGTTTTTTGACTACTCATAGAGATGTAGCAGTTGGGTGATGGGATGCCCTATGTTTATCTATATACAGGATCAGTTAGCCAGACTTGTGTTGGAGATATCGGGTACTGGCGTCATCCGATAGACACGATGATCAGTTTTGCTTGGAGGCCCTATAGAGATTGTGCCCAGTGGGCAGATGAGGATGGCCACCTATCCTTTTGTAGATAGGTTCGATATCTTATTGGCCACATCATTCAGACACAATGAATTATAGAGATGTACCTGCCCCAGTGAGTACTACGACAGTTTGGGGAGTAGCAGATTGTGCTAGTAGGCACAACACAGTATGCTCGATCTTCCAGAGAGACCATGTGGGGGCCACCCATATCAGTGACCGTGGTAGAGCAATAGGTTGACAGTTTAGTGGTCATTCAGTGGGTATGGAGAGGGGGTTTACCAGATGTGGGTACACCGACTGAGTTTGACATCTGGTGGCAGGTTCACAGGACCATTCCGTTGACAAATCCAAATGGTCCACCGCCCACTGATCAGAGATCAGCTATCTCGTGAGTTCTAAGGAGAGGTCAAGGTGGTAGAGATGGAGCGAGAGATGGAAAAAGTGCCAGGGGTAGAGATGGAGGCAGGGATGGCAGAGGCCGAGATGGGGGAGATGGAGGAGGTGGGGGAGATGGGGGAGGTGGAGGAGATGGGAGGGGTGTGAGGAGGAGGAGGGATAGTGGAGGGCAGAGGCAGCCTAGGAGAGTTAGACAGAGAGTAGGTGGAGTACCACTGTCACCTATTCAGGAGGAGGGGGAGGAGAGAGAGCCGAAGGCGAGAGCTGAGGAGGCTAGAGGAGGTGAGGAGGAGGTGGAGGTGGTGGTGGAGGATAGAGTGGAGGTAGAGGTGGCAGAGAGAGTGGAGGCAGAGGTGGCAGAGAGAATGGAGGCGGATCCACTTGTTGGGGGACACCCTCTCGACATAGATGTGGAGGAGGTCCGAGCTGAGGGAGAGAGAGATGAGGAGGATGAGGGAGGATGAGGTAGATCAGTGGTTGTGGGAGCGCATGATCTTTGGGGATGATGAGGGTGATAGATTGCCCATTTTTCCCACGGATGCCACGGTTGACCAGAGGATTACTGATCTACAGAGCAGACTAGATGTGGCATTGTCTCAGAACAAGGCCTTGGCCGCGAAGTTGGAGGTCACTCGAGTTGAGAGGGATTAGGCCATCATTTGGAGAAAGGAGTTAGAGTGGTGGGTTACAGAGTTTGTCGGGTTATGCACGGGACCGACAGGGGACATGGCTCAAGAGTTGGCTAGGGTAGCAAAGAGCAGGGGCTGATATAGGGCATTGTATGAGCAGGCCATTCCGCCAAATAGACGGGATCCATGGTTGTCTCGATCTCACAGCAGGATAGGTAGTAGCAGTCGGACACACAACAACAGGTCACACAGCAGTAGTCATACCAGTGCTGGGGGGTCCACTACATCAGGGCAGTCATCAGGCCATAGATTACATAGCTCACACAGGCATTCATCAAGGCACAATCACAGATCAGATCATGGTCACAGGTCAGTGTCCTCAGGGTAGCAGACAGAGCAGAGCTAGCCTCCCATTACTGATCCCTCAGGATCACAGAGTCAGACGCAGGAGATGGAACCCATTCAGTTCACTATTCATCTGATGGATCAGTCACAGTTACCTCATCATTCACCTCCATGAGATGGAGGAGGGCCATTTTAGGACTTGCTTTAGACACGTATATATTTTGATATTCGAGCCTGCGAGCTCTATTTTTGGGATATCATTTGACTCTATCCTGTGACATAACATTTTTTTTGAGATTATATATGCGATGCAGTTTTGATGTGGCCTATATGATGTAATGTGTTATGGTATTCTATGTTTTTATGAGATGCTTATGTGATGTTTTGATGATGCTATGAGATGTATTTATGCTTATGTTTATGAATGCGATTATGGATGTATGTATGCATTGTGTAATGTTCTGATGATGTAATTCCTATATGTTGATGTAAATGTTTTATTTATGATGCTTATATGTTTATGCAATGTGAATTGTGGTATTTGATATATGCAGATGTGAATATGAAATGATCATGCCATTATATATGCAACTTTGTTTTTGTATGTCACAGGATATTGTCAGAGAATGAGAGAAGAGAAGACGAAGATGGATGTTAGTGCGAAGAAAGATATGCATGTTAGTGTGAAAAAATAAAAATCCTTCAAAAGCTTTGCTATAGTGCTATTCTAGTTGTTGCTCTTTAATCATCATTGGGTGAAAATGTCATGATGGTCGACAAACACTATGATATGACATAGATCAATAGTGTGCAAGGTCGAACCATCACGCGAATCAACAGTCGCAGACAAGGATGATCATGACTCATGCAAGGAACACAATTGCCCCTAGTCACTTTATCATGACCAACCACTAGAAAAACCAACCAATCATGAGACGTCGCTGCTTCTCTAAATCCTGATGATAGGACATCCTTGAGAAACTAGCCACATGATGGTAAAAAAAAGATAGTAAAATCATCATACTATGTCGTTGCTTCTCTAAATCCTGAAGTTGGGACATCGTGGAGAAACTAATAGCAGAGTGATAAGCAAACAAGGATAATCATCATGATATGTCATGGTTCCTAGGACATAAGGAACTAATATCATGACAATCATCAAAAGATAGAAAAAAAGTTTGCCAAGTGTTTGCCAAGTGTTTTAATGTCGAGCGATATCAAATTCAGGAAGGACACATCCTGAATGACGTTGATATCTAGGAGATTGATTCTCAGAGTTAGGAGAATTCATCAAAATGCCAGATGATGATGATGATGCTTAGGAAGGACACATCCAAAAGCATAAAGAAGTTGATGAAAGTTGCTCTTCAGAAGGACACATCTGAAGAAGAACCCAAAGCTTTTCCATGATAAATTGTTTTGATAGGATTTTGACTACATGTCATTGCTGACATGCTGAATTGACTAAGAGTGTTAGTGGAATAGATTGCCGATAGATTGATAATTCAAGGTTGACATAAGACTTGTTTGATTCGAAGATTCGCTTGGTTCGAAGATAGCTTGATTCGAAGATAGCTTGACGTGTGTGAGAATATCGTGCCATGAACCCTAATGGACTGACCTAGTGTGGCCTCGGGGGTCCATCGATTGATGGCCTTGCCTATGTCATGCACTCAGAGACCTTGTAGTTCGACATGACCAATGACATTTTCCAAAGGACAAAAGTTTGAATCATGATTTTATTTTGACAAACCTAGAAGGATTGACCTAATGTCTCGGGGATTCAAAGATGAATCTTGCCTATGTAGCAAATGCGTAGAGACAACGTAGTTCAGACAAGGACAAAGTTTGAATGACGTGATCGATTGAATTGATCATATTGACTTTGATTTTGGATTTTGACATTGATTTGGATGTTTTTGTATTTTCTCAGGGCGCATTCTGATTTTTAGGTCTTTTTTTTTTCAGGACTTTTTCAGATTTTTAGGATTTTTTCAGGACTTTTTGAGAATGCAGAATCATGTGCGATACCCACTGCAGTTGTATGATAAAGGTCTTTCCACCAGAAAGAGTGGGGAATACCCAAGTTCAATGATATGGAGATAGGCAGATGCAAGGTAAAGGTAAGCATATGAAATGAATGATGTCAACTAGATGTTAACCATGGTCGAAATTGACAGGACTTAGGATAGATGTCGTGAATGTGTCAGGCCTTTGTGAGTATGAAAAATGGGAAAAAGTTGATTTGAGTAATAGTAGATGGCGAAGCAATGATCGAATACTCATAGTGCCTATTTGCCAGGTTTTCACCATGGTACTTATCCAAAGTGCCTATTTGCCAGGTTTTCACTATTGGATGAATTCATTTATTTTTACTATTTTTGCCATTTTTTGATTTTTTTGTGTCACCAAGATGCCTATTTTCCAGGTTTTCATCAAGGGACGATTTTTTTCTATTTTTGATTTTTTTTGTATTTTGTAGGTTTTTAGCCCAAGCTCTCTGATGCTATGTGTAGAATTTTCTCAGGTGTAAGTTGTTGATGGGTTCTGTCAACTGTTCTCCATTAGGTGTGGCCAACTAATAAGCTCTGGAATCAAATGCGGCAATAATGATATAAGGACCAAGCCAATTAGCCTCAAACTTGCCAGGCTTTTCACGGTCTGCTTGATTTTTGGTATTCTGCATGAGAACCAAGTCACCGATTTCGAACTTTCTCACCATGACTCTTTTGTTATAACTTCGACAGAGATGATTTTGATATGCCTATAGATGATTTAAGGCATTTTTCCATCTTTCTTGTAGCATTTCTAGCTCATGGAGATGAGTATGTCTGTACTCTTCATCATCAATCATTCCTTTCAAAGAAACGCAGAGAGAAGGAATTTCAACCTTGATGGGTAATATGGCCTTAGATCCATAGACCAAGGAAAACGGAGTAACTCCAGTGGGGGTACGGATGTTGGTACGATAGTCCCATAAAGCAAGATTGAGTTGTAGGTGCCAATCTCGGCCAGCATCGTTGATGGTCTTCTTCATAATGCGAAGAATTATTTTGTTGGAGGCCTTAGCTTGGTCGTTACCTTGTGGGTAGTATGGAGTGGAAAAATGGTGTTGGATGAGGAATCGCTCATAGAGCTCACGAACGTCCTGATTTTTGAATGGACTGCCATTATCTGTGATGAGGGATTGTGGGACACCATACCGGCAGATGATGTAATTCAGAATAAACTTGGATATTTGTTTACCGGTGATGTAAGTGAGAGGAATGGCTTCAATCCACTTAGTGAAATACTTAGTGGTGGTTATTATGAATTTGTGGCCATTTGAAGAGGATGGATGGATCTTACCCACGAGGTCGAGTCCCCATTGTGCAAAAGGCCATGGAGAAGTGATAGGTCTCAATTCTTGTGTAGGTACGTGAATCAGATCACTGTGGACCTGGCATTTTTGACATGTTCTGACAAACTGAAGAGCATCTTTTTCCAATGTCAGCCAGTAGTATCCCAGTCTGGTGAGTTTCCTAGCTAAGGTTGGACCACTCGAATGAGATCCGCATATACCCTCATGTACTTCTCATAAAGTTGTTTGGGCTTCATCAATGTCGAGACAGCGAAGAAGGGTGTTGGCAAAGCCACGACGGTATAAGGTGTCACTGACGATGGTATGTCTAGCCGCTTTTCGGATAAAGAATTTTCTTTGGTTGTTAGATAGGTTGGGTGGGAGGGTTTGGGATTTAAGATATTCATATATGTCTTGATACCAAGGCAAACCAGGACCAACAATCTCGCACACCATTTCGGACTCTGGAATATCATATGCAAACATCAGCAGTTGTTCCACTAAGAATTCAAATTGTGACACATTCTTAGGGATGTCTAGGAGAGATCCAATGGTAGCCATTGCATCGGCTACTTTATTCTGTGTCCTTGGGATTTGTTCAAATGCAATCATTTTGAAATACATCAAGAAACTATCCACCATTCTTTTGTAGGGAAGCAACTTCTCATCTTTTGTGTCATAGTCATCATTCACTTGATTGATGACCAATTGAGAATCTTCGAATATGAGCAATGTTTGAATTTTCCATTTGATTGCTATCTTAATACCTGTGACCAATGCCTTGTATTTTGCAATATTATTTGTACAAGGGAAAGCAATTCAAAATAATTTAGGAATTGAATCCCCTTGTGGCATGATAAATAATATGCCTGCTCCTGATCCATGACTAGTGTGGGATCCATCAAAGTATAATTTCCATGGTAGAGCTGGTCCTATGTGAAAAATAGACTCATCCGGAAAATTAGTTATCAGAGGATGAGTGGCCTAAATTGGTGCATCAGCTAATTGATTTGCTATGACTTGACCTTTTATAGCTTTGCACTCCACATACTGTATGTCATATTCGCTTAATATCATGACCCATTTTGCCAAATGGCCTGTCAGTGCTGCTCGACTCAGAAGATATTTTAATGGGTCAATCTTTGCCACTAAATGTGTTTAATGGCTTAGCATATAGTGTCTCAATTTTTGTGCTACGAAAACAACTGCAAGGCATGCTCTTTCAATAGTTGTGTAATTGAGCTCATATCCAATTAGTGTGCGACTGATATAATATATGGATCTTTCTTTTTCTTGTTGGTCATTTTGCGCTAATAATGCCCCCAATGCATTTGTCGTTGTAGTGACATATAGGATCAATGGTTTTCCCTCAATAGGCGGCATTAACACTGGTGGTGTTAATAGATATTCTTTTATTTGGTGAAAGGCTATGTTGCACTTATTTGTCCATACAAAAGGATTGCTTTTGCGTAGTAGATATTGGAATGGTTGACACTTGTCTGCCAACTATGCAATGAAACGACAAATAGATTGCAATCTTCCTTGAAGTGTGTGCAACTCATTGATTCCCTTTGGTGGAGGCATGTCCAAAATTGATTTTACCTT